>CM077468.1:55798342-56185513 GCA_039654755.1 Calcarius lapponicus | reverse complement strand
CACTGGCAACTCAGAAGGATCCTGTACAGGAGATCCCAAATTAGCTATTTTTGTTTAAATGACACTTCTGCCCTTCCAGCTTTTCTCAGCAGCTGTCCTTTGCAGGACTGTGTTCTATATCTGTTTGTTTACCTACTCTGCTGTAGGAACCGTTCCTATGACAGCTCCTGTTAGAGAGAACACCTGCAAGTCTCAAACCCTGTGCCCCTTGGCTTGGAAATTAATTGTTCATCTCTATGGGCTGAAGCTTGAATCATTTATAAAAAGGGACAAGTGGGAATTTCCAAAGAGTGGTCAGAACTGCATATGGGGAGCTGCACCTAAGAGATGGCAGCTTCAGATAATGATATCCAAAATTACCCTCTGCCAGTATATTAGGTGATGGATTTGAGATGGACTTCTGCAGTTGCCTTCCATTGTTAGCTGTCTGATTATAAAATTTTCAGGATCCCTGAGCTTGCTCTAGCAGGCACTCTCCAAACATATAGAAAGGACATAGCTCAGAGTTTACATTTTCATTCTATTCTGTTCTTTTTTCTTTCTTTTTTTTTAAATTCTGCTCATTAATAAGAGCAGTGAAAAGGTGACTTGCAGCTTCACACAGCTCTGATTCTGTGATTCTGTGACAAGGCCAAATCCAGAAAAACAAATCTCCCACTGAGATGTTCCTTCTGAAATTAAACTGAGGCCAAAGACATTTCAATAATTTCCTAGGGAACAAAACCAGGAAAATACTTTTAGGGTTTTTTTCCTTGTTTGTGGCATTTTCCACATGTTAGAACTGCCAGCACATCTCTAGAAGGATGTTAGGACATGAGCTTTATCAAGCACAGGTAATAGGAGAACAATCCTGCTGGGGACCCAAGTAAGCCAGGGGAAAGCAGGGTCAGGATGCTTTTGCATTTTCCCATTGCTCCTGTGAGGTAGATGAAGGCAGATTGGGCATTTTGCAGTGACCACCTTGGTCTGCAGCCTCACCCAGCCTTTCACCTCTTGGCTATAAACTCCTCCTCACTGGGGCTTTCTGTGCTCCCAGACTGGAATGCTCTCCTCCATCACCTTTCTTGTCACTCCTGAGTCCCATGGAGAGAGAAAGCAGCAAAGAAAAATACCATTCATTTAAAATTCTGATTTCTGCTCTCACCTGGTAGGGTTCATGACACAGCTCCTGACACTTCTTGCTGGGGGATGACAGCAGGCTGGAGAGCAAATGAAGCTTCTGCAAACAAACTCTTCCATCTTAGAAGCGCAAACCTAGGCATGTTATTTAACATTTTAGCTGTTAAAGAGATACTTCTGAGTCTCAGAAGCATGAAACATCTTGACCAGGGCTTGTCCCAGAGCCCAGATTTCACAAATGACCCAAGAGGTCCCCTCAACTCTACTCCCTCCTACAAAAGCCAGCTTGGGAAAATGAGACCCAGGTATCAGAGTCAGAACCATGTGTTTGGATGCATCTGGTGGCCCAGAAAGCTGCTAAAGCAAACTCTGGCAGCACTATCCCTTGGCTTGTCCTGTAACACAATACAGAGAGCTCCCAGCACTGCTGCTTGGCAGTCACCCGAGGAACCACTGGACTCTGCTGGAAAATTAATCCTTGTGGTGGGGCCAGGGGGCAAAGGGGAGAGGGGCTCACTGAGGAGGATAATCCCCACCTCCTTTAAAAATTAAACACTGTGTTTCACCTCTGGGTAGCACTTTGCTCTGTGAAAACACTCACAAGAGCCAGGAAACTTTAGGTGTGCAAGCTGTGTGGGTGCTACATGTAGAGTCTTGCCTGGCTCCTATGCAGGCACCATGGAGGACCCCGTGGTCCCAAGTGCCTGGCCTCACAGGAGGAAAAAACCCCTCCCAGAGAGACCAAAACATGGAGAGACACCCTAAATCACCCCTCCCACCCATGGACAGCAAGAGCCTGCTTTGCTCAGAGAGCTCTGTACTTCTAATTTCCAGTATCTTAATGGCACCAGTGCCTTGAGTGACACTTCCTCATCAGTCTGTGGCTTCAAAGCCTGTTCCACAAGCAGTGCTAGAGATCTTGCAGTGTAGGGATGGCAGACAGGGCTCAGATGGGACCAGATCTGTACCATGTCCTGGGTAGCTGCTCCTCTCCAGCCTTTCACAGGCTGCCACATCACCCAGGTTATATTTAGCGAGGCATCTGCAGTGACAGTCATTTTTCCAGTATTTAGGAAATGCTAGTGCTGTCTTCTGGTTGGCTGCCAGGTGCTGGGAAACATGTGTTGGGATTATTTTCAGTGCTCTCACCAGCACAGTGCCCATCAATCACCCCCGTGGGGCTGCTCCGAGTCTGTCTGGACCAGGGCAGCCTCACAGAGTCCTCCTGCCTCCCCAGGGCGGGGGGAGTACAAGCATGAGGAGGCTCAAGGGGAGCATGCAGATCATTTTTTTAAGGAATTCCTGTCATGCCAGCCTTGGCTGAGCCTACCCAAGCCTGCTGCAAAGCCTGGGGTGACGTTTAAAAAGAGTGGGCCAGAGCTGGGGGCATGCTCTGGCTTCATGGTGAAGGCTTGCTCCAAAATGTTTCCCTGGAGAAAAAGCTGAGTGAAATGCTCTTTCTCCTTGATGTGCTGGTTTACAGCAGGGGTTTCAGCAACTGGGATGTTGCCTCACTTCAAAGAAGCTTCTCCCAAGAAGTAGCTCTGAGTAGTAGTTTGCTTTCTGCAGGGAACTTCTTGGTCTTTAGAAAGTAAAATGCAGCAGGCAATTGCTCATGACTAAGTGAGGATTCGGAGACCAGCAGATGGTTTTATAAGTATTGTCATTATATAATTGATACGCTCTGTTAAGCCCTTTATTTTCTTTTAAACAGGGTTTTTCTTTTCAATGTACTTTGGCCACAGCAGCATCAAAGAAGTACAGCTTGAACAAACACTTCTGCCAGGTCTTGATTGCTCTTTCTGCTGGATTGCTAAAGCCTTCCCCCAGCATTTGGAGGATTCAGTCCTGCCCCAGTATCCACTGCTTAGCCCTGGAGCTTTTCCTTCGGGCTTTTGATGATCGCGGATCTTCCATCCCAGCCTCTCCCCTTCCTCACAGCCATGCTTCCCTTCCCTGCCTGCTCTCCCACACACATTTCCTTGCTGTGGGCCAACTTCATGCTGAGGTCAGCCCAGGAATGAACTTCAGGGAGGGCTTTTGCTGCCCTCAACCCTCGGCAAGGTCTGGTTTTCTTGTGGGTTCAGCACTGCTGGGAAGGCCCTGCAGGCTGGGATGGGGGTAAGTGCTCCATCCCAGACCAGGGCACCCCATCAGCTGGGGAGGGGGGACAGCAACAGCAGCTGCCTCCCCTGCACTGCTCCATGGGCTCCTGCCTTCCATGCAAAACCCTGGGAAAACACATTGCAGTCACAATGTTTAAGGACGATCTGCACCCAGGGAAAAGGAGAGGATTTCCCAGCCAGAAGAAAACATCAGAAATCACAGTTATGGCTCAGGTCTTTGCTCCAAAATGTCAACTGAGATTTCTCTCTTTCTCCCACCAAAATTTTCTTCCATTCCTGTTGTGCCTCAATAGTCTTAAAACAACATTTTAATCTTTGTGCTTTGCTTGGCTGCTCAACTATTTTTTTTCACTGGAATATATACCTATATCAAGCTGCTGGTAACTGTAAAAATGTCTTGTGAATAGTGTCATTAACAGTCACAAAGTGATGGCTGTGAATTAAAAATTATTTACAAAGGAAATCTGGACACTGTTTAGAACAACTGATAAGATACAGAGTTTTGGAAAAGGTGAGACAGAAAAAGACAAAAAATTTCCCAACTACGTTGCTGCTGATGGATGGATGGATTGATGACTGTGTTGTCTCTTTTATTCCAGATTCTGCTTAATGTGGGCACAGAGAAACACCTCTTTATGAAAGTGCTTATAAGAGTGTTCAGGTTTCCCTGATGGGAATGCTGATCTGCATTACATATTATGGCAAAAGCTGATAGGGGATGGATTATTTGGATGCTGGGGGTGGGGAGGTCCTGTTTGTGCCAAGAAAGACATTAGATGCAAATCCCCTGCAGCTGATGTTTTTATGATTCAAGTGGGTATGCAGAGGTCCCTTTAGCTATGTGTGGTGTGTGCCAGTGTCACAAACCAAACACACTGTGCTACTCCCAGCAGACATCACTGAAATACACAGTTTGCTCTATTTAAAGCATCCATACAAGCATTGAAGCAGTGTCCACATCACCTTTGCACACCTAACACTCACATCTCCCTTCTGCTTTGTTCTTGACAACAAATCCCACCAGTTCCCAGTTCTACATGAAAGGCTCCTTCTCTGACCAGGCAGGCAGAGGCATGTTGTACAACCAGGGACAGAAAGATCAGTAAAAGGGTGAATTTTCTACCTATTTCCCACATCAGAGCAGCACAAATGATCATTCTTCAGCTTGTGGGTCAAAGCAGTTGTTCAAAGCAGAAGATACCACCCAAAGCATGGAAGACCTTTGGGGCCATCCAGTCCAGCCCCACCAATCCTGTGAGCATCACTCAGCTCTCCAGTGTTGCCTCTGCATGTCACCACCATGCAATGCAGGATCAGGGCTGTGCCCAGCACCCAAAAAATTTCCAGTGAAAAGCCAGAAACTGCAGTGTGCCAGAGGCAGAAAGCAAGAGGAAACAAGTTGTCACCTCTGTCCTGGCCCCACACAGTAGGAGGGCTTTATAGGTTGAAAGTCAAACTACTGGGTTTTGGGTTTGACCCAAAACTCATTGCCAAACCTCAGACAGAACAATCCCCTCCCTGGTTATCATTCCCCCTGGGATTTTTGCTGAACTCTCAAGAAAAGAGTTTCTTATCAACCTCTTGCCACCCCTCCCCAAAATGCAGAATTTTGGCAATAGCCAAGTTTCTTCACAGCTTCCAGGAGCACATGGGAAGGTCTCTGCAGTTCACATGCACTCTCTCACAGGAGCCTGCAGAGTGCTGACAGCACCCTCAGATCCCAGGGTCTGGCCTTGGTCACCTTCAGGCTGTACATGCAGCACGTGGTGAATGCATTGACTGCACCCTGGATGCCTCAGACCTGCTGTGCACAAGAGGGGGAGGAGGTTTGTGTGTGGTCAGGAAGCTCCACGTGTTCTGAACCCATCAGATTTCCAGTACAGTGCCTTTTCCAGGAGCTGACTGCCTCCAGCCCCACTGCTGGATCTCCCTGCACTGTACAATTTCTCAGTCCATGCCCACTGCACCTTGCCCAGGCAACTCTCAGCTGGGACAAACCCACTGCCCTGCCTGAGCTGCAGATCACCAGCTGCAGGCACTTTGAAGCCAGTCTTTAAAAACCCAAGAGATTTATCCTGTTGTTGCAATAGGAGCTTTTACTAACCCAGCCTCCAATGCTGCTGCATCCATGCCTGCCCCCAGCACCAGTTGCATCAGGCATCCAGAGAAAATCAACTTGAGGAAAAATAAGCTTCATTTTGAGGGATTTCAAAGGCTGGCAGCCTGTTCTCCTGGGGCAGGAGCTCCCAGGGTTGCCTAGCTCACCTAGAGAGGGCTGTGAGCAGTCAGGGTGCACTGCTGGTGTGTTGCTTGTTCACCAGCAAATTCAGCTCCTGGAAACACTCATGGTGGGTTGAATCTAAGAGTGGTGATGTTCCTGTCCGGAATGAGAAGTATTTAATTTAATTTAATTTAATTTTAATTTATTTTATTTTATTATTTTACTTTCATGTTTCAGATGCTTCTCAGAAAAACATTTAACACTGATATATCACCTAGAAAATGAGCATGAATGACTTTTTACTGGAGTAATAGAAACTGAAACATGAACATTCAACAAAATATTTTGTCTACAAGAACTGCAAGGCTGAATTCAAAGCAAAGTGTTCAGTGTGTCTTCAGGTGTCCTTTCTCAGCCAGGCACTCAGCTTGCTTGTGCCATCCTGGGGGAGGAAGGAGGGACAGAGGGACATGGCAGCCTCCAACCCCCCTTTGCCATGGGGAAAGCATCACCCTTTTCATCATCCTTGTACAATATGTACGAAGGGCTTGTTTGACCTCATCTTGCAGCTGAGAAACTGCACCACAAATTTTCCCCTGAGCGGGTTTTCACATGTCATTAACAAATCCCACAACATAAAATCAATCATAGAAAATATTCAGCAAAAAATATGGGGAGGAATTTCTCTGCTTCCCTGTTTGTGATATCTTTTGAATCATGGCTACCCAGTGCAGGCAAAACTTGTGGAGTTGCACAAGTTTCCCTGCTCAGGGAAATCTCCCCACAGACTTCAGAGGGATTTTTGCATGGGTAAAAGTCCAGAATACATCCATCATGGTGAAAGAAGGGATCCTTCTGTTTACTTGTCCAGGTTTCATATGGAAAAGGGGAAACCAAAACCTGTTTTTTTCACATTAAATGGTTATTATGTGACATCTAATGAGCTAATTTCAGGGCAAGCTGTGTGTGTGTGTGTGTGTGTGTGTTGTGTGTAACCCTGGTGAGTGACTGCCCTGGAGCCCTTACATGTGAAGACTTCAATCAAGATTAGTTAAAATGTAATAAATCTAAGTAGGCAGAGTGGTCTGCCCCGACTATTAATAGCAGGAGTGGGGAACTCAACAACTGCTGGTTGCTCAAAGGGCTTAAATGGATAAAATGAAACAGAAGGTATATGTTTTATTATAGGGTGTCACAGTGTTATCAGATGCGTGGAAATCATCCTTGTAATGCTACTGCACCACTAAATCTTGCATGCAGGCTGAATGAAGAGGATTATTTCCAATATCCTTTTGCTCATGCTGCTGTCACAGCTTTTCCATATTTGACTTTGGGAAAAGAAGAAAAGAGTTTGCAAGAGGAAGAGTCATGGCAACGCTGCGTGTTAGCACCAAATCAGATTGGTCATGGCTGATCTCAGCGGGACATCAGAAGTTACAAAGCCAGCAGAAATGGCCAAAGAGCCTTTGCAGGGATCCACTGGTATTTGGGTTTATATCCATTTCAAAGGGAAGAAGATATGGGTAAAGCTCTTTATGGCTGACTGACGTAAAGCACTTATGAATGTAAGAGAGTAAGGAACTTGGCCCAGTGTGCCAGAGGAGAAGTGCATTTAGAACTGGATTTTATCTTCAACTCTAAGGAGTTTGACTCCAGTTTGGGCACTGCTTCTTAATCCTTCCCCACCTTTATACTCTCCTGGGCACTGGGTCTGCCAGTGGTGTGGCACAAGCACCATTTCTCAGCATATGTTTGTTCAAGGATTACCCCAATGTGCCCAATCTTAGCATCGGTAGGAGGTATCATAATGCTAATATAACCTGTGGGCTGGCTGGAAATATTTTAAGACATGCTTCTAATATGAGTCTCCCTGTGGGTGTGTAGCTGGGATTAGCAGGTTTTCTGCAGATATTACTAGAACTGCTAGAAATGAATAATGGAAAATGAAACCTAATTTCCATTATCTTCTCTCGCCTCTTCCAGAAAAATGACAAAATACATTAGAATGTTGGAAGTGGGACACATTTATTTGAATACAGCTATACCACTTCCCGTAATAGCTACTAGAGAACTTCCAAAGTTCCCTATTTTTCTTTCAGCTTCCAAATTCATAGTACTATGAAGGATGGCAAGTCATAATGCTGATAGGGATTGGATTTTTTGTTGCAGCCTGAAATCATGTATATCCTGCTCAGGTTTCCCTTACAAGTCTAGGGGTCTGCTTTGTACTCTGTCTTCCAGATTTGAATATGCATCTACAAGTTGAATCTTTCATCCAGTGACCCTTTGAAATGATTCAATTTCCTGCAAAATCTACTGCAGCCTTAGGAAAACCAAGAATGGGAATCAGTGAAGCAGTGGTTACAGTGACAGCAGCCTTACAGTGCCTAAAGGGGGCTACAAGAAGGCTGGAGAGGGACTTTTTACAGGGTGTGCTATGATAGGACAAGGGATAATGGCTTGAAACTAACAGAGGGCAGGTTTAGATTAGACATTGGGAAGAAATTCTTGGCTGTGAGAGTGATGAGACATGGGCACCAAATGAAAAAAATTGACTGTGCCCATGCTCCATAGTATCTGGGAGCAGGTCTTCACTGGGCCCCATGAGATGACCCTCCAACATGAATATTTTTTTACTTATTATTGTAGATGAAAATAACACTGAGGCCATCCTGTCTCCAGCCAGAATGGTTGAAATGGAGGGTTTGCAATGTGTGTCCTGGAAAGAAGCTCTGGGAAGATGGAAGAACACAGGGCCACACTCCATGCTGCAGGAATAAGCAGCTGGAGAGGTTTATCCATATAATCACTTATATAAGGGCCAGTCTATCAGCTACACCACATTCTACATAGTCAGGAAACATACAACAGGATGATCCCAGAAAGGGAAAAATGGATTGTCTCTTCTCCAGGCTGCTGGGGCTGCTCCATAGTGCCTGCACTGTGATATCTGTCTGTCTTCTCTCTGGCCATCTGGAACCAGGGAAAGCAGCACAAAGCGTGTGTGAAGGCAGATGACAACAGCTGAAGCTGGAAAGGAGAAGCAGAAAAAGACAGAGGAAGCTGTTAGTAATGCCAGAATCTATTTTGGTAGATGCAGGGGTTTCATTTATTTTGCAACACAGAAATTGGGAAAAACTAGAAACAAATCTTATAATGACGAAGGTGGACTTGTGAGAATTCATGAATTTTTTACCAAAAAACATCAATAATTTAAGCTATTGATATTGATCTATTAAAGCACTTGAAATTGCAATTCTCTTCTTTATCTTTCCTCTTTTACTCTTTATCCCGATTCTCTTTGTTCCTCACTTGTCACTCAACATCACATAGATTTTGTGATAATCTGCATTTTCTTTTCAGCTTTTTTGCAATCATCTGCTTGCCCGTGTCTCGTTTCTCTTCAGTCACCCTGGGTGCAAATCATCTGACACAATTTCAGCCATTTGAGAGTCAGGTACTCACCCAGGCTGCTCTTCTGGGCTCCATTTACAGAGGGCAGAGGGAGACCCAGCTGGCAGTTTATCCCACGCTCTCTAGGAAGGGGCAAAAGGCTGAGCTTAGCTTTCACTGGACATCTAAATCTGAGAGAGAGAAAGAGGGTGACAAGCCCTGTCATCTGTGACTTTCCAATAACTGCATATTACTGGGCTTACAAGGACAAAAGGAGGAATAAAACAAAGACATGATGTAATTTGAAAGGGAAAAAAGTAGAAAATCAAAATTCTCCACTTGTCAGAAAAGATTTTTTTTTCCTTAAGAAATGTTATGTTCAGGAAAACCTAAAACTTTTTGCATATATTCCAAATTGAGGGCAAAAAGGGCATTTTAAGCAGAAAAGTATAAACCATATTTAGTAAAATTATAGGCATTATTTCTCTAAACCTCCCCAGCATGTAGTTGAATACTTCATGAAAGGTGAGAGAGTGTTTTAAGCAAGAGCAATCTTCTAGCAGTTATGAGCAGATTTGTCATTGACCAGGGAGCAGATGTGTTCTGTGATCTGACAGATGTTCCAATGACAGCAGGGGAACCCAACACATGGATCAGAAATATATTTTATCTGGAGCCCTGGTGCATTGTCTGCAAAAAAACATAAAGCCAAACCAGGTATTACATTTGTCAGAAAATTAACTAAAACTTGAAGAAAGTTCCAGTATTTTCTTCTTTTTCAAAGTAAAACAAGTCTGTAGAACTTCATGTGACATTTAAGTGCCTCTATCTCCACTTCCCTGTCAGCCCCATATCATCCCTTGACATCTCTTCATTTCTCCCTATTTGTCTCAATTAAAAGATCAAATGTAATTTTCCAGCTGATTTTCCTTCCTGAAAATTTTAATTCCATTTTTCCAACATCCTATTAAATGTCAATCTCTCCTCACATGCATAAATTACTTTATGAACTTGGGAGGTGGGGGGAAGAGAAGAACAGGAGCGTAGATAAAACCCCAAATAATTCACAAATTATGGCTCAGGAATTAATGCCATGTGGATTTTGATGCCATGGGGTGCCCTGCTGCCTAAAGCCTGTCCAGTCACTCTGCCCCTTCCAAGGAGCTCTGTGCTCAGCTCTTTCCATGTGCCATTGCAGGGAGGGGCGGACTGGAGGTGGTTTGATAAGGTGCTCACTCTGGGGTTTCAGGCCATGCACCTTTCTGCTTTGTCCTGAGAGGAGCTGACCTGCAATAATGCTCAAAATCTGGAGAAGTCCCCTGTATAACTGGAGAGCTGCTCTGTTTAACAGCATCTCACAGAGTCTGGCTGGCCAGCTGAGCCCCAGTGCTCCTGTGTGATTGCAGTGAGTGGGAGAAACCTCCTCTCTTCTCACTTTAGTAGTAATTCATTAAACTGGAAATTACCCCAGCTGGAAAATCGATATGGCCCTGGCTTATAGGGGTATATGAATGCACAGCCCCTTCTGCAAACAGAGGTTTAATTTACCTCCCAATTGCCATGAGCTGAGGTGATATCAACTGCAGCAGTGTCCCATGTAATCGTGGCTGAGGTGAGGCTTTAATGTTTGCAATTCCTGTGCAACAAACAGCTCTTCTGGCAGTGAATTTGTTGTTGGTAGGGCTGTCAGAAAAAAACACACTTTCTTCTTCTAAAAGCACTATCCCTGTGATGTAGATGGGTCACCATTATTGCAGGCTTGTTCCCCTTGTGAGAATTCCCTGAGATGCTCAGACAGACCCGTGAAAAGAGGGATTCTGCACATGGGGACACAGAGGCACAAGGTGGCAGCACGGCCAGTGGGGGTTTTCCCCTTCATTGTGTTGTCCTCACATCAGTGTTTGGCAGAACTGGCAGTCAAGCAGTAATTACAACTCCCAGGCCATGCCTCCATGGTCCTTTCTTCCCTAAGGAATTTCCCCTGTGCTGATGTCCGAGTTCAGGGTCATGTGCTGGTGACCAGCAGATCCAGGTGGCAGTTTTGTGAAGCATGCTGGATTCCCCTTGGCATTCTCAGCTGCCTCCAGCCACTTTCTGCTTCCCTGCTATTTGCCCCCAGGTCTTTTTCCTCACCTTTAAGCTGGTGAAACATTGTCTGTGTCCAAGTGCCTCTGTGCTAAATTCATTTGTGTTCACAAACATGTGAAGGCAACTATAAAAGTGCAAAAAAATGAATGTATGTTAATGTATTCTGCGATCATAAAACCAGAAAAGGGAGAAAAGAAAGCAGTGATTTTATCTCTGCAGAAAGAATAATTTAAGAAACATTACCAAACATAGCTATAGAACATGGGTAATGACTCCATTTCAGGTCTTAACCTCCATAGTGACCTGCCCATAAATGAGGTATTTTTTCAACCTCATGTACTTCCCAAGCTGCAAATAATCCGTAGTATCAGTGATTCCAGTCTCATTTATTTGCACCAGTGTGACTTTCTTTTTCAAATAAAAAGCACTGTGCCACACATTCTGCCTACAGCTGGAATAACATGAGAGTTGCTAGCTGTTAGAATTCACCCGAGGGGAGCAGTTTAAGGTAAAGCAGCATTAGCCTGGAGCACATGTCACAGCACAAGAGAACCCCTTCAAAATGAAAATAAAAATGCAAATCTGCCCTCTGTGTTGCCTGTTACACCATCTCTCTAGGTTTTAAACATTAAGAGAACAGCTTTGTTTGACTTTTTTACTCCCAGGTTGGTTCTTTAGCTCAGTGCACAGATATTATTCTGCCAAATAACTCCTGTGTAACTTGAGCTACGCCACAAGATTAATCCCTTGGTTTTTTTAGAGGACAACCTGATGGAAAGAGCTGCAGTTAGCAGGTGGGCTTGTGACAAAGAAAAGAGAGCAAGGATCAATTATAGCCTTGAACGTGGCTGCTCAACTATGTATCAGATAACCACCAATTCCCTGAAAATCTGTCACTATCCAGCAGTTGCTATGCAAGGGTGAGTGTGGGGCTGCTGAGTTCATGTTCGTATTGGGCCAGGTGGGTGAAGCCTTTTAAGGAGAAGTGGCAGGAGGAATGCACAGGGACCCAGGATGAACAGCCCTGCCATTTTTGTCTGAATGAAAGGCACTTGATGGCCTGGGACTTGATGGCCAGTTTTGTCTGCAAAGGGTTTTTCTGGGGTGACAACATAGAAGCAGAGCCCTGCCAGTCAGGTTGTGATGCTGCTTTGGTGGCATGGATACGTGGAGGATAAGGAATGGGTCTGAGACTTCTTGCTTTCTCCTGGAAACAACTCCCTTCTGAATAACCCCCATTTTTTCACTGTAATATATGTTTCTGTGTATCTCCAATTTCTAATTTGTTCTCCTGCAGGTAGCATTGCACAGATATTCTCATTTTGATACAGGACACAAAATCTGGAGGTTGGTTTAATTGGTCAGACAAGATTATCACATGAAAACAATCAAGACTGCTCCCTTATATGTGGGGATACATGCAAAGATCTTTGATGAGAGAAAGAACATTCTGGTTCCACATCTCACCTCTTCAAAAAGTCCTCAGAACTTGCTGAAACATCTGGCTGATCCAGCTGCCACGCTTTACCAGATCTTCATGTTCACCAAGACAAACCCACCTTATCCCACCTCAGGCTACCAGCCCTGTGTGATTGCAGTGAGTGGGAGAAACCTTCTTTCTTCTCACTTTAGTAGTAATTCATTAAACTGGAAATTACCCCAGCTGGAAAATCGATATGCCCACCTGGCAGCAGTTTTACTTGCATTGCTGAAACAGCCACTGGAAGACACCTGCCAGCATGAGCTTGAGTCACACCAACATTATCAGGTATGGAAATGGCTGTTGAGTAAAAAAACCTCATTTCCCGTGGTGTGCATTTGCCAGGATTACCCAATGCTTTTCACAAAGTCTGAATGAAGTTGAACAATAGATGAAGAAAGGAAGGGGCAATGGGACACATCACTCATAAGGTGACCACAGATGAAACTGTCCCCACAGCTGGATGCTTCTCAAGTGTTCTGCAGATTCATTCACAGCTGTTCTCAACACACTTTTCTATATTATGAAACTATACCTTACAAATCACAAAATCCTGCTCAGAGGCCAGAAAAAATAACCAAACAAAACAAACACAACAAAATAAACAGATGTTTTAATGCCAAAAGACCAGTAAGTTTTTAAGTGTCAAGAAATGAAGCTGCTTTCAGAGGGGACTAAAAAGATTGAGGTAATGGGAGCTCAGGGACTCAGTGTTGCCACTACACAGTGGGACAGCTGAAGTCAGGGACTGGTCCCAGCTGTCCTCTTCATGTTCCCCATCCAGAGAGGCAGGACATCTGCCTGCCTCAGCCACTGCATTTTTAACTCCATGTGAGTCAAGACCCTTAGGTTCCTCCTTTTGAAGATAGGGTGTAAGTCCTTAGTTGTGTATAAAAATACTCACCAAGAACCAGACGTGGAGTTGCAGGGCAGTGACTCACAACTGCCTATTATTTACTAAATAATTTTATGGTACACTAATCACTTATTATGTTCTTCTTTGCCCTCCCAGGGGAATTGTTGCAAACTAATTTTGGGAGATGGTGTTTGTCCCAAAGCACCTGTAGTCTGGACAGAAAAGATACACGAAGTGTGCAAGCATAAACTGTGGGGCAGATAAGAGATTTGCCTGAGGTCACAGGGCAATAATGCCCTGCACACCACAGCACTAAAACTGGGATTTGTTTTTCCTCATGCCCCATTCCCTGTCAGGTACCGTTCAATTCTGACACTGCTATCCCTGGTGATGGAAAAAGTTAACTGAAAAATATGGCAGAACAGAATATTACCAATGAATGATAGGGGCTTTTACCTGGTACCTATTTGCAGGAGCAGTTATTACAGAGGAACTAATCCCCAGGATTCCATGGTCCATGAAAAAAAGATTGGTTTTCTTTGACACCATTTTTATTTTCTCACTTCTTCCACTGAGAAATGGTAGTTTAGGATAGGAGAAGAGGGGATGGAACATTCATTGCAAGAGTGCTTGATTCAGATCCCACTGCTGTCCTATGGGTACAAGTGATGTATCCATGGTATTCCAACTCCTCTGGGCAGACGGGGGTGGGTGATGCAGGGGTGTCTCCAACAGCTGAGTGGGGATGAAGAGTGAGTCCCCTGGCTGCTCCCCTCAGCCATCAGCTTTGCAACCCTACCCTTGGTTCATCTGGTGGTGGCTTTTGGGGTGACCACGTATGCTCTCCCATGAACTCAGGGTGTTCCACACACCTGTCATGTCTCCATCCCTGCTCTGCTGTTGCAGAGGTGCCATTCAGATGTTTCCCGTTTTACCAGGAGATGACGGTGATGTGAACTCAGAGAACAGAGAGAGCTGTGGACAGAAAGGGAAGCAGAGGGGATTGCATCTGCTGCCTGGAAACCTCGAAAGAGGCACTGGAGAAACTGGAGCAGTAAGCTGAATGTTAACACCTGCCTCTGAGAGCTCCCTGCTTTGTCTATAATTGGAATATTTGTCCTTGAAGCAGCTCAGCTATGTCCCTGAGGAGGAAGAGCAGGGAGAATGTCTCAGGGAACTGTAACAACCATTGAGCTCCAGGAAATATAAATGTGTGTATCTTAGGCTTTTGTGGTTCCTGTGACATCTTGCTGAATGCTGAAAAGGCAAAACATTTCTAAGAACAGCAAAGGATCCCAACCCAAAATGAATAAAAATTCAGGCCCTTTGAAAACCACTTGCATTTTAATAGCATTTATTCCTACAGACAGGCAGCAAAGAGAGTTGTTCAGAGATCACAGGGATATTCCAACCATATGAACATGCTTCCTATGGCATTTACTCCTGATTACCTGAAACCACAAATGGATGTGGATGGCAAGAGAGGAGGGGAGCTCTTGTGGGAACGATGGAAGAGAAGCACTGGTGGTGAGGTACAACCAGATCTGTGGAGGGTTTCTTATCCTTGGGACTACTTTGAGGAAATTTTGTGTGGACACGAGTATTTGCACGTGCAGCAACATATCAGTTTAAGCTAGGGTGTAGTAAAACCATCAAATTTCATCGTTAAATTGGGATGTAGGAAAACCATCAAATTTCATAGGAACTGCCTCTGGCTGTGGAAGCCAAGGGAAAGGAAAGGGTCTCTCCTGGTGGACCAGAGACACAATGTGTAAGGGTAGGAAGTCTGCATGGGTCAAAATTGGGTTAGATAGAAGGGAAGAGGTGAATCTTGAAGCTTTCCTAAACCAAGGGAGGATGAGCTGAATCCCTCCAGTCAGTGCAGTCATGGGTGTTGGAAAAAGGCAAATCCCTCAAATGCTTTGCCCTTCACAACAACAGCCTCAACCTTCAACATCAAAAGTTGAAGAGAAAGGCAGGATGAAGAGAAAAATGGCAATGGTGTCCCTTGGTGCAGACCACAGTGGGTCTTCCAAACGGGTGTGTACAGAAACAGGGCTCAACACACCACAGCTGCTCAGCCAAGCTCCAGGCAAGGATGGGAGCTGAGCACCAGGTGAATCCCTCTCTGTCCTGGCAGATAACACCTTCCCAAGACACCAGGAGCAGCAGAGGAGTGGGCACGAGCAGCCTTGCCTGGCTCAAACCCTCAGTGGCGAGAACCCAGCGGAGCTGATGGCCTCGCCGCTGCCGTCAGGCCCGTGCCAGAGAGCCTGCCCAGCCTTGCAGCCCTTTATCATTTTAATTTAGCTCTGCAAACCCTGAGCTGTTAGGGCAGGATTCATGCCTCTGGTATTTGCTCTTGGCTCCGGCAGGAACACACTCTCCATGGCTGCTGGGTGATGGGAGAGGCCCTGCACATCACGGCACGGTGGTGCCGGCAGCTCGGCCGACACCACGGTGCCTGATTCCTGTGGGGTTACTCAGAGAACATGGGGCAGGAGGAATGGGCTCCCTCAGGGCACAGAATTGGCTGCTCTGGGTGAAATCCGAGCAATGCTCATGTCAGGAACACACTCTCCATGGCTGATGGGAGAGGCTCTGCACACCACAGTTCTGGTGGTGCTGGCAGCTCGGCTGACACCACGGTGCCTGATTCCTGTGGGGTTACTCAGAGAATATGGGGCAGGAGGAATGGGCTCCCTCAGGGCACAGATTTGGCCGCTCTGGGTGAAATCCAAGCAATGCTCATGGCAGGAACACACTCTCCATGGCTGCTGGGTGATGGGAGAGGCCCTGCACACCACGGCGCTGTGGTGCCAGCAGCTTGGCCAACACTGTGGTGCCTGATTCCTGTGGGGTTACTCAGAGAGAACACGGCAGGAGGAATGGGCACCCTCAGGGCACAGATTTGGCTGCTCTGGGTGAAATCCAAGCAATGCTCATCCACATGCTGCTGAGGGCTGGTATGATAGCCAAGGCAGGGGGTCCTGCAGCAAGGCAGGGACGTGGCTTCCTCTCTTCACTTGCAATTGCTGTCTTGACCCAAATGAGCTGGGCAAAACTTTGGTAGGTGGGCACAGCACCAAGCAAAGCTGTTGGATGTCCCCCTCCAAGGCGAGGTGGGGGCTGAATGTGGGGCTGTTTTGGTCCATCCTGATGTGATGTTGCAGCACTTGCCATGGATTTTCCCAGCCAGCCCCATGGCCCCAATGAGCCCCAGGCTGGCAGCGTGCCCAGGCCTGGCATGCTGGGGCACCTTCCAGCCTCCTTCATGGTGGCTGTGCCTTCCCTCCCGTGCCAGCCCACGCTGCCCACGCTGTCTCGAGTGCTTCCTGCAAGCACTAACAATGGAGCCAAGCAGAGGGTGCCATCCCCTGGGAGCTCTGGAAAGCTCCATGGTATGTCCCTGAGGTGGCTCAGAGGTGTGTACCCAAGGGCAGCCTTCCCAGTGGACATCTTGGCAAGCTGTAGCTCCAAACTGTCTCTCCTTCATCCCAGGATGACATGGAGCCACCCCAGAGCGGTGATTTCAGCATTGCCCCTGGGTTGGAATGGGAAGGAAACCTGGGAACCTGCTCTGTTTTACACCCTCCTGTAACTCCTCAGGAGCATATTTCTTGGAGAAGATGAAAGAATAAGGATTTTGCTTTGTTTCTGTTTTCAAAAGCAAAATAACTCATTGAAAACATTTCAGATCTAATAGCTTGACTAAGCTTTGAATTCCTGTGGTCACAGAAAGTGATGTCTTATGAATATCCATAAAAACTTCAGGCATTAATCACAAGTGCAATTTCCCCCTTGCTCCTGTAGCAGCAGCAGGCAGTGTGTTACAGGACCTGCTCCTGCAGAGTGACTCCAGGGAAAACAGACCAAACTCCCACCATCCACAAGCATGACACAGTCTGGAGTAGCATTTTGAGATGAAGTTAATGGAGCTGCTCCAGACACAGTAACTGAGATCACACTTTAGCTCAAAACTTTTCCAAACAGCCTCAATAGCAACACCACAGTGTCCTTTGCCACTGGGAAAGGACCAGGCATGTGCGCCATCTTCCCTCTGGTGACACCTCCAGCCCCACAGCTAAGGGCCTCTTCAGCCTTGCAGGGTTTTCAAGACATTTTGTTAGATGTTTTTACTACTCATGAAGGCTTCATATTGTACTTAAAACAGTGATTTGGCTCTTAATTATTTTCTCTTCTAGGAAATTACTTCAATTTTTTTTATTGTTGTTGTTTCTAAAGTTAAAATAGTTTATTTTTCGTTGTGTTTCCTTCCTCCCTCAAAAGAAATGTCATTTATAGGACACCAATATCTGCACCCACAATTTAATTGCTTGTGAGAACTTGCCTCTCTATGAGTGCATCAGCTGTTTTTATACCAGAATCAAAAATGTATTTAGAGAAAAAAAAAAGATAAAAGAAAATTGAGTATAATAAAAAATATAGCTGAAGGGGTTTGAGAGGCATCTCCATATCAAGAAAAGTTACATCACCTGTGAAAACAGCAGATATACTCTTCCAGCTCTGCAGTCATTATCCTTATTAGCAGTGTTGTTATTACCACTGGAACAAGAGTGAGCTCAGGGCCATGGAAACAGGAGGGCTCTGGGCCACATCCTGCACATCCTGCAGCACACACCATGGGAGGCCTGACCCAGACAAGCAACAGAAAAAACAAAATAAAACAAACAAAAAAAACCAAAACCAAAAAACAAAAACAAAACAAAAAAAAAAAACCAAAAAAAGAAAAAAAAAAACAACAAACCAACTTGTGCAGAAGAGATGAAGGAGAATTTTTGTAGCTGCATTTCTGAGACAAGTGTTTTTTTCTTGAGAAGGAACGTTTTAGAAATTCTTTTTATTGTTTCTCTCTCATTGCAAACAGAGTGGGGCAACCGACATAAGAAATTGGGCATGTTCCTAGAAAAGAGGGATTATTTATAAAGCTCTTGCCTAGACAGGAGCTGCCTGCAGCCCAGTGGAGATCTGCCTGCTAACCCATGTGAGAGGCACACACTGAGAGCTCCTTTACCTTCAGGCACCAGCAACCCTCAAAACCATCCCACTGTCTTCCTGCCCTCCCAGGGATCATGAAAAACCTCAGTGCTTCATTCAGAGGAGCTTTTTTAGTCCCATGTGTAGCAGAGGGGAGAGGAGGACACCACCACGAGGTTTTCTCACCCTAAGGGGATAATTGAGAGGAAGGGACTGTGTCTTCTCACGGGCTTATAGCTTCTCCTATCAATAACAAAGGCCTGTCTGAACCAACGCGCTCTTTAAACTGGGCTACTCCAGGCAGGTTGGCAGAATTAAATCTGGGCAAAGGTGGATATTTTTGTAAACAAAATGTATTAAATAAAAAAAAAAAAAAAAAAGCCAACCCCCTTTCCTAGGAAGCCACCCACTTTTTGCATGCCAGATGCTCTGCTGCCTGGAATCTTTCCAGACAAAGTGCAAAAAAGTTTCTGGATGGGCTGCGAATTAATTCAGCAGCAGTTCATTTGTTTCCTTTAGCGGCATGTACCAATTGCAAATAAGCTTAACAGATTATATTTGCTACTTAGAATAGTTTATAAAACAGCACAGGAATTATTTATAGCTGGACTTCACTGCATACATTCGGTCTGAGGTTCAAGAAATCAAGGTCTCTAGCACCAGTTAAACTCCCTCTTGTTAAAGTTCCATAAATTACCATCAATGGAGAACAGTGTGCAGACTTACACCACGCCAGCTGGAATCCTGGAAGACGGGTTTGCCACTTCATCAGCAAGAGGAATCACACCAGTTTTCACAAGGAAACAGGAGGAACTGATGTTCCTACTGTTCTGCATGGGCTGGGTCCTCTGCTGATCTGCGCTGCTGGAGCTCCATCAGCAGCACCAACACAACTTTTCCCCACCCCAGGCATCCAGACTGCAAAAAATTAGAAGTGCATTGTATTTAAATGTCAGCATTTTGCAAATAAGTCCACAGGTAAAATCCTTGCATTTCTTACTGTGTGCTATGTCTCATTTTTAGATAATACCAACATCTCATTTACAGGCCAATAAGGAGATTAATATGGATAATAACTGTGTGTATGGATGTGGGGGCAATTTTATAGCTAGCATGTTAACAGGATTGTCACAGGCCCAGACTGCATTAGTGGCTCCATCAACTCATCATCTGAAATATCTCTTTTCTAGATTAATCTCTTAAAGCTCATTTAACTCCTCACACTTCATGGTTGTGGGATAGTGTTGGATTGTTTCACTCCAACATATCAGCTGGTTACTTGTTTTTCTGGAAATGTCCTTCTGCAGGTACAGTTACCTATTTTGCATTTCAAAATGAGATGGACCACTTATCTGTAAAACTGGTCTTGAAGTATACCTGCAGCATCATAGGAGATTTTAAAAATCAGCCTTTCTTCAGCCTCAGAAAGAGGATGGCTGATGCCTCCAGACCTGCTGAACAAACTCTGTGCTCTGCACCCCCTTGGAAAGAAAATAAAGCAGATGCCTGTGCTAGCAAGAGGGATTTTTTTTCCAAGGGGTCCACCAGCACTTGTGATCCTGCTGCCAAGTAGCTCTGCTCCTGTGAGGAGAACTTGCAAAGGTCTGGAGACAATGCAGGTAAACATGGTTTGCCCTTCTCCTCCAGCATGCCAGGAAAAGCTTTAAGATGATACATGAGCTGCCCACAAGGCCTTTAGATAACAGGCTGGAGATGGCTGCAGTCATTTCCAAAGGCATCAGCATCATCCAGCAGGGAGCTCTGTGCTCTGAACAGTGAGTACAAGGCATCCAGTACATGTAAATGCCAGGAAGTGCCTGACATTTGGATAATTTATGCACTTATTGTTCACATGAACATCAAGTCCCAGGGAGCCTGGATACCCAGAAACAAGTCAGGCAGTGTGGGTGCCTACAGACCAGCTTGCTGTCAGAGTCAAATACCACTTAATTTGAACTGAGGCTGTCTTCAAATTGCATACAGAGCCATAGCTTCTCTTTTCCTTGAGTCCTCTCTGGATTTGAACCAGGTTGCATAATTAGAAGGATCAAGTGGGAGTTAAATCCAGTGCTCTTGACTTCTTTCAAAGACAAAATAGTGCTTACTTCCTTGCATTCCTTCAGGGAGCTCCTGTCCAACAGGAGAGATCTAATGACCTAATCCACGTGAAGCCCTGGAGATACTGTTTTTGCTTCAAAGGCTAAATGCAAATTTTGTTCTTGTACCTTGTGTGGTTGAAGGGCTTGGCATGAGTACAGAGGTTGGAGGTGCAGAGGGCACTGCTGCCTGCCTGTCTGAGGGATCAGCAGCAAGTAATGGCAGCACCTAGCCACAAAAAGGCTAGAAGATAAAAGTCCTGCTAGTTGCTCATCAGGTTTTCTTGTGATGATGCAGGGACTGCCTCCAACACTGCAGGTTCCTCAGTGTGCCCCAGAAGTGAGACCCCAACTGATTTTGAAAAAGCAATTTTTTTTCCCACCTCAATCTCAAAGACCTTCAACTCCTCCCAAGGCATCTTCTCACACCCCAAACCCTCTTCCTCTCCCAGTATTTTGCCACTCAACCACTACCTTCTTGGCTGTCCTGGAGTGCATGAGGATGAGACTCAGAGCCCTGTCCAGCTGTGCTCCGTGGCCATCAAGGCATGAGCCACTAAGGTTGCACCACTGAACACTGGTGGGGAGGCATGAGACCAAAGAAATTCCTTGGGCTGCATTTTTCCATTTAAAGTATCATGTCCCCCCTTCCCTCTCTCTGCCCAAGGCCACTGACCACCAAGATTGTCAAAATCTTGGTGTCTGAGCATCCAGTCTGCATCAGCTTGCCCTCCTCAAGGCTGTTTTGCTTTTTCTGCTTATCCACCTTTGTTGAAGTGCAGACACCTTCTCTCTTCTCCCATCTTGTTCATGAACAGTCTGAAGCCACCACAGCTCTTGCAGGCTGTAAAGTTTGTCCCAGATCATAACATTCAACCCTGAAACAAGAATCACATCAAATGAGGGCTCTGACCACGTGTGGCATCAACTGGTGATAAACAAAAGCACATTTCTGAAAGAAACCTTGCTTGGTGGAAATTGGTGCTAACAGGTCCCCTTGAACAGCTTCCACCTGGTCAGAGCCTCCTGAAGGCTGGATGCCATTTCCAGACAAAGCCTGCACAACACCCAAATATTGCAGACTGTTGATGGCTTCTAAAAGGGGTTGAAAACATCATCAGCACAGCATAATTATTCACAAAACAGGCCAATTTCAACTCTCAGCACAACAGTTTTAAACAATAGTTGATGAAAATCAATTTCCAAGTCAGCTGAGAGGCTGATAACATCCCTGGTTGCACTGCTCATCCCCAAATAATCATATTAGAGGCAGATGTCACACAAGAATGTGACTCCACTAACCATTAAGAGACACTGAGCTCCTTTGTCTTCTGAAGCAAGTTTCCATGGGATTATACTAGAATAATCCCATGGGTAGAATAATTTAAGATTGAAAAACAATAACAATCCTGAAATAATTTAATGGGATCTTCCTTTAATCTTCCTTGTATGGAAGAATCCAAACTAATCAGGGGTAAGGGGACACCTCTCCCTAGGGCTAAATGGCCATGAAATGCTCACTCACATCCAATTTCTGTGGGACCAGGCCATTTAGTGGTTGTCAGTATCTTTGCAAATCTCCCTCCTAGGTGAAATTGCACTCAGCTGTACTGCCAAAAAGCAGTAGTTACTTTTGGTTTTCAGGGGGGCTTTCTTTTGCTAGATGAGAATATACAGATATTCTCATAACTTTAGAGAGGCTTTCAAAACCCAGGTGCAGAGGTTTGGCATCAGCAACCTCCCCAGAGCACTTTATAGCACATAAATCTTGCTCCCAGTTAATCAAACAGTGCTGGAGTGAGCCAAGGAACCATGAGAATGTAAAATGCTCTTCTCCTCCCTTCCTACTTATCAGAGATTTCTGCTGCTGCTTCTTCAGAGGCAGAGTGAGGAGTTTTATTGCTTTAAATGTGACTTTAACACTGGTAAGGATGCTGCCTTGGTTGAACATGAGCATTTTCTGTGCACAGGACTTTTTCAGGTTTGGGTTTTTTAACCCAAAACTGCCCTTGATGGGCCAGCTGCTCTCCTGCCTTAACCCTGCTCTGGAATTGTTTTTTCAGCCCTCACCTTTACTTTAACCCCAGTCTGGGTTCGCAGCAAGGCTGGAGCTGTCATGCAGTTGTGTTAGGGACAACCACACCGTTTCTCCCAGCCAAAGAATTTGGCTGCCTTCCTACTGGCCCTCTGTGCTCCCTGGGTTGTGTGCTGCAGGACAGCTCAGGGTGCTTTGCCTGTTGTTGATGAAGAGCTTTGTGAGGGTGAGAGAGGAGATAACTCCATGGACACCATAATTTTCCCACCAAAATTGGAGCAGCACCCCCTTTTTGCTCAAAGTTATCGCTGCAGATGCCAGGCCTGTTTTCAAACAGGGATGCTCAGACTCAAGCTGAGCCAAATAGAGCCAGAGGAAAGGACTGTACCTCTAAACTAGGATTAGAACATGAAGCTGTGTTTAAATACTTGTTTAACCTCCTGCTTAACAGAAGTCTTTACTTTAATCTATAATGCCATCTTGTTTTGTCTTAATGAAGTTATGCAAAAAGTCCTTCACTGAAAAGACCAACCCAGTATTTTCTTTCTTCCCTTCAAGTTGAGATGAAAAGGACTGCCTGCAGCCTGAAAGTTTGTTTCCTCAAGGAAACGGAAAGCAAAGAATTTACTTATATTAATGCTTTGTATCAAGTACCTTTGAATTTCAAGGGGTAAAAATCAGCCTTGACCTGGATGCTGAGTCCAGATTTTCATAATGTTTTTCCCACTCTGCTGGCGCCAAGGTCATTGGGTTGCACTTCTGCTTCAGTCTGTTTTAATTCTGGTCTCTTAGCACTGACTTCTCTGTGCAAGACATGGAAGCCACACCCCAGTGTGTGCTACTCCCAGCCATTAACAATCCCGGGCTAAATAAACACACAAGGATACTTCTGCATCTGGTTTTACTGGCAGGAGAAGGAGACATTATATGTCTCTGGAAATCTGATAAAACAGTGACATATAAATTCTGGATTGCTAACATGGCCAGTTTAACTCCACTGGACAGAATTTGCTGCAGTGCTTAAGGCTAAGAATAAAACCTCTCTCTTTTCCTAAGCACTGTAAACCAGAAAAAAAATTAATTAGCATTTGGCAATACCTACAACCTTCTACCAGCAGATAATAACCTCTCAAATTCAGTTTCTGCAGTCTGCCCCTCTACAGGGTAATGACTTGTCATTTGTTCTGTCTTATTTGTGGAGCATTGCACAAGCCTGTCTTTCTTCCATGAATATTTTAAAAAGCTGGATAGTTGCTTGGCAAAGGCCTGGGCTGGTGCCTGAGCATTGTGCAGTCTATACCATGCTCTGCAACAAGCTTCCTTGTGACCTTGATAAGTGCCTGTGCTTCTTCCATTTCTCAATTTCCCATCATTGCAGTGTGCATTTTCCTCCTTCAGTACTTTGTAAATTCCTGAAACTGGTAAATATCTCTCTATATACTCATCTTCATGCAGGGCTTATTGCAGGTGTTCAACATTTCAGGTGCTAGAAGCACTGTGATTAAATGAAGAAAAAAAATTCTGCTGTTGGTTTTGTTGCTACAATACTTAAGATTATTTGTGCATGATATAAATATATCTATGTTTGTTCAGCCCTTATTTGCAAGAGCCATTCAACGAGGATCAGGTAAGGAGAAAATAGTCAATGCTATGAGCTGGTGAATATGGAGCAGGGATGGGCTTGAAGGATGAATTTATAGAAAAGTGACTGGCAGAGATGGGATCATACAGTAAAAGTTAAGGAAACACAGCCAGGAGAGCACTAAGAACAGGGTAGATGGATATTTTGCCAAGTGTAGTGGAGGAGATGGAAAAAGAGTGGACTGGGAGTGAAAACAGGGAGTTTAACTTTGGCCATTGTGATTCCTCACAAAGAAAAACATGAGCAACCAGGACATGAGAATTTCCCTCACACTGCAGGACATTCCTGGCCTGGAGAACCCAGAAGGATCTGGCTGTTTTTAACAGGGAAGCAAAGTCTGCATCTGTTTAAAATTTAGTCCCCATCTCTGACCTTTCTAAGAATTACAAGTGTGAGACCCTGGCAAGAAACCTCCCTCCCTGCTACCAAAACAGAGCCACCACCTTTCTCAGCAGACAGGGCAGTCTGGTGCAGCAGTGATGGAAAAGCCATTGCTGAAATCCTGCATGCAGCATGTTTAAAGAGGCTTCATCAAACAAAACCAGAAAGAAGAATCCTGAAAAGGGCAATATTTTCATTAAATGGCAAAATTCACATTATTAATGGTGGATCCATTCACAGTGCATGTATAGGGGCTGCATTTAAGGAACACATTATCTATACATTAAAAAGTCACTCCAAGTGTTATGGAAAAAGGGTATCTACAGATAACATTGACACAAGCAAAGCTGTGAGCACTTAAACCCTTATCTTTGCTTAAGTGTCCTCTTAGGAACACACATCTTCTTATCCATCTTAATTTACAGAGCTGAGGTATGAATGAAATTTGCACCCCATTTGATTATTCCAGATACTGAACTAGAATATTTTCTTAGCTCCTTGGTTGAAGTAGACATTTCTGCCTGCCAAATGTAGACCCCTTCTGAAGAGATGTTGTGAGCTCTCTGGCCCATGTTTTGCCATAGTTATGTAGTTTCTATGTTTTGCCTTGATGAAAGTGTAGGATTTGTCCTTTGGGGTCGATGCAGCATTTATGGTTTCCAAATGGGCCTTTGTAGTTAAATCCTAGAGAAGTAATTCATTGCAGAGGAATTGTATACAGTTAAGCTTTGTCTAGTAGGAAAATATGCACTATATGTGTTCATAACAAGAATTTGAGGGCAAAATTCTTCTGTCTGAGCCACATAATGGAGTGAGAAGGTGTTCTGGATATGTACTGTGGCCAGGAGCTTGAGTGCAATTACCTGATACGGTCGCTTTGATGGTAAAGTTATCTTCAGATGTTCCAGTGAAATAGAAACATCCCAAATACTGCGCTTAATAATTTAATTTATCACTAAGATATGCATGTCCTTCAAAGATGCCTTCTTGTTGAAACAACTTAATTAGGGACCAATATTATGACAAGATGTAATGTGGATTTTCTATGTACTCTCTGGCTCAAAGGAGAGTTTTGCCAAGTTGGATCAGGCGAGGGGCACAGTGTGTCCACAAGAGAAAGATGAAAATAGCTGCAGTGTTTGATTGCCATCCTGGGGTTTGGTGGGTTTGACACTTTACACCAGCAGCACTTGGGAATCAGAGAGGGCTCCTGGAGCTGAGTGTTAAGTACATGAGCCTGAGCAGTGGAAATGTCACAGGAATAGGGATTGGTTTGGGAAGCAGTGTTTGTTGTTAATTGAGTCTCCAGGCTTTGTCTGACACGACTGAAGCCCACGTACCAGTGCACTCAGCACTATCTTTCTGCCCTCTCGCCTTCCCTTTTCTCCAGATAAGAGCATAGCACTCGTTATTCTAAGGAAATGACAGTGATGTTAATCACCAATTCATCAGGATCTCTAACAAAGGCCCTGCTATTTTGAATATTCATATTGCCATGGCATTAGGAATGTCAGAACTGCCATTGTTCTGCAGAGAATGACACATCCCTGCTCTTCCCGCTCGGGATGCAGCCCCGAGGAGCACGAACCGCGCGGCTCCTTCTCCAGCGCTGCCCCTGCTCTCCAGAGGGGAGGCAGAGGCACAGAGACATGAAATGACTTGGCCAGATCACATGGGATCCCAAGGAGAGGCAGGAAAGGAACGCAGGTCTTCTTAATCCTGGCACAGGGAGGGAACTTTGTTTCTTATAAACAAAATAATTCACATACCTGACATGAAAGGATGTATCGAGGTGATGAATGTATGCGTGAGTACATGTGCACGTAGGTAATACACATATAACATTTGTGAGATATACAATATTGGATGTGTAACTCATTCAGACTTGGCCAGAAAGAGCTATTGTAGTGCTGGCTGAACAAATTTATGCAAATCAGTCACTGATTAAACTCATAACCTTTGCAATATTCTTTAGGCAAATCAAACGTTTGTGAACTTGGTCCCATAGCCCCAACCTGGAAAAGAGGTTATGAGGGGAAAATGGGTCTTAACAGGAAGAAGGTGTATGAAGAGGGAATTATCTGTTGTCCATCTCCCTGCCACCACCCCAAGGTCATTCTTGGCTTAGACCACCAGCGTTATCCTTTCTTGCACAGCTGGTACTCAGCTTGGGGAGTTTGTTGCTTTAGAAGGCTGTGGAGACAAGGAGTGCCAGCAGAGCCAGGGATTACAGAAATTCATAAACAAAAGGTGCAAGCAGGGATGTGCCCTCTAATGTCACAAGTTGGAACCTGGAAAATTCCAGTTAGATATAAGGCCAAAAAATTTTTTACCATGACAGTGGTCAAATATAGCACAAGTCACCCAGAGCGGCTGTGGGATTTCCCATCCTCAGAGCTGTTGAAGGCTGGACTGAACAAGTCCCTGAGCAATTTGATCTCAGTCCAACTCAAAGTTGGACTGAGTTGTGCCAGAAGTGCCTCCCAGCCTAAATAATTCCTTGGTTCTCGAAGCAAATTACCAGATCTTCTTTTTTACTCCTCTTTTTCTTCCCTCTCCTCCCCACTGTCTTGCTTTCTCCCTAACACGGCTGCTCTTGCAGGGGGATGGGTCTCCCCTCTTGCCCAGAAACCCTCAGGCTGTAGACTTTAGGATTCCCATAATACTCTCAGGGCTCAGGTCTTTTAAGGCTAACTTTTTTGCTCTTCACTCTGGAGACCTTCCCATCCCAGCCCCTTGGAACAGAAATTGGTTTCCTCAGGCAGCAGGTTCATGGCGGGAACCTCTGGGATTTAACTGGCCAGGGAAAGGGCTGGCCCAACCCTGCCACCAAATGGTGGTTTCCATGGTCATGGTACACCAGCCTCCTAACATTCATCATGCTGCTGCATTTTACTTGGCCCACATTCCTACACTGAAATTTTGTCTGGACATCAAGTAGTCATTCACCAAAAAAAAAAAAAAATTCAGAATATTTTGGCCTAGCTGGCCAATGGCATAACACTTTAAAAAGTGGGAATGTGCTCAGTTTAAGCTGGTTTTGGTCTCTGCACAGCAAATGCCTGGCTTAGCTGGCCTGTCAGTGCTCCCTTATGTGGAAATGAAGAGGCAATGACAGCATGAGATGCATTAACGGGAAAGAAGACACTGGATTTCAAGTGGCAGTACTAGAACTGGGAGGCTGTTTTAATGTTTTGTGCCTTTTCCTGCCCTGAAGTATTTCAAACACTCAGGTCTTGTTTGCTGAACACTCTGAACAATACACGTGTAGTTACAGATTGATATCATAAATCACCTAAAGAACAAGACGGTCTTTCAGAACAGAAAGGACAATTTTGAGGAAGTTTATTTTTTAAATGGCAATATTTATCCTCTTAGTACTTTAGGAAGAAAAAAAGAGTCTCAGCTGTTGGGCCTGAAAACCACCTGGAAAATATTTTTAAAAGCCTGTATTCAGTCTTTACTATAATATGTTTTTGTCTATGTGTTATTGCACATGTATATGTATGCATGTATATGTGTACATAAAAAAATCAAACAAAATTAAAGTGGGTAGGACCAAATTTCATGAGCCAAGTGAAATCCAAAGCTCCAACTTTATTTTAGATAAATGCACATTTTTGAGCCAGTGTGGAGCTACGAAGCTAAACAGGAACAGGCAGGATAAGTAGTGATGGAAGCTGAGTTTCTCCTTCAGAGGCTGTGCTGGAATGGCTGTGCTGGCAGAGACCCCAGATATGGCTGTGTACACACTTGGGGCAGGATCTCTATCCGATACAGCTCTGCTGTGTCCCCTGGTAATGCAAGCTGGGTCAGCAACATAAATCTTGGAAGGTCCTACTGAATGTTGATGGTCTGCCTCAGGAAGATTTCCAGAGTTTGTTCAGAGCAGTACTGAAAGCCTGAAACTTCAAAATTTCTGTAAGAGAAACTTTTGGGGAAAAGAACACAAAGAAACATGAGGTTGATTTAAATTCAATCTTTTGATCTGATTAATTTTTATTTTTTGATGTTTCCATTTTGCACTGTAGTTTTTACTTTCTTACAGTATGATCCATGTTACAGTAGGATATAAAAATGAAAAGTTGTTCTATGGTGGAAATTGAAAAGTACTTTATTCTCAAAAGGTGGGATAGGATGTTTCAATAACTTTTCTGCTTGATTTTACAAATTTTCAAGATTTTAATAGAAACGATTCATCTTATTTCCATTTTTTTTCCAATTGCCTAGCCCATCTTTAAAATACAAAAAAATTAGAAAGCAAAATACAGACCTGATGGCCAGCAGCTCCCTGTAAACAAATCCTGCTTCTAAGTTAACTACAGTTTTTCTCTTGTTCAGAGAAGGCAAATTCTCACTGTAGGGCATTGCCAACGGGTGCCACAGAGTCCCTAAAGCTTGAATTTCATAAATCATGATCGGATAATTTTTGAAAGACTTGCTTTAAATCAGCTAAAAATTATGAGGGCAGATTCAGGAACAGTGAAGTGAAATTGCAGGCCCTGTGTAAACGATCAGATCTTTCTGGCCCTTTATCAGGCATTGATTTTGATTCAGTTCTGAGTTCAGTAAAAGGGGATGTGTGCAGTGATGTGCTGTTTACCTGTTCCCTGTCTGACAAGCAGCTCTGTTTCAGAGGCCTCCCTCACAGACTCAGCACTGCCTGCAATCTCTGTTTTTCATTTACTTAGCTGTGTTACTTAGACACATTCTATGGATCAACTTAATTACCCAAGAATTGCAAGTGGGGCTACTAAACACAGCAAGGGTTCAGCAGCTGGAACTGGAGTGGCAGCTGGAATATGAACTTAAAGAGGTGTTGTGACAGCTCACACTGTTCCCACAGGCAGGCCAGGGAAAGGTGATGTCCTCTCACTTCACACTGGTCTGTTTCTGTGCAAGTGACAAATTGGTGATGAATGCTTGCTCTGTGCCATGAAGGGAACAGAGGAAATGATTATCATCACTGCTCCCTCCCAAATAATAATGAAAGCATCCTCTTCATTTTCATGGACTCTTCAGTATTTGATCACCTGCCCCTCTTGAGCAAAGTGTCCTCTTCCCTGACACATCACCTGATTTTCTAGACCTTCCAAAGGTTTGGCTTAGCTCCAGCTCTCCTGTGCACATGGACAAGTGTCTTCTGGGTACAAAAAGGTCCTGACTTACAATGTCTCTGATAAGCTTTGTTGCAAAGCAGTTACTCAGCAATGAATCAGAGACAGAGGAGAAATGATGATGCTCGGTCTCACTCATGCTGCAACGTGGATGGCCAAATTCAGATCAGAACAAAAAAACCCAAAACAAACACAAAAACCCTCCCCAGCCCAAACCAAAAATCTAATTAAGGCAGCTGTCTTTCCTAATAAATGAAATGAGAGAGAGAAGTCAGATGTCTCTCTCTGTCACATCCATCTTTACCTCTTCCCAGACATTGTTATCAGTCCCTGAAATCCTGAGCTTCTAAACTGAGTCCTGCTTCAGGCAGCTGTAGGTTAGTACACAAAAACACACATGGTTTGGACAGGATTTCTCTGCTGATACTTTATAAGATGGTCAGCTGCTGATCTTGGTGTATTCTTCAACCCTTTCCATGCACTCCCTGTGATGGCTGCTCCCAGCAGGGTCACAGCTGCTAGGTGGGAGTGAAGTGCATCTCCCTGCCCTCTCCCAAAGGCTGTGCTCTGCTCCTGGAGTGTTCTCCTGGCTTTCTGAGGACGAAGGGGCTCCTACTGCAATCTGGGCATGGGGAAAAATGACAGGAGACAAAGAATAACTGGGAAGAAGGAGGAATGAGAAGAGTGCTCTGAGTCACTGAGCAAACAGAGCAGTGCATCCAGCCCTTGCATAGTTTCAATCCTGTGCCCAAAGAGCCTTGGCTATCCCAGACCTTGGCTCTGGTGAGGGTGGGGGAGAGAGGGAGGGCACAGAGGTAATAGTTTCTCAAGGACATAATGATCTTGAGCAATTTCTGTGCAGGTATAAACATGATTTCCTGCAGCACTGCTTGTCACAAATGTCTCCTCACTCAAACAGGACTGAAAGCATTTGTTTGCAGTGTTTGATGCAAGGAAAACTTCTGACATATGTTTTATTTATGAGGTGTCCTAACGTAGTGATACTTTTTGCGTGCATGAGGTAGGGAGGGAACTGCCTCTCCCTGGCTCCTAATTTGAATGGCTGAGGATTGTGTTTATAGAAATGTGCAGAGGGATGTCTTAAAAGCTATACAAACCTGGGCTGTGCAAGATGGTCAGTAAAAATGTCTACTACAGAGGATATTCACAGACCCTACAGCTTTCCCCTGAGCTCATCTGCTTCTTAGAGATGCCTAAAAGACAGCAAAGGTGGTTCTGGAATCAGAAGGAGAGATTCCAAAAGTCCCTCTGAGCAGATGCTGTAGCAATTTGTGGCAGATGGAGAGACCAGGGGAAGGGGAAATTCCAATGACCTCCTAAACCAGTAGAGCGCGAGGACAGGAACAGCAGCACGGACAGAACAGTCCCTGTGCTCTCACTGGTGCTTGGGACAGCAGAATGAGCCCACCAAGGAGAGGTCTTGGCAAGCTGACCCCCTCCGGACCAACAGCAGCCTCAACATTTTCCAGTAGTTGAACTTGCTTAATCTGTTCCTTCTCTTTTCAGCTGGACATGGTGGACAACTGATGTGAGTGCAGGGGGTTGAGAGTTCAGTGTGGAATGGGAGATGTGGAGGACAAATTCATCAAAACATGAGAAAGGTCCTACCAATTCAGTCGTCAGACACATCTCGCTCTGAAAGCTCATTCTTGGCCTTGACCTGCTGGTTGTGGTGCTTGTAAAAAGAGAAAAGTATGGCAGATGCACATGTTTCTGGGATATTGCTTTCCTCTGGGATTATACGGCACTCCTACTTCCTGGGCCAGGACTTGTACCCACATAGCCCTCAATAATTTCTTGTGTTGAGATCTGGTGGTGACTTTGTGAAGACTTCTGAACTCTCCAACCCTGCTGCAGGGACTCCCCAGAACTGAGTGAGGAGAGGGCTGATGGGGCAGAGGGAGCCCTTGGCAGAGGGGGCTGGAGGATGGGACAGGGCAAAGTTGCCCTTTCCAGAGGCTGAGGAGATGGTGCTTGGTTCAGGCAGATGGAACAGGCAGTAAAGTGGCAGAAAGAGATGAGGAGGCAAAGCAGATCAGAGGGAGAGCCCTGGTGCAAGGCAGAAGACAGAAGCCAGTGAGACACTGACCACAAGGCAAGAAAAACACAGAGTCTTGGTGAAGGCTCCGAAAAGCATGAAACTGGGCTTCATTGCCTGCTAGGTCAGGAAATAGTGGGAAACATGAGGAAGACATAAACTACCCAGATGAGGAGCTGGGAGAGGAGCTGCTGGGATTGTTTGGGGCAGAGTGTAGGCAAGAACTGTAGACAGTGGCATAATCCTCCAACAAAATAATAATCCTCCTGCTCAAAAGTGAGTCATTTAAAGGCAGTTTGGGTGCATCTACCCTGCAGTTACTTCTGTGAATGCAAGGAATTACTAGATTTTCTGGCATGGGCCGCTCTGCACAGGGCAGGTTACTATAGCACTGTTTACTTTTATGGCAAACAAACTTTTCCAGTGCAAGTTACCTTGGGCACAAGCCTCCCCACTGAGCAATAGTGATGTTACAGCTCAGCCCATGTTTGAGCCTTTCCTTAGTCTCTAATCCTGGGAGGATTTGATGGGAAGAGGTTTAAATAATCACTTTAGGAAAGAAAAATGTATGTATAGCTTCCTGCTGACTGAAGTGTTAGAGCTGGATGGGGCTTCAGTTCTTATTCATGCAAACAGGTGGAATTTACCAAGAGTTTTGGCCCAGCTGAATGCAAACACATTTTGTCTGGGGATGTGGTGTAGAAGACAGATATGGGAAGATGATGATGAAAAGGCCAAACAAATTTTGAATTTTCTTTGTTTCATTTGGAAACATGTTCTTTTCACTCCATTCTCATCCTCTTTTCATAGTCCCCTCCTCCTAAGTTTTTCTTAGGGGCTTAGGCAACTTGCAAAGAAATTAAGCACTTTCTTTGCAGAAGATCTAAGGGGTCCAAGTTAATTCTTCTTCCATCTCATTAAAAAAAAAAAAAAAACCAAACAAACAAGCAAAAAAAAACCCACACAGAAAACCCAAAACAACTAGTAACAAGGAATATTCTATATAATGTAAGTGGTGGAAATGAGTTGTAGGCAGCCTGGAGCTGAGCCCTTGGGAAGTGCTGCACGGAGCTGGAAATGACCGCGACCTTTAGGAAGAAGAAGCAAGATATGTGCATGCCACTACTGGGTCAGGGTGGGGAGGGAAGCATCTGAGCATCTGATCCCTCTTTCCCTCACACACAGGTCCATTGAGCTACAACCTTTGTGTGTTTGAGTGTAAAATCCACCCTGACCTGGCCAGGGGTGTAAAGCACAAGGCACTGGCTGGTCTATATACACTTTCCTGCAGAAAACATCAAAGTCACTTCCCCTGCACTGTTTCTTCACCAAATTAACTCAAGCAATGCCTGCAGTGACATGGTGAGAAGTCTCTGGCTGCCACCACAGTGAGTGCCCCCTCCCTAAAGGCAAGGGCTAATTGCATCTGCTTCCATGTTGCAAAAACCTCCCTTTGCCCAGCAAGCACTGATCTCTCTTGCCCCTGAAATATCCCAGTCTCTGAGTCATCCTATCCACAGAATTCAGGGCAAAATTCAGCCTGTCATATCCTGCTTTTTACTTGAAGAAAACAATTAGAGACAGGTCTGCCAACACAGTCCTAACACATGGGGACTGCTGTGAGCCCCAGTGGAATTTATGGGGATGTGGGTGACATCTGTCCAGGAATTCAGATGGTTTCTTTGCTCCACTTATCTGGATGTATCAGAGGGCACAGAGATGCACTTGAATTTCCAGACAGGCTTCTTCCTTGTAACACATCTGCTGCTGGTGGTGGGTGTTTGCAAGGCCATTGCACTCAGCTCAGGGTGTGATGATCCCTCTGGACTTCAGCAGGATGCACTGCAGCTTGCTTTTGGCATCAAACTAATGTGCTTTGGCTTCCAACTCACTTCTAACTGCGGTCCTGAATTTATTTGGAAGATTCTCTGCATTGCTGTACAGTTTTTAGGTAGCTCATTGACTGTTACAAAATCCCCTTTCCCTAATTATTTTTTTAGGCTGGCAATAGTAGGAAGGGTGTGTCAGGTGATAGGAAAAGGATTGGCATGCAAAATATTTCTCTCCCTGAATTCACTTGAAGATTTAGAGACATTTTAACATCCAGGTACATCCAGGTGACATGATCCTGCTGGACACAGCACTTTTTATTGACTTTATTCCAGCCACAAGGACAAAAGAAAAATTTACTTTCCATCAGTATCACAGTGTTCTGCAAATTCTATCATCAACACCCTATGTTATTCAAAAATTGCAAATGTCTCTTCTTTAGAACGAGCCACAAGAAAACAAGTTTTGAAGTTGTAACCTAAAGGAATTCTCCTTTGACAGGCTGACTGCTCGTGTCACATGCAGAAAGCCCAGGGTAAGATGGTTTACTGTGGCTTTGGTTTGGTTTCAGTTTTTTTCCAAAGCCCAGTCTGTCTCCCTAGAGGGTCCACGAGCCATAGCTAAAATCTCTCTGAGTTGTGCAGTGTAGCCCGCGGCTCCAGTAGCTGCTCGGGGATTTTGCAGCTGTTCTCCAGCAGAGATGTGTAATAACTGTGCAGTAACACACACGTATTTTCTTTCATAGTGGATGTTAATTTATGAGCTTGCTTAGAGCTTTAACTCTCAGCTGGTTTACTCTGCACCTTTTTGTGTTATACATAGCCTTTTGTGAACCAGGACAGCAACTGGATACGGGATTGCCTCAAATCCTCGGCAAGGTCTGCCACGCAGAAATTCCACCCTAAACCCAGTCAGGTCTTTTGTCACACAGTATTATTAGTTCCCTCTAAAAGGCCCTGAGGGTCACAAAGTACTTTAAAAAAAAATAAAATAAAACACCTCTCAAAAAGTGACGGAAGGTTTATTTTTGGTGGGAAGGGGCAGACTGAGTACAGGACACCTTTTTCTGTGCTCTCATACTATACAACATGTGCAGGTCTGAAAAGTCCTTCTTGCATTTTATCTGGCTCAGCATTACTAATATTAAGAAACCATTTATTTGCTGCAGGGTTGAGGTCACATCACACGGATAGCTGACAACTTCCCTGCAAGCTACAGCCTTCTGAGAGGGACCATGAAAAACAGAATTCATGCAACCAGTGCTCTGCAAAATGGTGCTTGGGCACTCGCCCAGAGGGATGGAAGGAAGAACCAAGGTTTATGTGGTTCCTCCAGTACAGCAAAAGGGGATTCCCATGCAGTAGGTGGGCATCCCACTCACTGGGCTGTGGCATACAGGGAGCACCCAGTCCCTGCTTCCCTATGCTACCCACACATCCAAAACCATCTTCAACACTAGTCCCTTTCCCTCTGAATTATCATTGTATTTTCCACTAAAAGAAGTCTTCAAGTGGTCCCAGGTGAAACAGATAACTAGGACTGAAAAAAATGTTTTGCTTGGTCTGCTTTTTTAAAGCTTTACTGGTTTCCTGAAACACACAGCAAACAAAAAAAGCCTCAGGTTTTTTCAAGCATGGCTAAAGCATGTGCTTAACTTCCCCTGGCTTCTAAAGGTACTTTCTACAATACTTGGATGTAAACTCATGCCCAAGTGCTTCATTGAACGAATTCCCCCTGTTCTCTGAGCACAGGGATAAAACCATGGCAGCAGGGTATCAGAGAGGAGGGCTGAGGGATCTCTTCCTGGGCTTCAGCTAGGGCAGCCGTTGAGAGCTCTATTTCCAAACCCAGACAAATCTCCTGAAGTTGTTCTGACACGTATTGTAAGAGTAAATAAATAATCACATGGCACTTTATTCCACCACCAGAACTCTCCTAGCATGGGATACCAGTGGATCTGGATGAAGCCAATTCTAATTACAGATAAAAGGTTTGATGCATGAAAAGAAGTTGGTATTTACACCCAATTATCTGAGGGAGGAGAGATAGGGATGCACTTCCTTTTATCATTTTCATTAAATTTCTTTTGAAATTAAAGGCTCCTTGATTTTCTGAAGATGCAACAGTCTTTTCAACTCGCCGTCAGTGAGATACAGGTTGTTTTCCACGATGTGTTGTGCAAGTTCAGACAGTGGGATCTCTCCCTCCTCCCTTGACTCCAGTAGAGCATTGCATGATGCTTGCTCATCCAGTTGCTTCTTTAATGTCCCTTTGCTGAAGTTTAAACTCCTGGAGCTGCATTTCATGTATTTCAAGTCTGAGGCACCCTGTGTTTGTAAACAGCCTCTGCCTTCCCATCACCTGAAGAAAATCACTTTGGGTGAAGGAAACCTCCAAGCTTTTGGGGCTTGTTAGGGAGGGGTAACACCAGCTCACTGAATACTAACAGAGGACAGCTGGACCTACTGATGCCATTTTACCTCAGAGAACCCTCAGATGGAACAGAGAGGGGATGGGAAACAAGCAGGTGGATGTGTTATCCCAAAGAAAGCAGCTCTCAGGAATTGGGCAGAGCAGGACTTTGGCAGCTCCACTGCTGCCTGGAGTCCAGAAGACCTGGTCTTTGTGACTCTTCTCCTCCCTCCCTCCCTTCTGGGCACTCTGAGCCCAGCCTGTTTTCTTGGTCTTAGAATAGATCACTTGCTTCTCCTCTTCATTTCTCCATCTGCAAATTGGGGATGATGTGCGTAAAGCTCCCTGAAATCCTCTGCAGGGAGGTGCCACAGAGTGGAAAGTATTAGCTATCAGTATCCTTGTTAATATTCTGCTCAACTCGGAGTGAAGTCACATAATCCTGTGTTTGGGTCATCACTATTTGTTGCTATGGAAATGTGTGTTATCAGATACTGCAAATTCAGTGTCTGAGGACATCTGAGGAGGGGGAAAATTTTTTTTTGAAGGAACACTTGTGTCAGTGGCAGGAGACTTTGTGAGGAAGAAGGGAATTTACCTATTTCTTTTGTTCTCCACAAATTGCTGGAATGAGTCAACACAAGCTCCCCACACTCAGCTCCTGGAAGCTGGTGTCTCTTACCCGATGCACAATTCCAAAAAGACTGCACGTGCTGGCTGAATTTGGGAATGCATCTGGTAGGATCATTAACACCAGAGCAGAAGACAAATGCAAAGTATGTGCTTGGCCATATGGGTGAACGTGAGCTGCTTAAGACTGAGTGCCATAATAGAGATGGAAAGTCTTACGAGAGAAGATCAGTATCCCCCCACCTCTCTGGCAAGGGATTAAGGCAGTTGGTCTTGTAGGAGTATTCATAGAGCCTAAGGCCAAAGGGGACACTTAGGCCACTTAGGCCAAGCTCCTGAATGCTGCAGGTCACGGTGTTTCTTCCAGTGAACCCCAAGCTCAGCCCTGTAACTTTATGTTGAGGCTGCAGCAAAGCTTCCAGGCAGACCAAAGAGGCAGAAACCAGCAGCTCCCTGAGTTTGCTCAGTGAATGAACACTCTCCCTGGTAAGTGGAGATCAAGCCATGCCTGCTGCAATGGGGTCAAACACAGGAATTGGATGCACTGCACCAGTGCGGCTTCCTGATCCGAGCTGGTGGGGTTACATCGCCCTGTGCCTCAGCCCCTCCTGGCTCCAAACCTCTGCAGGAATATGCCATTTTCCTGGAAATGTGCCTACTTACCAATTGTCCACGTAGTCTTCTTTGAGTGAAACCAAAGAGGCTTTTTGGGCAACTTCCTGCTCATTTCTATGGTTGTCTATTGCACCTGTGCAAAATCTGACACGTTTTTATATCCACAGCTCTCCAACACATGTATGTGCTCACTGTGCTTGTGTGCATTGAGTTAATAGATAAAAAGCCCTTTTTGGGTATACTCAGCATCACTTTCATTTCTAGACCTTTCTGTCAGGTTCTCCTTTGCTCAGGAAACAAAAGAGAAAATAAGGTTCATGTTTTGATAATGTCTCTATTTGAGGTATTTCATGGCCATGCTCTTACCTCATGCCTAAACATGAAACACAAGCCCTACCTTTATTTCTCTTTGTGTCTCTGTATTGAGTGCTTTCCTCATCCTTTACCACTTTTTCACTGGATTTTCTTCCCTGCTTCATAGAAAGCTGATTTCAGGTTGAAAGCAGGAGGAAAGGTGCCTAAGATCAAGCAGGCCAGGTTGACTTTTCATAATTAGGATCTTTATTTTCAGCTGTTCAAGCAGGTTGTAAAAGCTCAGCGATATTTGGGGGATGCAGTCATGGGCAGGCAGGGCTGATAAGAACCATTGCTTAAACATAATATATATAGATTTTTAGCAGGTAAATACCTGTATCCAGTACTAACAGAAGGTTCTTGCAGTGAGAAATGGCCAACCTATGAAAAAACGTATGTGTGCTTTTAGGTATGTATCATGTATGTATATATGTGGGCATATATATATATATATATATATATATATACATATATATATATATACAAACACACACACACATGTATATATATACATATATGCCTATAGAGTTGCTAATATTTTTCTATGACAGATGTTTAATACATTTACACTAAATTTTCCATATTTAGTGTAAAGTTCTAGTGACAGACTTACTAAAGAAAGAAATACATCTTGTAGGGTAATTGTATATTATGCTCTATAAATTCCCTGTCTGCTAAGAAAGATGATACAGCTTTTATTTTGTGCAAGTTTCAGATTTACAACTCTGACAGTAAAGATCAGGCTGGGAATCTGAACAGCAGCTTACTATTTCTGCATCTCTACTACCATGGTGATTTTTGCCATCAGAACTGAAACTACCAATTACAGGGCTGAATCATGAAACAAGACAGGATATACTTTGCATTTCCATCCAAATCAGCTGAACCTGCAAAGCTCTTGGTGCTTGTAATTAACATTAACACACTCCAAGTCACATTCAAAAATCAAGAAGATATCCAGGACTGCCTAAAGTGTTGCTCCTCAGGAGCAGAAATGGTGAACTTAGATTGTGTTTGCAGGAAGCCATTTTTGGACACTTTCCATTGCTATTAGAAATTACTTTAGTGCCTGTGACATGGTTACCTCCTTCCACAGGGTGACAGAACAGATACTGCAGCCCAGGAGAAGTGCTGGTGGGGAAAACCAGAGCCTGTTTTCCCCTGTGTGATGGAAGAATGCAGGTGCTCCATGTTTTCCAGCCTGGCAAGATGTTCTTCACCAACCTCAGCTCTTCTCTTTGCTTAAGCACAGACCACAATTCTGACCTTGCAGGATGGTTTAGCAAGAATTATACAGACTTAATTGTTAGGGCTGTTGCAGGTAAAAACCCCAAATAGACCTATAATAATACACAACAGAGTGCCATATAATTTTAGAAATATTTAATACATTCAAATTCTGTATGTGCTAGCCACAATACATGCCACTCCTCACTAAAACTCTACTTAACTAAAAAGAAGCTACAATTTTGTAGCTATTCTTCATGCAGTGTCTTTAGTCAGGATTTTCAAACATGTCTGTATCATTCTTTTCCCCTCCAGGTCAACTTTTGATCATTTTGGCTGCTTGCAACAAACACTTGGCAGAAGGGGATGGCACTCAGATATGCTTCACTCCTATTATTGCTGTGAATTCTTGCCTCTGCTTTAAGGAGAGAGAAACCTCATTAGCTGGCAGGGAAAAGCAGCAAAAGGACCTCAACCACAGCAGGCACAAAGGGTGCCTACAGATGTTGTAACAGCTCGGCCACAGCTGCATTTCATGTTTTATTGCACTCTGGAGTCTCCAGTCACAAGACAGGCAACCCCAGGCAGCTCAGCTCTCCCTCTTTGTTTGTTCTTGGAGTTACTTGTTTTTAAGCTTCACTAGGTACACATCAGATGCCAACATGAGAAACTCAGCCCACAGCCCAGGAGTTACAAACCACATCAGCGAGACCCACTTCTTTCACTCACACATCTCTTCTGAACCCCAGCCAGCCTGAGCCCAGCAGAGCATTTCTGCAGATCAGCCCTGGCACTGCTGAGCTGTGCCTTCAGCCATCTCCCAGCTGGATTTCTGCAAACCCTTTGATGGCCAGGGACCAAGCAGCATAAACCAGGGACTGCCGTGCACTGGGGAGCACTGCTGGGTGCTGCCAGCTGCCCTGCAGGCTGTTGCTAAATCCTGCACTGCCCTTGGGTAAGGAGTTTGCTCAATCTGTAGTCGATTAGGACATCTCCAGGCCACATTCAAAGGGATATAGGTGTTAGGACACAACAACAAACACAGTTTTTAATCCTGGGCTGGGCTGGGCTGGGCAGGAAGCACTTACAATCATAGGATTGTTAAGGTTGCAAAAGACCTCTAAGATGATCACCCAACACTGCCAAGTCCACCAGTAAACCATGTCACTGAGTGCCACATCTACACATCTTTTAAATGCCTCCAGGGATGGTAACTCAGCCACTTCCCTGGACAGCCTCTTCCTGGGCCTGACCAACCTTTCAGTAAAGAAATTTTTCCTAATATCCAATCCATGCACAACTCAAGGCTGCTTCCTCTTGTCCATCATTTTTTACCCCAGAGAAGAGGTGATTCTCACCTTGCTAAACCTCTTCTCAGGGAGTTGTAGGAGGGATAAGGTGCCCCCTGAGCCTCCTTTTCTCCAGGCGAAACACCTGCAGCTTCCACAGGTGTTCCTCACAGGCCTTGCTCTTCCCCAGCTGTGTCACCCTGCTCTGGACACGCATACTTGTTTCTGGTTTAGCAGAACTGGCTGGTAAAACTCGTCCCTAGAGAGCACCATTACCTGACTCCTTTATGGGGGCTTGATCTGACATAGCAAATATCTTCTCCTGCCCCAGCCCCCTAGAAACCCTGCCGTGGCACTGCCCCATGGCCAGTTGCCATTGCCCTTGGGGCTGTGTACACCAATATTTGCTGGCTTGGCTTCTCCATGCAATGGAAGAGATGCCTGCAGCACATGCTGGTGGTGTGCCTCATGTACTGCTGGATGTTTCCAGCCTGCTCCTGACTGCATGACTTTGGTCTGCTTTCTGCTTGTGTACAGACACCTGGGGATTTTCCAGCATCCCATGTGCCCATTCCCTGTTTTTCTGTTCCTTTCCATCACATTTAAATGGTGCCAGGTAAAGCTTAAGAGTTTCAACCAAGGAAAACAAAAATGATGGTTAATTGAAGCCATGAGTCTACAAGGTAAGACTGATTGTGTATTGGCTACAGATACCTAAGGGCAAAGTTTTGGGTTTTGTTCATCTTGGCTGGTCCAGGATGCCTCTCATCTCACAAACAATATCAGCAGCTCTGAATGACGGCTTTCGATCACTAGTGACATTTTCTGTATCTCCTAGTACACTTGGGTTTCACCCTCTAGTTCCAGCCTCTGTTTCCTGGACTATTTTCCACTTGGAATCAATTCTCCACCTCCCCCAGCTGTGTCTTCCTGCTCCTTCCAGTCCCTCCATCCCGAAACCTCAGCCCTTTCTCCCACATTTCACAAAGCTGTCTGCAGGGACAGGCTCCTTTCCCAGCCCTCTCCTCCGCGTCCACATCGGCAGAGAACTTTCCAAGCCTCTTCCTTCCGTGCTCTTTCCTTAGGCTGGACTCCCTTCTCCAGCTCCCCTGCTCTGCACAAACCCAGCACTCCCCGATTTCCTCCTGCGCGAGCGGCCGCGCGGCTTCCTCTGGCCACGGCTGTCCCAGACACTCTGGCTCCAGGCACACCCTCCCCATGCACAAAAACACCAAACCAGCCTTTGCTTTCTCTTTCAAAAATGCAGCTCAGCTCAGGCAGCTGTGCCTCTGAGGGAACCTGCAGTGCCTGTCACCCGCAGTGCCACCGCCAGCACGGACACCCCAATGGGCTCTGCCAGCCACCATGACCCATCACTGCCAAGCATTTGCTCATGTCCTTATCATCCCTGTCTCCTGTAGGGCCTCTCTGACACAGCATGATATTTCTTCAAACCAAATCTGATGTTTTGTTATGATACAGATGCCCTCTGGTTTGCAGAGGGCACCAAAATTCAAATTTAATTCATAATTCACTGTGCTTGGGTGGGAGTTTGCACAAGAGACAGGGAAAATTCTTCTGGAGTTACTGTCTGTGGGCAAGCTTGGCCCAAAGACCTGTAGGGAATGTGTTGGACAGACAGAGGCACATCTGTCCTGGGGAGCCCTGCTCACTCAGCTGCCCCCCAGGTGCCATGACTCACCATTCTGCACAGTCAGCTTGTGCAAGGAAAGGCAAATCCCTCCCTGAGAGGGGATCCTGTTGGAGCTTGATTGGATACAGGCTGCTCCAATGTGGGAATCACCCCCCTGTCAGGGATGGGGACAGGACCTGGCTACCTCTGAGCCCCCTTGGCCAGTGTGGGGCTGCTGTTGCCAGTGAAATCTGGACTGTCCCTGGCAGCCTGTGCCCACGTGATTGCTGGCAGTGGGACAGCCAAGCTCTCAGTACAGCTCTCTCCTGTGACACTGCCAGCTCCCAGGCAGATGTGTGCTTCTAGGTCCCATGAACTCAGCAGGCTGGGAACAAGCTGCAACTTGGCAGAGACATCCAAAGAATATCCAGATGTCGCAGGAAGTTCTGTCAGGTGGGGTCAACCTAGGACTAATTCAGGGCTGGTAGGGGCCATGGTGTTGCTGACCTCCAGACTCCCAAAGAGAAAGTTACTTTTAATTTCCTGGTGGCTTCTGGCCACTAGAACCACCAAGACCTTCTGTTCCCAGCTGTTGGAGTCTGAATGTCATTGGCAGAGCCCACTTTTAATTTACTTCATTTTCTGCTGATATTCAAACTAGAGAAGTTTTGTTGATTTCCTCCTTTCTAGGCAATGGTTGTGTAACACTCCTGGCTTGAGAGAGCTGCTGTGTTCCAGTCCAAAGCAGCTGTGCTGCAGTGCTGGATTTTGGTGATCCACATTGCTCAGATGGAGTGTTTGTCATCTGTCTGGACACCCTTCAGTCTGGGGGGGGAACTCTGTGATGATAATGAGTTAAATGCCTTGACCTCATTTGGAAATGTTACTGGGGAACATGTGCAGAACTTGGCTGGCAAGGGGGAGGGATAGTCAGCCTGTTCTTTACATTTCTGCTCTCTTAAACTACATATGCTCTGGCACATGCTACCTGGGAAGCCTGGCATGGCTGCAAGCTCTCCATCTCAAACAAACCCTGGGCCTGCCCACAGGATGGAAAACTGCTTGGGGAAGTGGTGCCAGCAATGTCTAGAGATGCTTTCTGTGCAGGGATGTGACAAGAAATGTCTGGCTCTTTCACAGAGGGTGGAAGGTGGAGTGACAGGCAATCAGGAAAGCAGTCTCATCTCTTACCAGAGTGGCTCGTGCTGGGGCAGTGAGGGGACATGAAGACACCAGAGGGTGTAAAAGAGGATCAGTGAAGTCAGGCTGCAGATGGAAAATGAGCTTTGGGGGCCAGGATGCTCTTTGCTTGTCAGACAGGAGGTTGAGAAGTGATTTAATAATGGTGGGTGGGTGATTCCACTCGGAAGGGAACTGGACGAGGGGAACTGGAGGCTCTTTTGAGCCTTGCTACTGAGGGTGCAACATGAGCAAACAGCATGAACTCTGGCAAACCCAGCAAAATGGGCAAACAGCATGAAGTCTGGCAAACCCAGTAAGGAGCCCACTGACACCTCACTTCCCACTTTGTTGTAACAAGGAAGGATATTTTTCTGCTTGATGTGCTTTGACCCAGCCCTGGCACTACTCTTCAGTGAAGTGAGTATGTGCAACCTGGCAAACCTGCATGGTGTGAGGAATACTCTGATCCAACTCCTGCTCTCCCTCTTCCTGGACATTGTGGAGAGGAAGGCCAGCTGCAATTTTCCTCAATGTGGTTATCACACACATGGCTGAGTCTGCAAAATATAACAGTAATACAAGCTCAGGGTCCTGCTGGAGTACATACATTTTAAGAGCATATTTTTTGCTCATTTACCACTTCCTTCTGAAGGTTCAGGATATTCCAGTTATCAATATGACAGTACAAAGTGACAGACTTTCACGTTGAAAGTTTTGAAAAATTTGAAAATTTGAAAATTGAAGTGTTCCTGAAAACACACTTCTGCCTGTCTGATACCTGGCTGACTGGCCTTGCTGTCAGACCTCACATGCTCTCAGAGGGTGCACACAGATTGGTTTCTCCAGAGGGAAACAGAGGGAAATGTGTGCATGTCTGCAGAGGGTTGGATGATTCAGTGGGGAGTTCCCAGCAGCAGCCAGTGAAAGGATGCTGGGCTTAATGGAAATGCCCAAGTGTCATTTCCCCTGGACAGAGCACAAGTGTAGGCAGCTGAGCTGGCAGGCTGGACTCACCAAAGCACAATCACCAAGCAGTTCTTTCTTTTGGACTCACTTTGAACAACCCAGCAAAGCCAGACTTTGTGTGGGAGACAAGCAGGGGCCTTTGCCAGCAGCTGAATGCTAAGGGAATAGAATAGAATAGAATAGAATAGAATAGAATAGAATAGAATAGAATAGAATAGAACTATTTCAGTTGGAATGGACCAATGATGATCATCCAGTCCAAGCTGGGCTGATCAGAAGTTACAGCATGTTGTTAAGGGCATTGTCCAAATGCCTCTTTAAACGCTGACAGCCTGGGGGCATCAGCCACCTTTCAAGGAATCCCAGTGTTTGATCACCCTCCTGGTAAATAAATATTTTGTAATGTCAAGAGTGAAATTCTTCTGGAGCAGCTTTGAACCATTCCCATGGGCCCTATCTCTGGATCCCAGGGAGAAGGGATCAGCACCTCCCTCTCACTTCCCTTCCTCAGGGAGCAGCAGAGAGCAATGAGTTCACTCTTCCGCCTCCTATTCTCCAAACTGGACAAGCCCAAAATCCCCAGCTGTTCTTCACAGGATTCTTTCCAGCCCTTTGACCAGCTTTGTTGCCCTCCTCTGGATGCATTCAAGTACCTTGACAACATTCTTAAATTTTGGGGCCCAGAACAGCACATGGTTCTCAAAGAGAGGCTGAATCAATGCTAAATGCAGCAGGATAATCCCCTCCGTTGATTCGTGGATTGTTTGTTCAGGAGAGGATGAGGTGCTGCCTTTCCCTCCCTGTTCCAAGGTGAGGACATTGGAGAGGAGAATCATCTCTGAAAAATCAGGTGGGCATGTCTATTTTTTTTTGTATCTGTGACAATAAATACCTTTCTGACACTTTGTAACAGCAAGAAAAGGCCACAGAAATGAGGAACACAAAAGAATTCATTGCCTGGGACTCCTAGATTTACTGCCTCAACTGATTTTCTTATAGGCTGTTTATAGTATTCAAATGGCATGCACAAGCCTTTGTGCTTCAAGTCTTTAAGAAACTACTTATGTTCATTTTACACATTGTCTGGGAAGTATTAAAAGTTACTAATAAGGGTGTTAGCCGCTATCATGCTGAAGTTTTAGTCACAAACACTGGCAAGTCTTGGCCAAAAAGGTCGTGGACTGTTCTTGAGCAATAAGTGGAAGCGCAACAAGAAAAGTGGTGCAACAGCTGTACATGGCAGTGTTTCCACATCCCCTTTTGACTCTAGACTCTAACTTGCTGAGGGTCAAAGTGAATACTCCATTTGAGGTTCAAAACAGTTTTTATCCTCAGACCAGAGAACAAGAATCTTGATTTATTTTGCCTTCCTCGAGGGTAGTGAGTTGCAGGTTGTCTGATGGTGTCATGGAGGCACAACTCACCCAAGCCCTTTTCTGCCCACTGCTGAGGATCAGTCCATTCCATTCCCAGATTCTGACTGAGACATTACAGTCTTGAGAGGATCAAGATATTTGGTGTGACCAAGCAGCCGGATGCAGCACGCGTGTGGAATCCAATGGTCTGTGATTGCCAAGCCAGGTAAGACAAACTAATGGCCCTTTCTGGTTTCCAGCTGCACCATATGTTGTGTTCATGTTGTTTTGTGGTTCGTGCTCTGTGGGGCCTGAAGCATGGTCACTTTTGGGGTGTTTGGAGGGGAAACCAGGGTAGGTCACTCAGAGGTGTCACAGCCAAGGGGATGTCCCCTCCAGGGAGGCTGTGGGAAGGCTCACCTCAAGGGGAAGGTGCTGGGTGCCGTGGAGGAAAATGCCCTGATATTCTTCCAGGAGGGCTCCCAAGAGCCTTAGGGTCCTCTGCCTGGAAATGCCACTTGAGATTTCCCCTGGGTGAGCAGGATGGGTTTTCAGAGTTGTTCTCAAACTGCTCAAGAGCTCATGTATGTGCAGACCATGCAATGGACTGTCTCCATATGGAATTTCTACCAAAACCTGTGATGCTTTTCAGGCATTTCCTTTTCCCAGGGCTGTCTCTCCTTTCTATCTCTCGTCTCCCATGCTGCACCCATGGGCCCATCCCCAGCTCCAAGTGAGCTGCTTTGGGAGGGGAAGCAGAATCCCTGGGGCAGTCCTGGCTGTTGGGTAGCTCCCATCTCAGATGTAGTGTGACTGCTGATGTGCATCACTAACAGAGCACTGCTCACGAGGGAAACTTCTCACGTGTTCTTCTTGGCTCCTCTGTTCTCACTCACAGCAATTATGTGTCTGCTTTTTGGCCTTCATTTGTGCTAAGATGCTGTGCCTCAAGTGAGTGCTTTTTAGCACTTCCTTCTCTGAAAAGGAGTGACTGCAAAATAAGCCAAGGGTCATTTCCCTTCCCTTGAGACCAGGAGACATCCTGGCTTTTAAATCAGGCTCCATAAATTTTAAGCCTTAGCATCTCATGTGTTTTGCCTAGAGAGGGGTGGAGGTTCCCCTGGAGAGAGCAAGGAAAAGAAACTCCTTCTGATGTGACAGTACATTGCCTGAGCCAGTGTTTTTAAGGCATCTGAGACAGCACAGACCAGTGAAAAAAAGCAATCATTAATATACCAAGTGTGTGAAATGAATCAGAAGAAGTGGAAAAAGGAAGTGACCATTTTGTATTTCTTGCATCATCTTTCCTTGCGTATCATCCTGCAGGGTTGGGCATCAGCAGGTGGAGCTGCTAAATATCAGCCAACAAAAAATGCTGCCAGTAAATAAAATGCTGTTGTTAAAAGTCAACACAAATAGACTGTACTATGTGTGGTGAATGTAAATTTTTAGACTGAAAGTACTCTTAATAGCTGCAGTGTTCACTATAAGGTCAGAAAAAAAGGGTTCAGACTAATGTCAGAATCTTGAAACTTCTGCAAGTCCATGAAAATCCCAAATTTCCTAGCACATAAAGTGCCTTCTCAAAACTACCTATGGGTTTCTTTAACCCATGCTGATTGTTTCTGCAAGAGATTCCAGCAGGAATAGCTGTCAGAGAACAAGGTGGCCCCTAACAAGTGATATCAGGGGTACATGTTAGTGGGATGATGATGTGGCAGGGAGGTCCAGAGCTGTGGTGGCTGGCTGTTTCAGTGGTGAGGATGGTATCAGGACCCCAACATGCTCTGCTCCTCTGATGGAGTGTCCCTCTAGTGCCTGTGTTTCCATCCTGAGAGCAGAAACAAGGCCTATACCAAGGAGTTTCTCTCTGCCCCTTCCCTGGGGCTAGCTTTTCTTTTCCCCAACAGTCCCCTGCCTTCGCGAGGTCTCTATTTTAACTTCTTCTCTACAGACACAGCAGTGATGTTGGAAGTTGCCATATTCATGAGGGCTCGTGGCTTTGAAGAAGTCAAACTTTCTAAACCCATGAGCTGCTCAGTGAGATTTTCACCCAGCGCAGAGCTGCAGCCCAACCCACCTCCCCCAGAAGGGCTCATGGAAGCAGTTCATGGGTAGGAGACAAATGCATGCCCAGGGTTCTTTCACTCCATTCCAGGAGTGCATGTCCTGCATGACTAGGGCAAGACAGCAGCAGCAGGATGGTTTTATCCTCAGGTTAGGATCGGATCTCCCACCCCCCATCCACCAGCAGAGCCCACAAGGCGGGTACGTGGGATGATCCTGGCGTAGGAGCCACACCCAAGCACAAGCTGTGTGTGGCAACACAAGGCCCACTTCTGCCTGAAAACCCCAGCACTGCTCAGGTATGGAACAATCTCTGCACAGAGGAAACCTGCTGTCATCTTCAGCAACAGACAGGGTGAGCCACAGAGAGAGAGGGAGAAGGAAAGGATTCAGCAGAATATTGTTTCTTGATCCCTCTCCTGCAATTAAGGAAGGGTTGTGTTTTTCACTTTCACGTGCCTCAACTCCCACCAGCTGCATGCACCCACCCACAGCATGTGTGCTGTGTTTTTATTACGGCTGTAGCCTCAGGTAGCGTGGAATTGGGGCCAAGCATACATTAGTAAAATTAGAAGAAATATCATCTGACGGGTCTGGACGGTGCTGTGGGCAGAGCATATTTGGCAAGACTGCTTCCTTCGCAATCCAGCCCAGAGACATTCCCTGATCCTATCTGAACAAGGACTGAATTTGCAAAACGAGTCCCAGCTTGTGAGCTGTGAGTCAGGGATGTCTTAAACACTGCCTCAGCATCCAACACCAACAAGCCCTTTTTATCTTGTTCATCCTGCTTAAATAACTGCAGCAAGGCCTCGTGCTAAGAGAGCAGCCTTGAGGGCCATAAGGCTGGGGTTTTTTCACACCCTCCAGCACTTGCCCCTTGTGTGTCTGGCCCGTTTTGACCCATTCTTGTCCTTTTCTCTGGTTCAGCTAACGGGACTCAGCTGCACTGCTCACAGACAGTGGTTTGGAAGCTGCATCTGCTCCATGTGGCCACATTCGTGTCCCTCACTGCTGAGCCATAAGGATTCACTTCAGTGGGTTTGTCTGTGCATCACCCTTTGAAGGATGTGTGTGCTTAAAATCAAGTATACTTCCCAACTTCTTTTGAGTACCTTCCTGGTAAATAAAGCCTCCTTATGACTCAAGGGATTTCATAAATTGTCTGCCAGGACAGGCCAGGGCATGCAGGAATCTGTGGAATACCCTGTGTTTACATCCTAAGATCATATACCTCCATCATATCTGAGAAAACCTAATTAGAAATGTTGGATTTGGGAGCCATTTGCTGGGAAATGGTGGTGAAAAACATCAGGTCAAAGGAAGACAGGACTTACACTGATCTATTCCAGAAAATCCCACCAGGTACTGGTATCACAGTGGCTCAAACTGTCCTTGCCAGGTTTGAGTGAGAGAATGCAGATGTGAAGGCAGAATGGATTAATGACTGCAAAGGTGCATTCACCTTGTTACTAGAAGATGGAAAGAGAAAATATTATTTACCTGCAAAGCAAAGGAATTTAGGACAGAAGTTTGTAGTGACAGAGAATAAAAGCATAGTTGTTCAAATGCAGAGCAATGGAGACAAAAGGCTGATTCAAAAGGACTACATGGGATGTGCCTGATGCCTTCGTAGCCTTGATTTATCTTACTTCAAAAACAGGCACATCACAGGGAATAAATGAGTCCTGGGTGGTTATAAACACATTGTAGTACTTTGTGGAAGAGGCAGGGTCATACCCTCATGTACCAAGGACGTACCAAGATTTACCATTCTCTCATGTACCAAGAAAGACACATTCAAATCCAAATTGCTCAGAAGCGATGAGAAGGATCAGATTGGAAAGAAAATAAAGGCAGCTTGAAGCTGGCTTTTATCTTAAATATATGTTGCTCTTCTTCCACAATACAGTGCAACGCAGTCTCCATGCCCCTTTTCTCACCTTCCTTTTGTTTTGCAGTATCACCTATTGCTCTGTACACGTCAGTGCTGCCCACTATCAGCACCACACACTACAAACAACACCATTCCCCTCTCATGGGCTTAGGATGACTTATTTCAGAGATATCATTCAAGGGCCTTAAATATATTGGCCTTAGAGCTATTTTTACTTGCAAATGCTTGAGCCAGACATTTGATGTTTCATTTAGGTTCAGGGTAAAATAGAGAACACATTAAAATAAGCAAGAGCTGGTGGTTTTGTTCTAAGTGTTAGCAGAAGCCAGGGTGAGACGCAGAAGAGGAAGGGAAGGGGATTGCCAAAGATTTCCGTTGGATACTTACTCTCTCCAGGGCTTGTAAATCTGTTCTGTAACCCTCTTAATCCCTCCCCCTGCAGGGGAGTATGGTATCACTGAAATCTTCATGATCTCCTGCAAACAAAGGTTTTAATGCCGCCTTTTGTTTATTGTCTCTACAAAGAAAAAGGGGGTCATTTTTTTCTCTGTAGCCTGAAGGTTTAGGGAAGTTATTGAGTGTCCTATCCTGCTCTGCTTCCCATCCAGCACTTTGACAGGCATGGACTAGTCCATATCCAGGCACCGCCTCACTGGATGTGCCAAAGGAACGGAGCACTGGGGTCCCTGTCGTGAAAATCCTCCAAAGTCAGGGTGGAGGGAAGGCAAGAACTGCCCTCACCTGATGCCTAAATGCAAGAGAGAAGGAGACTGTCCTCTTCCAACCTCGGTGGATTGTACAGGGAATGATACACACTCAAATCAAAACCATCCTGTGACCGTGTCATTGTGCTGCCCACTTGTGCTGTTTCATCTAATTAATTTTATTTACCTTTTACCCCATCTTTCAGCATGTGGACAGACCTGTCGTTGTCTGTACCTATTTCAGGGACACCATGCATTAGAGATAGACAGGTGTAAACCTGTCATGTCTAATATGTCTATGTAGAAAGAGGAAAAAACTTTTGTTTGTTTTTAAAAAAGGAAAAGGAAATCCTTTAGAAGCCGTTTAAAATGGGAAATATTCTGGGGAGAATATTGGATAATAGAAAGAAAAGCTGGGGGGAAAATGAAAGGAAGTCACACGCAAGTAAGCAGGGAAAATTCACAGTACAGCAAGATGGTGTTGATGCTAAAATGGGAAGAGATTTGAATGCAACTGAACAGAGGATTTATCCTGTGGCACCTACAGAGATCAGCAATGTGGCCAGGAAATAACATCATGAAAGTGGAATAATGTGGGCTACCATCACTCAGGGAAAAATATCCCCAAAGGACCCTGGTAAGCAGCCATGTTAAGGAAAGCTGGGATGTGATATAGGAGGAGAATCTATGTGTAACTTCTGGCAGCCAGCTGTCATTGTGAAATTCCCTGCCATCCTCAGTGGGCATCACCCTAATCTGCCTGTCTTAGATAGGGTTGGAAGATTGCTGTTAATTCCTTGGAATCTCAGTGCCATACACTGCAATGTCAGAGGCCTCAAAGGAGAGTAGAGACATAATCAGATCGTTTGGAGTGGGTTTGATTCATGAAGATGAAGTTGGGCTTAGATATTAGCTGGCAAAGAGATAAGAAAATAGCAGACTTGAGTCTACAAGTATCTATCTGAAGGATGCAGGCAGGGTCACACAAATGCACTTCAAGAGAGAGAAAATAAGACATAATAGAAAGAAGGAAAAATTCCCTACCAGTATTGAGAAGACAAAACTAGGATATAGGGTCTTAAAGAAATTTCTCTTTCAAATGGCAGGAAATGTCCTGTAGATACAGTCTTGCTTGGTTAGGATAAAAGCTAATAATCTCAGCTCAAACTTTGGAGACACAATGCTTCTTGATGAAAGGTTAATTTGGAAAGCAAGTTAATTTCTGCCATGGATACAGTGAGCTAAAAAAAGGTCACCTATTCTAGTTTTCTAAAATTCCTTTAAAAACATTGTGTGCAATGAGCAATCAAAGGAAAGCCAAGAAACTGAGAGCCAGGAGTTAGCAAAATCATTAAAGAAACAGCAAAGAAATATAAAGAGCGCAATGCATTCAAATCAGCACAGAGGGCCAGATGGTACATACCCAAGGGTATTAAAGGAATTAGCTGAAAAACTCTTAGGCCCATTATCCATTATATTCAAGTGCTCCTGGAGAACTGAGGAAGCCCTGGTGACTGGCAGAGGGAAAACATCACGCTTCTCTTCCAAAAGGGGAATTACAGATCAATTAACTTGGCATCCTTTCCAGGTGAAATTTGGTCTCTAACAACCAGAAAGCACCATTAGCTGTTCTGCAGGAGGAACAAAGCAGAAATGTGTCACAGACACACACAGAGGTCACGTTAAGAGGGGCAGTGGCACCCAAGTGATAGACTCTACAGACAGATTACACTCACAGTGTTGGTGGGAGGAGGAAAACCACATGGAGTGGGAAGTGTTGGGTGGGGAGAGTGAAGGATAAGCAGCTGCTAATCCATCATGTGGGATGAGTATACAGCACAGTGGGACACGCTGGTGGGAGGAAGAAGGGATCTGGTCCCTTGAGTCACTCAGTAAATTCACCCTTAAGGGTTTCACTGGCTGACAAGACAACTGGTTTTACAGAGAACTCTTCTGCAGAAAGATTCTTGATTTCAGTAAGTAATTTTACTCAGTTTCTTCAGACATAATATTCCTTTAGAACCTGATCCATCCCTAAAGGGTTCCATGCAGACGCAGCTGACTTTAAGAGTGGCTGGACCAGGCCCAAAGCATTACAAGAAACATGTAGGGTGGATACAGAGAATAACAATGAAAGAGATTAAAATCAGCCCCTACAATAGAAAGTGGAGTATGCTTATAAATATTGCCATGTTGGGCTCCTCAGGGACTCCTGCTGAGTTGGACATTATATTCATCTGCAGTAGCACTGAGGAAGGAGAAGAAAAATACATCAATCAAATTCAAAGATAACAGTCAGCTGGAGTGTGAATTGCAAATCATTTATTAGAAGCACCATCCTAAAGGGATTTCAATAAATGAAAAGTGGGACATAGTGGGAATAGCAAGAAATTGAACAAATCTAAGTGCAGAAACATCCACAGGGTAACATTGCTCACTAAGGAGAGGTCAAAGCAGTAACCCCAGAGGCTGTGGAGAGGAGTAATCCAGAAGAGCTCCTTGGATACTAATTTGATAGAAAGCTACAGCTGATAATTCATTAAAAACACCCAGATCAATCCTCTTTTGAAGTGCTAATAGGAATACCACTAGGGGCAGGGCCTTCTGAAAAGAGTGCAGGCAAACAGGTAATGGTATAGATTAACTGGTATAGACAAGAGGGTGGAAGGAATGACCTATTTACTAGGAACATCAAAGGAAAAAAACACATACATAGCCTGGAAAAAATAAACAAAGCAGGGTACAGTCAGATACAGAGACAAACCTTACCATGAAAGAGTGCTGCTGGGTGGGAGACAGAACCAAGGCTCATCAGTAAGCAAGGGTGGGGGCTACACACATGGCCACTTTCAGACTGGGAAGGGGATAATGACCTGATGACTTGGATCTCCAGCAGGATTGGCTCGGAAATGTCTCCACTGTAGGGAAAAATAGGGTTTAAAACCACCATACAGTCAGGTCCTGTGTTTGGTTCTCCACCTCCATGGAGTCATCATCTTGCTGCCTCTGGGAATCACAGCATGTTTGCAGTCACATTTTTGGCAATGTTCCTTGAGCCAATAGACATGGAAATGAAAGCAAAATCATCAGGGCTTGAACTGGGGGGGAAAGTATAGTGGAAGGAATTTCTCTGCAGACAAGGTGGAAAATCCCAGTGGCACAGGGTTAAATACTCCAGATGTGTACAGACAGAGCCTGGCAAGGCAGACAGCAGGCAGGTAAAGAAAAGGACATGAATTACCACATGGAGAAGCCCAGACCCAGCACAAGCATTGCAGATGCCCTTTGCAGTGGTGCTTTTTGTTCTTTTTCCTAGGTAACTAATTAATGTGGGCCAGAGGAGAGATTAATCTCACCTTCTTTTTGATATCCATGGGGTGGTATCATGGATCTCCAGAGTGAGAGCTGTGAGAAAGGTATGCTACACTGCCATACCTCAAGTACCTAACTCCTGTTAGCTCACAACCTCAACTATACTTCTACCACAGACAGGAGATTAGTGCTGCACTTGAAAATACCAAGCAATCTGGAAAATATGAGAAGACTTAATGAGAATTTCACTGATTTCTCTACAAAACTGCTGGACCACTTGTTCCACCAATGCTCCCATTTCTCTGTGTTGTCTGCCCACTGACTTCCAACTGGGATTCACAGTGCAAATTATGATCCAGAAATCTCAAAATGTGCACGGCCAACTAGCAAATTCTTTGTTTTCCCACACGTCACCTCTAAGCCCTTATTAACAGGGGGCTTTGGGGACCCCACATCAGGATGTGTCTGCAGCAGGCCCTCTGTTCTTGAATTTGCACCCAGCAGAGACACTCCTGGTTCTTATCAGATCTGCACCACAGGTGGCAGCTCTTCCCCTGGAGGCTCTGGCAGTGCTGCTCACAGCAGGCCAAGGAATTCCTGGCAATTCTTCTCAGTGGAGAGGGTTTCACCACACCACACTTCAGTGATGTGAAACCCACCCACATGTTTGGGAGGGTGACAGCACATTAGAACCACACAGCATCACTTGAGTGCCCGCGACAGCAACTGGAGCATCACCAAGGGAAGCTCTGCAGGAAGGGGATGAGAAACTCCCTCCCACCACTTGACTGGTGTGGGTTGCTGCTTGGATACAGGTTGAGGCAGCCACTGAAGTCATGGCAGTCTGTGGGCTGCCAAGTTTCTAACTTGATGTTTTATGGGCTCTGTCTATCAAAATATTTGGGATCTGCTCATCTGTGGTTACTGTGCCTGTTTCAGAAGAGAGTGTTGGCTGCACAGAAGCCACACTCAGGCACCATCTTGCTCAAATGCTGGCTGAATTACCTGCTTTTTGAGCCTGGTTGTCATGGAAAAACCATACATGTGCAACAAGCTGTTGAAAATAGATTTAAGGGGGTGTCCCAAGTCTCCAGAGCTCCTACTCTGACTGGGCAATGTAGTGCTTGCCTAAGCATTTTTTCAGAGAAACAATCACATTGGGAATATGCAGACATGTGAACAATTGTTGGATTTGAGACTTGTAATCAAGGACCCAAAGTTAATTTTAAAGGAAATTTAAATTTTCAAAGGAATTTTTTCCAAGGAAATGTTTCATTGTCTAATCTTCAAATTGCACTTCATTTTGGTGTTACTAAATGAGAGGAAGGGCAGGCTCCTGATTGAGATGATGGGACAATTAGTCCAGGGTAAGTTCCCGCTCCTAGCCCAGCTTTCCAGAAGCCGAGTTACTCAATCCTCCTATACATTACAGTTCACTATCAGGAGATAAGGATAATATTACTTTTCTCCACACTTCATCTATTTAATCTATTAAATAATGGGGAGAGACAGAGGGAAGATTTAATATAAAGATGCACAACCTCTTGCACAGTGGAGTACCTCATTGTCATGAAGGACTTACACATTATTGATGTTTGTATTAATTTCAGCTGTCCCAACATTTTCTTTTATACAAAGGAAGACTACTACAGAAAACTGCAGTTCTGGAGCACAGTTAACCAGATATTACATGTATCTGTGTCTCTGGTTTAAAGAGCCATATTTATCTGTCTAGGTGTGGGCAATGTGCTAGAGGCTGAGTGGTTTAGAAGCAACCAAGTCTTGTGACAGAGAATTTATTGCGGCTGAAAGGCTGAAGACTAACTCTTCATTTTCACATGCTGGCTCCAAAACTAGCTATTATTCATCTGCACCATGAAAGGCTAACACATATAATTAAAACTAATACAGGTATTTTACCTGTTTTGGCACAGATTACCAATTATTTTAATTCATAAGTGTCACATATATTCTGTGCTCTGTAAGCAAGAGTAAAAGTGTAAGCTATACTGTTCCAAATGTGATGAGTCAATGATAGACTATTTAAAGCTTCCTATTCAGGTGAGTGGTGATCCTCATGTCTCCTTTCAAATTTATGATCTTCCTTCCTGCCTTTAATTGTCCTAGTTTTCCTGAGGAAATCAAAACATAATGGTATAAACCAGTCATTTTGTTGTATATAATGCACATGATTTGCCTTTAAACTTCACTGGGTTTTAGCCATTTAAGGCTAAAAATGCAGAATTTGTGTGCTGTGGGCTGAGTCAGTGCTGTGGTGATGGTGAGAAGGTTCTGCTGCCTGGAGGATGCTCAGGGCCACATTCAGGCCTGAAGAAATCTCATACAATTTCAGAAACTCAGGAGCTTACTCTATGTTCATCATCACAGTCATTGGAGAAACAGCTCTGCAGAGCAATTCTTCACCTGCTCTTCTATGGTTGGTGTCAGGACCTGAAGAATCACCAGCATTGCCAACCAGGCAATTAACCCTTCCTGCTGGAGAACCTACCACAGTGGGACAATCTGCCTATGAGAAAAGGCTCTGCCAGAGAGCAAAGGGCCTCCCACACAACTGTCCCTGCACCCACCAGGGTCAGCGTGATCAGCTGCCCTGGAATGTGTGCAGCTACCAGGGAGCAGTCTGAGGGTGATCCGCACGAACTGTTGCCACCAGGTCATAGACAGATTTCAGGTTTCATACAGAACTGAAACCCAAAGTCCTTGCTTAGGTACCTACTGTGCCCTTGTATGCAGCCTTCAGCAGGGGCTGAGTTGCTGACATCTCTGAGGCAAATTCTCCATCCCCTCTTGCCACCAAATAGGAAAGGAGAGTTTAGTATTTCAGTCTTAGTGGTTCTTATCCATGCCTGCATGAGTTTATTTTAATCAGTGGGTGGAAAGGGAGGTGTCAGTGCTTGCAAACCAGGAGTTCTTGGCAGTATTGATGCCACTTTTGATTTATGTTTGATGCATGTCCCTTTCTGTTTCTGTTCTCAAGTTCTAAGTGAGCTGACACAGCAGCCTGAAATCTCTGGGTTTCAGAGCAGGTCTGTGATGGGTTTAATGCATAGGCCAAAGTAAATTGATAAAGCATGAGATCTTCAGCCAAGCTGAAAATTCATCCCAAACGTTCATCTACATCAACATTACTTCTATTGACAAAATACTCTTTAATATAATGCCCCATCTGAATTTTTCATGGGAACTATTTAATTCTCCTTTGTTAACCCTGTAGAATTAGCAGGCTCATATTTTATGATGCACTTTTCATTTACAGATGACACCAATCTTTACAATAAAGCTTTCACCTCTGCATCTTCTTTAAAGGATTAAAAAGACATAAGAGAAACTGAATTGGAAACACCGATTTATTTTTTTTCTTTAGGTAGTCAAATGCTGAATCACTACAAAATTTGCTCTGTGTTCTTCAACCTGCTGCCAAGGAGAGTGAGAAACCAGGCTCCTTTCCCATGTTTGTCTGTGTCAACCTCTCATGGTGTCTGATCTACAAACAGCACCATTTGTGTGTTTGAGCATTGACAGGCTTGCAGGTGGAACTCCTGTGTAAACCACAGGTGAGACAGATCCTGGCCCAGCAGAGCAGTCCAGGTTATACTGATATCCTCTCGAGGCTACTTTGCTGAATATGGGTGGGATGAAAACATTCAGGTAAATAGGAATATTCACAGTGACCATTCTGTTTGCCAAGCATAGGCTCTCTGCCCACTTAATACTGATTTCTTCACATTTGGTGGCTAAGTCTCTACTTTTTCATAGAATCATAGAACAGCCAGGGTTGGAAGGGGCCTTAAAGATCATCCAGTTTCAATCCTTTTGCCATGGGCAGGGACATCTTCCACCAGATCAGGTTGCTCAGAGCCCCATCCAGCCTGACTTTGAATACCCCCAGGGATGGGGCAGCCACAGCTGTTTTGGGCAACCTGTGCCAGGGCCTCAGCACCCTCACAGGGAAGAATTTCTTCCTAAGATCTAATTTAAACCTATTCTCTTTCAGTTTGATTCCATTCCTCCTTGAGTCCTTCCTCCATTTCTCCTTCCTCCCAAATGCCCTTGTAAATAGTCTCTCTCCAGTGTATATATTTTGTACATGTTCTTTACAATATTTTGTGCATACTCTTTAGAAGATGTAGAATTTGAGTTGCAAAAGCAAGTCCTGCTTTTTGGGTCAGCACTTCTGTTAGTTCATTTAAAATTTGTTTTCCCTTAACCCACATGGGACAATGCCTCGTTCACTTTCTACTCATTTACCCCAGAAGACCATGAAAAATACTGTTAAGTAAGATGTGGAGCAATATTAATAAGATTTAAATTATAATTACTGCCCACAGGACATAGATACAAGTTAATACACCTCCTTCCACACTACTGTAGGACATATTCTGTTTTCAAAATATCCTAAAAGAAGTATCTTCCTAAAGTCTCTGCTGCTCCCATATGTTGCTTTTAAATATCATATGAGTTTTCCAGTTGGTTTTAACATCTTATGCTGTGGCCAGCTGATGTAATTTGGCATAGATCCATTACACCATCAGAAATATGTCAGTCTATACCAGCTGAGATTACACCACAGTTCTAATTTTAAATATACTTAACATCTTTTTAATGCTTTCTCAAACAATGCTAGTAAAACCTGTTTTGTCTCAATTTCTGTCCTCAGTAAGTGTATGTGCAAAAGTTAACATTTTGGAAGAGATGAAAGAGAGCAGGACCTGTCCCTGCTCAAATTTTAGGGCAAATATCTCTTATGAAGTCATGACAGGAGGGACTGAGTTTCCATAAGACCAGTGGGATAAAAAAAAACGTAATTTACCATTTTAAATGGTGCTGAAAACAAAGATAAATTCAAAGCATTGAAGAAAATCTTCTTCCATGTTTCAACTCTGGAGCTGCTTAAATTATTCACTGCAAATATATGACCATACTGATTTAGCACTTTTGCTGTTCTTTGTGATTTTATTGGCTGAGATGACCTTGATCTGCTGACTGCTCAAAGCACAGTTTTGCCTATTAAATAACTTTCAAATGCTCACCTGGGACTGCATAAAGCTCTTACAGACATGCTCACACAATTCTTCCACCTTGAAGTGCCAGTCTAGTCATACCAAAAAGAAGTCCACACACATTTTTCTCAGGAGCCCATGTAGAGCCCTGATATGACAAAGCATTGTACTGGCCTGGAGGTGCCACATGCTGGTGGTCCCTTGTCCTTGTGTGGTGCCTCGTCTCCAGCCCCTCTCAGGAGCTGATGGTGCTGTGGGATGGAGCAGCTAACTCCTGTGTTCTCCCCCATCCTGGCTCATTTCCCCCTGGTGTCTTTGGGATGGTTGTTGGTGCCATGAGTGAAACCAAGCATCATGAGCAGGGCTCTCAGCAGGGACTGCAGGCTGGCCTAAGGAGGGGCTGGAATGAACCTTTCCCAAAGGTGTGTCAGCTCCAGGGGCAGCATTCCAGCCCAGCAAAATCCACTTTCCCTGCTAAGCTCACCCCAGCACTGGGCAGTGCAGTGTAAACCCACAGTGGGATATATCCTGACATGCTATCAAGCTTCGCACTGCAGAGATTTCCCATTTCTTTGAGGGGGTGAAGGTAAAGCATGGAAAAAGATAGGTGTTGTCAAAGTGGAAGGTGACTTTCTTGACTAAATGTACCTTCTGGAAGTTCAGTCCTTGTGGGAAGAGTGGCATTTATATTGGCAACAATTCTTACTCCCAGATGGTGTGGTCCCTTAGTGTAGGTGTAGGTGGTGTAGACCCCTTCAGGTGTGCCCCAAAATGGGGTTATCACAGCTGTGTCCTCCCAGGGTCAGTGCTGGATCCTTTCCTGAGGAAAAAGTGCCCCTTTTGGATGCTTTCAGAGTACTTCAGGAAACTGTGTCTGCCACAAAAACTTCCTTGTGCACTCAGGCATCACACCAGCCTTTCCTGCTCCCTTCTTGCTTCTCTCATCTTATGAAGCACCTGACACTTTGGGGCTTTCTCTGACTGCAGAAGGGAAAATAAGGATTTTCCTTTTTTAAAGCATTTTTTAAAATCAGAAACCTTTAAATGTTTGTATCATTCCTACTATGTCTAACAGCCTTTTTAGGAACATTCAGCTCAAATCTGGTTTTGCGAGCGTTAAGTGTGTGAGTGGTACTCTCAGGCACATGGTGTGATTCTTGGGGAGGGTGCTGTGCAGGGCTAAGAGTTGGACTCAGTGATCCTTGTGGGTCCTTTCCAACTCAGCATATTCTGTGAATCTGTGATATCTGAAATCTGCTCAAGCCTGAGTGGGAAAGCAAGACGGATGCCATTTGGGAAATGGGGATTTCAACATGAGGACATTACTGTGCTACTTTTATACAGCAACAAAATAAAGGTCTCTTCTGTGAATGCCATTTTTAGTATGTTGGGGGGAGAATATATTTTTACATATATAAAGCAATGCAAGCTCTGAGAGGCTGCCAGCTCCCTCCAGATGACATAAAAATGCCAGTACCTAGGAAGAATAAGTTAAAAACACAGAGCTGTGAGAAATAGTAAAATGCAGAGCAAAGACTAGAGTAGTAAAACTCTTCTCTAAAGCAGTTTGGAGATATCTATGTGCAAGGTCATGCTGCCTATAGCTGTCCTATTTAATGTCTGTCTTGTCAGAGATTACAACACAAAAAGCTTTTGGTAAGTTTTGGGCTGATGGTCATGTCCAAAGGGTGTTTAAAAATGCCCCTTTTGACCTGAAGGAAGCACTGCTTGCCAAGTGAAGTTAAATGTCAATGCAAACACAAATGTGAGTGGTAGCACTGGTATCCTTAACCCTCACCAACAATGAAATTTCCAGCACTCCCCACATAAAATGCACCTCTTCAAGGTCTGATTCGAGTTCATGAGACATTTGAACTTTATCCTGTTGTAGTTTAAGACACTTTGGTTGTGTTGCAGCCCTTGGCAATTCTTCCAGTCTGCACCAGTTGGACACATCTCCCTGGCCATCAGTCTTCACAGTGTGTTGCACCCAGCAACTGGCAAATATTCAGTGGTTTTTCTGTTGCTTGTATTTCTCCTAATGGAACTCCTAAGTAACCTAATTGGCAATTCCCATTTTAATGAGCTCCTTATTATGGGGTTAATAACCTGCATTATTTTGTGTGGTTCTAGCCATTAGCAGCTCGATGTTAAATGGTTTTAATTTGTTTTGATGCGCATCTGTTGACTTAGCGTCTCAAAAAGTAAATAGTTCAGTGCAGATCTGATCAGGAACGAATTTGGCATATGCCCCTGAGGTCCTAAATGCAGGCAGCAACCCTCCCACTGTCTGCCCTCTTTCAATTCTCCTCATTAAGACTTTCTCAAGACCCAGCAGGGTGCATTTTTCCAATATGATGCTCTACAAAGTTGTCCTGCCACTGCGGTAATTGGTGGCGTGTTATCATAACCCAGCAGGCTGCTTTCAAAGCATCTCCCCAGGTGCTCAGCACAAGGAGTGAATTGGCACTAGCACCTTGGGGAAAAAAAGAGGAGAGAAATCTGAAAAGGGACCTGAATGGGTGGGGGAAGAGGAGGAGGAGGAGGAGGGGCAGTTCCCAGGGATTTCACACACAACTTCTGTTGCTATGGCAATCGCTCTGTCTGTCTGCACTTGCTCAGAGCAACAGCTTCATCCGGTGCCACAAAGTCAGGCAATTTCAGTAGGGCCCTTTTGGAGTGTGGGGAACAAGCAATGGGGATGTTTAGTCCAAAAATAGGTGATGTGTGGTGGGGGTGTGATAGAGAGAGAGGAAGAGTTCGCAAATATGCAATAGCCTGGTGCCTGTTCTCACCAGGGTGGTGCCAGGGGCATGTTTGTGTACAGCACCCAGCACAGCCACCACCTGAGTTTCAGCTGGAGCTCCCAGGCAGAGCCACAGCACTGATAAAGCAAAAAGGTTTGGGTCAGGGAAGTGAGAAGCCTCCAGCAGGTGGGGTAACTATGAAATGTGTCTCCTACCCAAGCATCTCTTTTACGTGCTCTGAAAACAAGTAGGATGGGAGAAAGTGTTGAATCACAGACATTGTCCTTGGTGAAACACCGTCTCACCCACAAATTGCTTCTAACACTAATAGCAACACGGCACAGACAAGAATCTGTGGGAAGAGTGAGTCACTGGAAATGACATATTTATATAGCACCCCTCAGCTTTGTGTTGGGGCATCTCTGCTTTCATGGCATCCGGTCCTAGAGGTCCTGCTGCACCCTAGACCTTGAGGATGTCCTCAGTCTTCAAGCTCCGCTTAATCTTGGCCTTTCCAAATATAGTAGCTGGTCAAAGTGTTCCTTACAACAGAATCTCAGGTGGTTCACTTCCACTGACCTCCAAACAGATTTCAGCTGTGGTTTGTGATGCTGTATGACCGCAGAACAAGAGAGCTGCAGCATAAGTCTAACCTGCCTGCAAGTAATCTTGCTTCTGCAGAAGGTGTTTTCACCAGGGAAGAATGGAAAAAAGACTCCATACCTTCCCACACCCTTTTCACTGTGATTTCAGGAAACTGCTCCCTCATGATAAAAAGTTCCTGCAATAATGCACCCCGAGGTGTTGGGTTTTAAGCTCTTCCAGAGAACAAGATGTGTCCTGCTTTGAGAAGCACTCACCAGGGCGCAGCTTGCCAAGTGCTGGGATTCAGACTCAGAGAATTGATTTTTTTTTTTCTCTAAATTGAGCTGGATCAAATCTTCATAAGAAAAGACTGTCTTGGCACAGCCTGGAGAGAAAACAGAGATAATGCCAGTTGTGTGTTAACTTTTCAACTGGTATGTATTTTGTTGTTTAGAGCTGGTATTGGAGGGATGTGATCTCTCTGGTGCCAGAGAGGTTAATGTAACTGTCACTGCAATCATTTGAGTTAGGCAACACATATCTTGGTTTAAATCATGCTTCACATGTGGACTTAGAGTATTGAAAGCAGTTAGGATTTCAATCCACACTTCCTCTTTCAAGTCAAGGCTTCTTTCAGCGTCACCAAATACTTCTGAATGACTTTTTAAAGAAGCTGAACCAAGTGGATACAATTTCCAGCATGCAGAGCAGTGCAAACTCCGCGCCCTGATCCTCACGCCCCGTGAGTCTTGCTCTGAGCATGGCAGTGCCTGCATCCTTCCCTGAGCCCTCAGGGCCACCAGCAATGGTCTGGAGGAGCATCTGCTATGTCTCCCTGCATCTTCCTGAAGTGTTTCCTGGCTTCTTGTGCCCTGGAGTCAGGAAAAAATGTGAGGTGCCCCTCCCATGTCCCGGCTGCTGGTGCAGGCAGCACCATGAGAAGGGAGCCTCTGCCTGGGGAAAACTCCTGACAAAAAGCCCTGCTCCAAAGAAATACCAGGCAATGCCCCCATTTTGTCAGGCCACACAGCTTTCCTGGCTTCTGCTGGCTGGAGCCATCTGAATCTCCCTCAATTCTCAGTAGCAGGATGGGGTTTTTCACAGCTGTTGAAATATTTCACTTAAATACATGGACTCCTAATGGGGTTGCCTCTCCACTACAAAAGTGAGAAGTAGTGGAGCCTATCTGAAGTCGACTGCCTGAAATCATGTTTCTCTTTGAGAAAAATCTCACTTTTTCCAGAGGGCTCCCCTAGCCTGGAAGCCTGGAGATAAGGAGGGGAAGATAAAGGCTGTGCTGCAGGGCTGTTTGCATTGGAAGAGACAATAAAGTTGATGATAGTAAATGCTGAGTGCATGAGACTGAATGGATGGATGGAAAATTACTGAGATATTATATGCTGCTTTATCTTGGGAACTGAAGTGAATGTGATTTCTAGCCCAGCGTGATGTGATACTGGCTGAGCTGCATCCTAAGATACACAGGAGAAGGCCTGGCCTCTCCTGCCTGCCAGCCCCCTGCTCTTCTCAGGGTTCTTTTCCAAGAGCTTCAGGACATGGACAGAGGGTAGCCTGAGGATGGCAAATCTACCAGGAACCACCTGGCTGTCAGGAATCCTGTCCTACCTGTGCCACCTCTGGGAAAATCACACAGCCCTGTTCCTCACTTTCCTTTGATTTTTATCTGCGTCCTTTTGGGGTTCTGAGCCTTGATCTGCCTGTCAGTCACTCCATGTTAATTTATTTTCTTTTTTCAGGGCTAACAGCACTTCCCTTCCCACAGCCTTGTTGTGTAGATAAATAGGGGATGCCTGAGGGTGTCACTCCAGGCCTTTCTGGCAGAGCAAACTCAGGCCAGCACTGGGAGTTGGCCTCTGGGGTAGCAGAGCAAGAGGCTGTACTGCTCTTAAAACAACATCCAAACCAACAAGTGAGTGAGACACTTCCCTGCCTTCTGAAGCCTTCCTAACTCTTTCCCAGTGCTCACAGCTGCCAGAAAAAGCCTTCATGGAGCACTGAGCCAGCTGAATGGAGGCACAGTGACACTTTCTGTCCTCCAGCCTGTGGGTTGCTGTGTTGCGCTAGAAACCTCCATGACAGTAGGATGAATTCTTAAATGCAGAATCCACAAAAATGGAAGGTTGCTCATGTACCTGACCTGGAATTAGGGTGGAGCCACAATCATTCTTTTATATTTTTCCCTTCCTTCTCTTCTTCTCCCCCTCTATTTCAGTGAGGGGCTGAAGGGCAGGACAGGGACCAGGCTGCAAGTGGGGAAGGGCACACAAAGCCCAAAGGATGCTCCTGGCTCTCTTCCAGGGAACTGAGTGCAGCCTCAAAGGCCAGGTGTGCTCCCCATCAGCCCCCATGCAGGGCTCATGCACCCAAATCCAAAATGAAGGAATGGTCTGTGACGAGCTCAACAGCAACCTGCACCCTTCTTTCCAAAACTGCTGCACAAACACAATGGGCACTGCAGGGATTACAGCTTTGTTTGCTTTACATGTGGTGTTTCCAAAGGAAAGCCCTTGAAGTATTAGGAGAATGGAAAGGGTGGAAATAAATGTATGGGCTACATTCCTCTTAGACATAAAGCAACTGGGACCACCAGGAAATAACTTGCCCTGTTGCTTTCTAATCTGGATCAAACCTTTTTTCTTTTTTTTTCCCCAAAAAGGCTCATCCTTTCTAGAGGTAGGGGTGGAGTTTTTCAGATGAGAACTTCATAGCTCTGGATGAAGTTCCCACTTTACCCTCTGGAGTCTGAAAAGACAGCCCCTGTTTCCAGGATGGACTGGAAAATGGAGACAGCTCAGCCTGTCCCAGCAGGAGTGCTGATCCTCCCTCTGCTTTGCTCCATGGTGCAGAGTCTTCTTGCCCGATATTCTGTTTCCTCACATGCTTGGAATCTGCCTCTAAAAAGGACAAAAATTATACAGATGTGCATTCCAGGCACCATTCCCACAAGAAAGGATGGTGGCCAAATTAGTCTGGATTTACACCAGCAATGTAGGCCAGCCCAGATGAGAACTGAGCTCAGCAGCCATCCAGGAGCCCTGGAAGGCTCCTGGAGACACCACGTGTCCACAGTCTCTCCTGCAGCAGCTGCTGCCTCAGTTTCCCCATTCCCAGGAGGTCTGGAAGGAGGCTTTAGCAGGGCTTGGTTAGTCCTCAGTCCATGGGGAGGAGGTTACCCTGTATTTTCACATTTCACACATAACTGAAAGGCTGGGAAAAGGTTCCAAAGCTTCAGTTAGCATCCAAGGGGCAGCACTTGTACTCCAAGATCTCACACTCCAGTTTCATGACCCACGTGAGGGTGTTTCTCATTACAGTCTGCACTGCATACTGACCCTGCAAACTGGAGATTATATCTACATGTACACGTGTGTGTCTCTGCGTGTGTATATATATATATATATATATATATATATATATATATATACACACATCTTACAGAGATTGCTGGGTCAGAGCCTTCCCTGGCATAAACATGTGCAGGTCCAATAGGGCCAGATGGTGTATGCCAGAAAACAAGGCTCTGTGTGACCTTTGGAAAAACCTCACTGGGATGGAATTGTCTGCAACATTTTACTGCATGTCACATTGTTAGTGAAACTGGGCAAATAATTTGCCCTAAATCATCCAGCCACATCACTGCTCAGAAAGCCAGCATGGCACTGATAAATATTCTTCTCCTGAGCCCCAAATGTGTGCCAGGACATGCTTACCATGCATGATTCCCCACCCTGTCTCCCCAGTGCACTGGGAAGGACTCCCTCCCTCCACAAGGCTGGAGAGGAGACAAGCTCTGCCTTGGAGTCCCCCTCAGTCTGGGCATGGCCAAATTACCCAGGAGCAATGTCCAGCACTCACAAATTAATTTCCCATGACTCACAATATAATCATTCCTGCTGTAATTCGTGGTATGACTCCCAGCATTGTGCTTCCAGGATTCACCACCTGAAATCTGAGGAGAACTGCGAGGGCTTGATTGGATGTGTGGATTGCAGGGCGTCTCCCAGGGATCTCATCTGTAGAGCAGAAAGCACCCACTTCTCAGCTACAAATGTTCCAGCCCAGAAGGGTGGTGGATTTCCTGTTTGCAGAGACCCCAGATGTTTGCTTTAAAACTCACTCCAGCCCAAATGTTCAGGCTGGTGAACTTGTTCGCTGGACCGTTTCCAGAAAATGAATGCAAAAATGGGGCTGGGACAGGAGTGACAGGAGATGGTTTATTAGTTCACCCTGTGTGAGTCAAATGCACACAGACAGTGTCTGGGATTTGACCAGCCATGGTTGGAAAACTTGTAGGAATCAAGTAATGGAGATGGTAGAGGAAATCCTGCCATTCATTGTTTTAGTCTCACTGATGTCACTTTTATGTCCCTTTTATCCCTTGTCTCATCCAATGCTTCCAGAGAGAAAGTTGTGACTGACAGTTTTGGTCAGACAACCAGACATGACGTGCAAGAGGTCAATTCATCCTCTGTTTGTCAGAGAGGAAGAGATTTATTTGCTGTAGGTACATCCGGCTCTGCCTTCTTTGCGATGCTCTTTGTTTATGCAAGCCAGTCGGCCGGGGGCACAGAGGTCAAGATCTACATCCCAAGTAGGAAATCAGTGCTCAGAAATAGCAGCCCTGAGAGTTCACGAGATGAAGGTCCCTCCAGGCTCCCTTTCCAGTGTGCCCTGTGGAAGGAAAAACAAAAGCCTTGTCTTTCTGCAGGAGGGTGTAGAAATGTCTTTCTACATTTATGGCTTTAAATTGCAAAGCCAAGCCATAAAAAGTGAGATTTTTCTCAAAGAGAAACATGATTGCAGGCAGTTGACTTCAGATAGGCTCTACTACTTCTCACTTTTGTAGTGGAGAGGCAACCCCATTAGGAGTCCATGTATTTAAGTGGAATATTTCAACATATCAAAATGCACCAAAATTATTTCAGGGCAGATATGCAGAGGAGGTGATTGAGAACTATTAGCCACCCACATTTTTCAAATGGAAATTCCAAGCACTTTAGGGCACGCTGTGTTTTGATAAATTTTGCCATACCAACCCCTTTTGCAAAGACATTTGGGGACTGAGACAATGTATCCCTATTTGCTATTTAAACACAGAATAAAGGTCAGGTTTGTGCCCAAAAGAACACAGACTCTTAATAAGCCTCATCAGGTGGCTTTCTTCCCTTGAGCTGCAGTTCTGTGGTAACCATCAGAGGGTTTTATGAACTATCTCCACATGACATAAGACCTCTCTTTCTTTACAAGTTACTTTTACTACTTGTTTGCAGCTGTGGTTTCTTTCTTGTTTTCTTAACCCATTGCTGTTAAAAATTGAAAGTGGTTCAAGTCTCAGGTGAAATAACTCCCTCCACTGCCCCTGTTAATGACAGACCTCTGGACTTGCCTTGCACAGTTCATGAAGCTGGTTGGTTTCCTCGTGCTGCCATCTACAGAGCAAGCAACAAGGGGATTATTAACAGCCAGTTAATTGCAAATCCTCTTCTTTAAACCTTCATGATCAGTGCCTTCTCCAGCTCTGGTAAGGACTGGTGGCAACTGGGACTGCTGGTTTTGTCTTCCAAGAGTGTCCTTGAAGTGATAACCACAGGACCATCTTATGGAGATTCAAGTCTCCAACCCTAAGAGCAGAGACCAAGAGCCAGAACTCAGCTCTAAGAGTTTCTGGACCATCGAGCAAGTGATCTCTTCCTGCCCCATTCTTATGTCATGCTTTGATTCTTCATTCTTGTCTGCACTAGACTTCTGTCTCTCCTTCAACAATGTGAGGCTCTGAAATACTCCTGTGGCATCAATCCCCCTGTCTGAGGATGTTTTTCAGCGTGGTGCAAAGGAACTGGAACCTCTGCCACTCAGCTGCTGCATGATCTTAGTCACCTTGCTTCACCTTGGTGGCTCTGTGCACAGGATAGAGCTGTAAATGAGGAAAATGTTGCCTGGGGTCATCCTAAGTCTTTTTATTGATTTCAATCAGTTCAGGGCTGGGTGTCCAGAGCTCAGTATTCATGCCAGGCCCAAATAGTGGACAAAAAACTCCTTGAGACAATGAGGCTGACAGGAACCCATTTACTTCTGATGGTTCAGACATTGCAAGAGTCCTTTAACAAATCTTGATGATACTTAAACTGTGTCTGGAACCTCAAGGGGCTGTGTGGACCTTCTTTTTCCACAGAAGTGAAGAAAGTAGATGAGGAATGTACTGATTTATGATGTGCTAATAGCCTTACAAAATCTGATCCAGCCTGAACACTCTGAAGGTCCTGTATGAAATCCTAACCTGGGTGACAACCTTTAGGTTTCTGCATGTGGTGCATGCAGAAAGTCTGGATGCAAAGTGTATAAACCATGAGGCAGGGATTGCAGAGCAAGGAGGTCTGTCCCTAGGATGGAGCTGGTGCCAGGCGTTCCCTTGCAGCAGTGAGAAGGAAGCACTCCCATGTGATGGACTTCTCCCCCCTGTTGTGTTTGCTCCTGGATGGCAGCAGGCAGGGAAGAGCCAGGCCTGGTGCACGGTTATGGGTGCAGTGTGCAGACCAGTCTCGGGGCACACAGTGAGACATCTGCAGACACAGAAAAGCCAAACTCCTGGGAGGCTGCAGCAAGCACAGCCCTGCAGGAAACAATCACCCTTGGAAGTGTTCAAAAAATGTCTGGATGTGGCGCTCAGGGACATGGTTTAGGGGTGAGCTTGGCAGAGCAGGTTAATGGTTGGACTCCATGCTCTCAGAGGTCTTTTCCAGCCTCAATGACTCTGTGATTCTATGAAATGGAGGGGTTAACAAGTGCCAGCCCTTCCTGAAGGGGTCTGCCTGGCTCTGGAGAGCATCCAGGCACATGGCAGAGGCCAGGCAAACATCGCGCTCCTGCAGATTTCTCTGTGCCCCTCCGTGACATGGTTTAGGGGTGAGCTTGTCAGGGAGGAGTTAATGGCTGGACTCAATGCCCTCAGAGATCTTTTCCAGCCTTAATGACTCTGTGATCCTATGAAATGATGGGATTAACAAGTGCCAGCCCTTCCTGAAGGGGTCTGCCTGGCTCTGGAGAGCATCCAGGCACAGCAGAGGCCAGGCAAACATCGCGCTCCTGCAGATTTCTCTGTGCCCCTCCGTGCTCTGTCCTGTGCAAGGCAGCAGGCACTCCCTGCAGAGCCAAGGAGGGCAGGGGTGAGCTGTGGCTCTGGAGGAGCTCTGGGAATCCAGCCCAGCCTGGGAAACGCGCCGGCACACGCGGGGCAGCGCTGCCGGGCCAGCTGCGGCTCGGGGCTGCGGCCAGGCAGGCACAGCTCTCACTGGGCTCATGGCTCAGCCCAGCTTGCCAAAGCAGGTAAAGATATAACCTGCAGCTCCAGAGCGTGTTGGTGCAGCTCTCGGGCTGCGTCCCGGCGAGGCAGGAGGGCACCAGGCAATAGCTCGCATACCTGCGCTGGATTGTGTAAAATGTGGCTCTGAGCACCCTCCTGCCGTGTTGCTGCTTGTGCTCTGCGTTTATTGCTCCCTGCCCCAGCAGTGTGTGCGCTGGTATTTTCAGGGTGGGGTTCATCACAGGTTTCCATGATTTATTTCCCTTCCCTTTGCTGGGGTTGCTGGAGCTTCTGGAAAGGCTTTTGGGAGGGTTAAAGAGAATCATATTTTTGTGCCTCTGCCTGTTTTCTGTGCCCTGTGTGTCTTTGACTTCAGGATCGCTCTGTAATCTTCCTTTCTTCCACAAGGAAGAAAACTGCAAATAGGAAGGGTTTTTATGCAGCTGAGGCATGGTCTGGGTGCTCAATAATAGATCAGAAACCACCCTTCAATAGGATAGAAACTGTTTTTATTCCCAAAGACTGACATGCAGGACTCTGCATCAGCCTGCACTGACCAAGCACTCACAGGCACCACTCAGGTATTGCCAAAAGCTTTACTTGCCCCATACAGGGAGACTGCTGGCCCCTCCTGTGGAGCCCAAATCCATTGCAAAGGAGACCTTAATGAGCAGCAACAGCCGGCCCGGTTCTTCACTCTCAGCTCCCAGGGTGTTTGCTCCACCTACACGTCCCACACAGAGCCTCAATTCCCCTGTGCCACCTCCACCTGCCGGGGAGGCTCCGAGGCAGGCACTGACTCACTGCTGCTGCCCGTGGGTGCCTCGCAGGAGGCTGGGGGTACAGGCAAGCCCTCCTCCTTCCCTGCAGAGGACTCCCAGCTTTATTTAAACAGGCGTGATTGATGTTAATAGCATAAGCAGCTACCTGGAGGCTGCACAAACCTGTAGGAGGAGATGCCGAGGCGGAGGGAAGCCGTCTGCAGCGGAGCGAGCATCGCGTTGAGCTACTGCCCTCTGCTGCTGTGCGGCCCGGACAGGGAGGCGGCCGGAGGGATGCATCCATTTCCAGCAAAACTTCCCGCTGCAGGCTCCCAGAGGCTGCAGAGCCAAAGCTGACTGAGCTTTCCATCCTGCCTTGCCCTAGGAGTGGGAAGCTTCTCTCCCAGGTTTTTATTCAGGATCAAAGCAAACAGATTTGTTCGGCTCGTCCCGAACGCTCGCCGTCGGCCTAGGCGGCCTAGGAGGAAGCAGCTGTCATTTACCGAGATAAAAGGTTGCAATTGAATCACTAATTATCTCTTATCGTGCTCTGCTGGCCGGACACGAGCCAAAATGAGCACAGGGCTGCCAGGAGGTGCTGCACTGGTGCCCGGGAGGAGGGAGCCTCTGGGCACAGAGTCCTCAGAGCTTCTCGTCATGGGCCCGGTGCCCCTGCGTGCCACACACCATCCCCATCGGTCATGGATTAACGAAACACCACTTCCTAAACAGATCTTTGGTCTGTTCTGCTGCTCTCATCAGTGTCTGAAGCTGCCTGAAGGGCAGGAGCAGGGGGGAGCTGGCAGGGGGAACAGCAGGAGGAATGGAGTGCCCAGCGAGCATCCCAGCCAGGCAGAGGAGCTCCTGCCGGGATGGCTCCAGGCCAAACCATGGAGCCATGCCCTGGGACACAGGAGACAGGGAACACGTTTAGGAGACATAACAGCAGTATTAAAAGCAAAAGTCTGGGAGGCACATGAAGCACAACCTGGCTCCTAATTTGGCTCCTGATGATGTCAGGATGTAGCAGTTGCTGGATGTGGATGCAGGTTATCCCCAATTCCAGCAGGTTATCCCCAAAACCAAAGCCATGAAGTAGGTGGCAAAAAGATGACACTTCCCTGGGGTCAAAGCTTGTCCTGTTGCTGCCCGTACCGAGAGGTGTGATGATACTTTATGCTCTTGTCTCCCTCCCTGAGTGAGTAAACAACATGAGAGCACCTCAAGAAAATAAAAAGTTAGCAAAGTCTCTCCTATTTACCAATGTGTGTTAAGAGAAATGGTCTCTGCTCTGCCCTGGGCTAAACCCCACAACCACCTCTACAGATTTTAGATAAAGTTTATAATCCTAGGCTCAACTTTTCTTCTCTTTCTTGAAAGAAATAAGGATTTTTAAAAGCCATCTGGAAAAATGTGTCATCTTCTATGACAATAACCCATTGAAACAGCAAATTGCTTTTGTGGAATAGAAGAGTTTAGTTGAAGGGGCCTACAGAGACCATCTAATCCAAATGCATGGAAGTTACTAAAATTAGACAAAAAATATAATGGGGGATGGTTCTTTAGCAATAGTGGGTGAAATGTCTGTCACTTCATATTGAGCAGAGTGTACAACTACAATCAGCACCCAAAACAAAGATCACAGACTACATCCCTGATGCTGCTGTTCTTTTCACTCCAGAAACATTATGCCCTAGATATACCATAATATTTTTTCAGCAAATTAGCAAAAAAAGTCTGTTCTAGTTAGCATATGAAATGCATTCTGCACACTGCTACTGTCAAAATTGTAACTGCATAATGAAATATAATTTGGGATGTAAAAATGGCATTTTAATATGCTCTACTCAGGGAGCTGAATTTGATATGTCATGCTAGCTTACTGGTAATTTACATTTCCCAATGGGCAAACTAAGAGACAAGTAGTCATGCTTTCCAGAAAGGTGTCAAGTCATACTCTGTCAAAAATATGCTTTTCTAGGCCGTACAGAAAAATGTTAAATTTTGCAATGCATGTCTTAATCCAGAGGAGATAACTGGAGTCACATGCTTTGGAACAAAATTACCATAGTCAGGCGACTGCCAGAGGAGGCAGTCACTGTCACACCAAACCAACAAAAAGCAGGAATGGTGTGCAAACCTTGCTCTGCTGCTCAGTGCCTCAGTTTGGGATCAGGCTTGGCCAGGGGCTGGTGTTGGAGCAACAATTACCGGAGCTGCCCAGGAGGCAAAGCCTTTGGAACTACCATTCTCAGTGGATAGCTTTAACCAGCCTTCCCTTTTTGCTAAAAGCTGGGGGAATGGTTTCTCAGATGTGTGACTTAAAACCAGAGTTTCTGTTGACTGTCACAGAGAGGAGCAGGCCAGTTACATCTGAGGAGCTGCCACAATAGACCAAGACAGCTGAGCCTATGACTAAACACTCACTTCCATTAAATATAGCCTGGTTTCTGAGTCAGGACCCGACTGCTTTAGAAGAGAGATGCTGTGCACAGCAGCAGACATGCAAAGGAGTCCAGCCACTGCCCCCTCCACCCATAAGAGCAGGTTGCAGGCACAAGGGTCTGTCCCTGAGTGGTAGGAATCTCTTACATTAGGGCTGTTCTGACTCAAAAGTGCCCTTTTAGCTCCTGCAGTGACCCCAAGCCATGGCTGAGCCTCCCTTCAGCTGCAAAACAGACACTCAGGAAGGTGAAGGTGAAGTCAGGACTTGTCCACCCCAGCAGCAAATGCTGCACCCTGGGCATGGGGAGCTGCCCCTCCCTGCAGCGACAGCCACCTTCACTGATGGCATTTCCAGCACCAAAATCCACTCTCTGCACTTCATCCTGATTGCTCCACGGCCAATTAGTGACCTTCCTAGCAGGATGTCACGTCACTTTATTTGCACACTGCTCCAGACTCCAGAGCACTGGCTGGGCAGCCCTGCAATGCCAGATGCTGACCTGAATGAACCTTCATTATCTGCTCCTGCAGTTTCTGAATGCCTCACAGGGAATCCTCTGACCTCTCTCCTTGGACTTGGAGCCTGGACTGACAAGTAACCCCTCCACACCTCCAATTTTTTTTTATTCTGCCTCATTTGTGTTTTATTTTTGGCAAGGGATAAGAAAAGCCTGGTCCCTTCTACAGATCTGTGTCAGGCCAAGCTCAACCTGAGGGTTCAAGTGGAAGCATTCCTCAGGCTCTGGGACCACCCTTCTGGGAGCCACAGTGGCAGAGATTTCTGACAAGGGAAAGAAGTTTTCAAATTCCACCAGAACATCTTGCCTGGGAAAAGGGAATCTCTGAATCACCACAGCTTCTGTGTTCCCTTTCTGCAATATCCCACCAAGAATGCTGGATCTCACTGCTTGCTCTGGGCTGGGTTGGAGCAGGGGATGGTGAAGGTGTAGGAGGCACAAGCCCTGCAGTTATGGCTCCCATAAAGGAATATAAAGCTCCTGGCTAGCAAGTGGAGAGCCCAGTGTGACCCAGTGGGACCCAGTGCTGCATGGCCAGCCGAGCTGCCCCAGGAGGAGCCCACCTGGCCTCTGACTTAGCCCAGCCACAAACAAACACTTCCAAAGGCTCAGGCAATAGCACACAACGCCCCTTTGGGAATAAAGGGGGCCCTCATTACCCTCATGGGTTTAGCATTGCACTTTGGCTGATGCACAAAAGCCTCACAGTGACACAAAGGTGCCAGTGTCACCCTAGCTGCAGCTGAAACATTATATAAGGCTAGAGCAGGCAGAGGATCCCTGCTCCATGGATCCCCTTGGAGGCTGGGACTGTCACTGCACCAGGGGTCTGCCACTGCTGCAGCTTCCCTTCAGCATCAGGAAGGATTTAGGATCACTTCTTTGGCCCAAGAGCCTCACAAGCTGGAGTGTCTGCTGCAGGGTGGCCCGCGGGTCTGGGGTGGGTGACAGGCACGGGGAAATGGCACAAACTCATCAAACTGCAGTGGACATTAGACTCAGAACTGAGGCCAAAATGGAGGGGAGACTCTTGGAGCAGGTGACTCCTGGCCACCTATTTCTGTGCTGCTGTAGGGCACAGAGACTGGAACAGCCATCACCAGCTCCGTCAGCATCTGGATTAGCTGGGATACCCTGGGCTACCATATCCAGTAGAGCCCTTCCTTATCTTCCCTGTTCCCACTGGCTGTCCCTTTTCCAGTCTAATTTAACTGACCATTTCTTGAACTTCATCTTCTCCAGCTGGACCATAAACATCATGTGTAGGTGCAGGAAACACAGAGGTGCAATTCAAATTATGTTCTTTAATTCTGTTACAGAAAGGGACTTGGCTGGGGATCACCTGGGGCAAAACCATGCAGGTGAGGCTTTCTAATGCTGCCTCCAGGAGTATAATTCCAGGGAAACTTACCCTGGCCCTGAGCTGTTGGCCAGAGGTGGGAGAAGCAGAGAGGCAGCTTGCATGCAGCCTGTGTTCCTCCTCCAGGGTCCCTGCGCTGTTTCCCTGGATTCCAGGCTGGAGCCAACACATCCTTGCTCAGTGGAAGAATTTCTTCTTGAGCTTCTGTCTGTGTCTGTTCTGCAGTTCCTGGGATCTGACAGCAAATTATGAAACAACTGCATATAAAACCTCTGGGAAGAGGAGAGGAAATGAATTGTCACCAAATATATGTGAGAAAAGGAAGTAATTTTTCTCAGAAAATGGGGTATGTTGTCCCTTTGCAAGCCCAACTGCACTTTTTCTAGTTAAGGTACTTTAATAGCAATGGGGAATTGTCCTATCCCATCTGCAGAGCAGCACCTTTGGATTTCTCCTTTGTTAATGGAACTGAGATTTCCCAGCCCCCAGTGATGACTGGAGTATGTGGCCTGAGGAAAAATTCTTTATTCATGTGAAGACAACCCATCAGATTCATTAAACTGAAGATTACATTGGCTGCTGACAGAAAGAAATTAAATAAGGTTTTGTCTCTTTACTTCCTTATTTTTAATTGAATAATAGACAATTAATTTGATTGAAGCTAGTCACATTAAACAGTTTCCTGGATATCATATTGAGAAATGTCTCATCCTGCAGGTTGCCCTGTCACTTCTTTGGCAGCAATTTTGTGGCAGTAATTTTGAGATGCCCACTTAAGTGTTGCTACAAGATTGGCATGCCTTTACTTTTCTGGAGGGAGTGGTGGAAAGTAGGGTTATTATTTTTATTCCATATTTAAATCAGGCCTATGCATGGTGGAAAAGAAAGTTAGTGTGAAAATGGGACAGCTCTGAGTAGGAGGGAGGAGGGCACAAGCCCCAGATGGAAAAGGTCCAGGATGAACATTGGCTGGACAGACACCACTCTCCTGTTTTTGTGCTCGTGCCCATGTTTGCCTGGGAAGTTTGCCTGGACACATGAAAGACTTCTTGGAGGGAAACAGGCTGAGCACTTCCCAGTCCACATCTGCAGAGCCCACGGGGGAGGGAAGATCCTCAGGGAAGACTGTCTGATGAGTTATGGATAGGCAAGCCACTTCCTGGCCCCAGAGCCCCTGGCAGCACCCCTGCCAATGCCCAGGCTGCTCCAGCCTGGTGTGGGAATGCAGCAGGAGCTCCTTGCAGCAGGAGCTGCCCCTCCACCGGCTCCCTCCTGGCCACAGAATGTGGAGTACTGTTTTGCTCCGAGCACACATAGTTTGTGTGGGTGTAGATTTACATTTCGTTAAGAAAAATGATATAAGGGGGCTGGTTTCAACTAGCCTGCAGTTTTATTATTTGCAAGGGCCCTTGCCTTCTTGTGATGCTTTACGTAACAGCCTTACACATCTGCAAAGTATGTCAAGCATTTCCACTGTCGGGAAAAAGAAAAAAGGGAACAATATTTCTGAAAGGTACTGGATCTCCTGGGAGGACTCAATGAGGAAATTTTAGCTCCCAGCAGGCAAGAAAACAGCAAGGATCATGGGTCTATTCTCCAGGGCCAACTTTCCCTAGGTGTATGGGATAGTAGATCACATGCTCAAGAACATAGCTGATAACAGATTGGGTCCAGAAAAAAAATGCTAAATGAGATTGGCTGAGTGGGAATAAAGGCAGTAGGAAAGTGGGAAGTGCATCCTGATGTCAGGGAGACACAATGCTGCAAGGAAGAACATGAAATTAGGAAATGGATAGAGCTCAGGGAGCGGGAGAGATGCTGCCATGAGCAGTCCCTGAGTGGCTGCAGAATTACAGAGAGCTGAGCTGAAGGCTGCATTTTTGTCTGACATCACTTAGAAGATGTGAACAAGCACACTCCTTAAATGCTTATTATTACCCTGTCTGATAGTGCAATGTATCTATATCTAAGGCTGTGGTGGAAAAAAAATAAAAGCAAAAATATTATTAATGCCTCCAAGGAGGATTGGAATGAGTGAAAAATGTCTGAAGCTGTTCAAGTGCAAAGTCTAGTGAGTCAGCCCATCCACTTTTCTTTGACTTCTGAGTCGAGGTAGACCCAAACCACAAAGAAAAGAGGAAACAAAGGTGGAGTAGACATCGAGAAAGATCTTTCTGAAACTTGGCATTAAAATGTAAGAGCTCCCAATCACTGCTCAGCCTACGCATTGTGAAGCAATTGGAAAGGACTGGAAAATCACTGCATGGTGCCCTGAGATGCAGGGGGTGTTTTGCTTGTTTCTTTTCCCCAGGAGCTCCTCAAGAGTTGTATGACTTCTGAGAAATTGCCACCAAGTTCCTCTTTCACTGCAGTCTCTTAAAACAACTTGAAAATAACACAGGAAACGTGAATGCTCAGTTCAGTTCTGTAGCTCTGCTTCTGCTTTGCATTCACTTGTCCTCATCTGGAGGTATGGCACCAGTTCTAACAGGCTTCCCCATCTTTATAGTCAGAAATAAGTCAGGAATAGTTCAGGAATAGAAACTTTAAACTTTGGTAGACAGAGTTGCTGAGCTTCCATCTTTCGGACATAATCTCTCAGGTAGTTCCCATAATCAGGCACTTTGACCTTTCTCCTGTTGGATCCTCTCCTCTTCCCTCCTGAAACCTTTACCACTCAGGAGGAATATTTGCATTATCAATCTGTCTTTTTACTGCTGCCCATCTCCATTGCATCTGTTCCTTATCACTCCTCATTACTTACTCATATTTTTATACTCTATAGGAGTCAGAGATCACTGCCACAAACATGCCCAGACAGAGTCCATCATCTGAGGTCCTTATGATTGAAATGGTCAAGACAGATGGACAGCTGGGGTGCAGAAGGACTGACCACTGTGCTTACACCCCTCAGTGTGACCACAGATCCCTCCTTGTCCCCAGCTGAGGTTTCTCATCAGTGTGACACGAGCAATGTCTCTTGCTCCTGGCCAGGAGCTCTGTCAGGTTCTTCTGCATGGGAGCTCCATCCCAGAATGAGAGTGGTGGAACTTATTTACCTTTCAGAAATGATTTGCAGGGCACAGTTTTACCGTTTGACCCCCGTGTCACACAGCCTTGCCCCATTGTGCACATATTCTATTCTTTTGCCAAGAAAATGGCAATTTTTCTTCTCTGAAGGGATAAAAGCAAAAATTTGCTCCCAGAGACAAAGGTGAACTTTTTTTTGTCCTTTTTTTCTTCCTCCCCTTTTTGTAATGCTGGCACCAACCCAATTCACTGTGTTTTACTTTCTTTCCTCTGTATGTGTGAATTTTTATATAATTTTTTTTTTGCACAGCTTCAGAGGAAAAGGATTTCTCAGCCTTAACATCCTGTCTGCTCCTGCATACTTTTGAATGTTCTTTATTAAAAGCCAGCTATTTATACACAGGAACAAAGTACATTCCACTAACCCCTTGTGGCATAACTCCACATGCTGACTGCTAAGCCCTGGAAAGGTGTATTGAATGTATGACAGAGAGCTTTTTATAGGCATTGAATACCCACTGTACATCAGCTCAGGAATACCCTTTCAAAATCCTCTGTGCTATCATGTCTTTGGAAATATGAAAGGCAGACCTTTCAACAACCTCATTCCCTCTGAGTCTAATCTTGATCGTGTTGAGAGGGATAGGTGCCAGATAACTGTATCTGTGGAAATGAAGATAAGAGGGCTGTGCATATCATAAGCAGCTGTACTGCTTGAATTATGGCCTTGGACAGATGCAGTGACAATAACAGGACAGCACTAATAGGTGAGTGGTTCATTTACCTGGCTGGTATCTTTCAAAGACATCAAATTGAGCTTCATTACTGGAAAATTCCTCGGGACATAAAATGAGTCAAGAACAAGTGTGTTATCTCAAAATCACCCCTCTGACAATGCAGCACAGTGGGCATCCCACAAGGGGAGGTTAACCTAAGTGATGCCTCTGTGCAGCTCACAAAAGGGACTGGGGCTGAAAACAAGATGTCAAAGCAACCTTTCAGCTGAAGAATAGAAGGATTCTTCAGAGAGGATTTGGGTGTTTTGGGTCTGTCTACTGCTGGAATGCCTTTAAGACAAAAGGTTGGTGCCCAAATTGCAATTCAACATTTTTGCTTTGATTGTCACCTTTTTTATATTCCCATCAAAGGATACACGATGCCCCCTCCAGTTCACAGCTGGTACATTGGTTTCAAAACCCGCTGAACTGCACTTTTAATCTTGGTGGAAGCTTCTTCCACCTGCCTGCCCCAAAAGTGTTTTACTGTATGCACAGCTGTGACTGCAGTTCCATCTGGCACTCACCCACCTGAGTGTTTTCTCTGAGACTTCAGGGAAAAAAGCTGCCCACACAATTGTGTCTTCACAGAGCATCGAGGCCCTGATCTCCAGGAGGGGATTCTGGTGAGACCACATCATGACTTGGTCATGAGGAACAGAGCAGACACAGCAATGCCATTTGAACTCCCAGTCTCAAGGACAGAGGCTGTGATGCCATCCCACCTCGTTTGTAGAGACTCTGACCAATGCATTTTCCAGCTTTTGTAGTTCCTCCTCATACGGTGCTGGCACAGACTGATTCAGAAAGCCTTGGCAAAAGAGAGCAGGAAAAGTAGCCCTTCTTAACCCAGTTTACTTGACAGTTTCCATAACAACTTGACACAGCTATTTATAACACAGGAGAATATCATTTGCCTCTCATCATTTTTAGAACCTTTGTTGCCATATCAACCTCAGCACCACGTAGCAGAGCACAGCCCCATTCAATTCTCTCGTTCGCTCAGGAAGAAACTTTCAATGAATTGAGATTCACTTGGTCTCAGAAAGACCCTTGAGAGGCCTCCATGCCATTTAAAACATGATTCAAGCCCTAATTTAAATGAATTATTTCCTGTGTGACCTATCTGCACCAGGTGGGTGGGATCAACTGCAGTGGCAAGCAATGATGGGGACAGGGTACAGAAGCAAACCAGCATCCCCATTGTCTGGGAAAGCAAAACATGGGAAGGATATGGTAGCTTCTTACTCTCTCTGTGATAGGTGAGGAAGGAAAAACTGATTTTGAAATGTCAGAGTTTCAAGGGCTCAGTGTTAGCATCCCCCAGTCTGCTTTTTGGGAGGGAGATTTGGTGTGCAGGAGTTCCAGCACAGAACAAGGTCAGGATGCAGTGAAAGTCAAGATAGGCAGAAAAGTGGCAGAAGACAAGAGCCAGGGGAGACACCATGCTCCCAGAGGAGGAGAGGAACATTCCTTGTGTGGTCTCAGGTGCTGCTCAGTCCTGGATTCATTCCCCACAATGCCAAACACCAGAAAGCAACCTTGAAGGAGACAGACAACCCCAAAGCGCAACTGAGGTGGGGATTAGGTGTCTCCCACTGCCTCTCTTTGGAGGATGCAGTGGTGCTCAGGCTCTCAGTTAAGTCCTTGCAGCCACGTGAAATGAAGCTGGGCCTCAGTTTCTCTCCAAGGCTGTTTTCCTGGCTCCTGCTAGCAGGTCCAGTTCATCACTTGCACACTCACAGCCAGTCTGGGGAAGTTCAGCTTTGGCAACCCATGACACCAAATCTGCCCTTCCAGAAGAGAATTAATTTTAAATACTCATGCAATGTGCAATCAGGAGTATCTGTAATCCACCTGACACCTTGGGCTGACTGTGCAGCACTCAAGCAGCCCTTTGGCTGCCCTGCTTTGTGTCACCCACGCTTCCTCCTCCTGCTGTGAGCTGGCAGGTCCGCTGCCCGTGCCCTGACACCTCACTGTCTCAGCCTGCTGTGTTTGCCACTCTCCCAAGATGCTTCTCTTTAAAATAGGTGTCCCCCATCTCCCCTCCTTCTGAGATCTGAGGGTGTCTATGTATTCCCTGGAATAAGCATTCATTTGGCAGAGCCAATTTCATACAAATAAGGCAACCACTTGAGGCAGTTCCAGTGACTTGGCCTGCCTTCCACCAGCAGAAATACATACAACAGCATTTTTAAGAAGCAGCGTGGGTTCCTGGTTTGCATTAGTCATATTGCTCTGTCTTGTTTTAACCACCTCAGTATTTCTAGAGGGTGTCCAGCGAGGCTGAGAAGTATGTTAGCAGCTCCAGCACAGCTGGATTTAGCTGCCTGTGTCAGCAGAAGAGAACCTCGGCCTCAGGGATGTGTTTTGTCATGTAGCAGGGCTGAACACAGACTCTCCAGCTTTATTAATAGCAGCCCTATTATTTAACATGATGCTCCACCAGCCCCTTGGACTGGGGACAATAGGAAATGGCACTTACATGTTTAAATCTGTGGCATGCTGGGCTGTTTGAATGTGTGTGATTCATTGTCAGACACTGCTATGTCAGGCACTGCAGGCAAAATAAAACAGACTGGGTATGCATCATCTATATGTGTTCTACACCTAAGCTCTTTGAAATGCATCCTGCCCAGCCTCTGCTTGCAGAAGCCATAAATGAGCTCCATAAATGTATCTTTTAAAGCATTCTTGATGGGACCTTGGGAAGTCCCAGCCTGGTGCTTTTAACCATAACCCAGAGGCTGTGAGGAGCTCTCTCCTGGCATGCCTGCGGGCACTTGGAGGTTGTCTGGTTGGCTACTGGAAGGAAACAGCTCCAGGTATGTACTGAAAGAGATCATTTGATTCCTAAACCCAGCAGTTATCCACAATTCATCAAAATGAAGGGTTTTGGAGTTTTGGGATCTTTTTTTTTCCATCCTGACAAGCGTTAGTTTAGCCCTGAGAAATCTGGGGAGCTCTGAGAGTCTGAAACTTGCACTGCTCACATTCCTCCAGCATCTGTCTTGGCTGATTGGTATTCCTGGATTTCATTCTTCTCCCCTCTCCTCTAAGCCCTGCTCAATTTATAGTAGAATTGATACCATCTAAAGTCACTGAATTAGGGGGATAATTCCCATTTGAAAAGCTGTACCCTGAACACATGTTAGCATTGAAATTGTCATTCTGAAAGCTGTGACATTTGCTGAAAACTTGTGGCTTGCCCTACAGATGGGCCTATGTAAGACTTTTGATTTGCTTTATTCAGACTGTATCTCCAGTCCTGGAACAGAAAAGGTCCTAAGAAACATGTGTGCAGTTATTCCTTTAGCATCCTCAGCCCAAACACATGTGCCTCTTTCTTGAGGAAAACCTGTCCTGGAAGGAGACTGGGGCAGAGGCAAATACTCTGCTGCTAACATCACTTTGAAAGATGGAAATTCTCTGATCCAGATTAGGATTTCTTCAAAACTGAACAATGCCTGCAAAAGAGAAGTGATAAAACCTTTAAGAGTGTTCCCTGGTGATTCCCAGCCCAGCAACATGCTCCATCTCTATTTCTGTTCAAACAGTGTCTTGTTCTCTGCTGCTTGCTTTCAGTGTGAAATTAGACCTTACAGACAGTACCTCTTTTTGTACTTGTCTGCAGAAAATTATTCTCAATTTGCATTCATACAACAGTGATAATCACCATTCTGGAGAGAAGTCCATTTGTCTGAAAGCTGTGGCAAAAATCACAGCCTTTCCCTCAGCCCTCCATGGCACACAGGCTTCTGCTCAGACCACTCACACAGACAACATTTAATCCAGTTTTTCCTTCCCCACCCTGCTTTCCTGGCCATGCTGGGAGCTAAAAGCCATCTGAGAGAGCCTTTTCTTTGGGAAGCCTCAGGGAAATGTGGTGGGACTGTAGCCCCTGTATCACCTCAACATGGGATGTGCCCTCCCTGCTATGATGGGCCACCCTGTAGGAATTTCAGAGACACCAAGGCCTCTCCACCTGTTGCTGACCAAAAATCTTATCCATAAACCTCCCAGATCTTGTGATAATTTCCTCACTGACCACCTGGGCCCTTTGGTGCCTGCCCTCCTGCTGCACATCACACCCAGCCCAGCAAGGCACCATCTCTCAGCCAAAGCTGCACAGCTTCCACCTGCCAACCTTTGCCCTTGCTGTGTCAGCTGGATTCTGTATCTTTGGCTTTTCTACAGCCAAAACAAAGAAAATGCTCCAAATGCCAGGGCCTGGTACACTTTAACATGCTCCATCCCATTTATTTTACAGCACTTTAATGCCTCTCTCAGTTGTCTCACTACAGAGACTTCAGGCAGAGTGGAGCCGTGTTCCTTAGCAACTCACAGTACACATGACAAAATTAACCCAAACACTTTTGTTTATTAACTCTTAATAAGGAGCAAACAAAACAGCAACCTGAGAGTTTCACAACAAGAATGCTTTCCATTTTGGGTGCTTTACTAAGATTACAGACGACAATGTTATCTTGGGTGTTCTGTGGGGATTTTTTTAGCCCCTTTGTGAAGACCTATTTGAAGCACAAAAGTCATCCCCTCCCTCCCCAGTGCTGGGTGTTTCTATAATGGAAACACTCCATGTAATAATAGAAAAATTAAAAGACTACTGGAGCTAATAAGCTCTAGCTGATGCCTGCTTGGCACTGCACAATCCAAGTTTGGAGGATGGAGATGTGAATGTTATCCCCAGACACTGGACAAATTGCAGGGGAAGGGTTTTCAGTCTGCTGGGATTTACTCCAGGCTCTTCAGAAAATGTGACCTTATGTTACTCTGCCCTTGTACCCCAATCCTTGAAATACAGTCCTGCTTCAGAGACATTTTGTGAGAATAAATGCATTAACACATGTGAAGCAGCACAGGCTTAATTTGAAGAGATATTTAAGCAGCTAACTAAATATTTCAGCAGCAATTGTGTGTCTGCAGATCTGGTGTTCAGGTGCTCTGGAGCCAATCCTGTTCCTAAGGAGACAATTGAGGAAATCACCTCTGGAATATGTTGGTTTATGTCCATCATAAAAAGTGACTAGCTGTATTCTTTTTATGGTTCCTGTCATGGAGAGTTAAAAAAAAAAATTTTTGCTTTTCAAAAATATGTAAAACTTGCCAGGCTTTCCCAAAGGATGAAAGTCCCTCGCTGTCTCAGGAGATTTGGTTGAAAGGCTACTGCCAAGAATTCAGGCCTAGGAGAAACTTCTACAAGATTATTTCCAGATATGAAACCCTTTTCCTGCTGTGCTGCTGAGCCCTCCCTGTCCAACACTTCATGGCAAGTGCTGATAATGAAAGTACTGAGGCTCCCTCCCAAGAACTGACCACACCAGCTGAGCCAGGCAGCCCTTTCCGGCTTTTATGGAGAAGAATAAGTGACTCGGGCACTCTTGTGAGAAACTACTGGGACACCAGCAACAGCATCTACAGGTTCTTGTGGAAGCAGAATGCAGATTCTTATCAGCCTCCATTTATTTAGCAAGTAGTGACAAATGAATTCCTTGGAAACTTGCTGCTGGTAATCCCAGAGCAGGGAGTGCAGGGTGGTCAGAGGCACGTACTCCAAAGGGCAGCTCTTCCTGAGGACAGTGAGAGAGGGAGAGGGGCTGGAAGAGGAGCAGGGCATGAGGGAGAAGGTCCACCTGCCCTCTCAGCTCTGCAGCTGGGCTCTGTCTCTTCAGTGGGTTTCTGCCCAGATGCAAGTGAGGAGGTTGCTGGAGGATATACCAATATACCCTCACTTGATGCAATGTGCTGTATAAACAAACAGGCTCAGAGAGCCTGACAAGATTGTTTATATTATCTTATCCAGGCCATCCTCTGTCCTACCCAAGAATTTTTTCCTTTTTGTACATTTTCAAGTATGCTAAACCTCACTGGATGCAAGCATTTCCCTTAGGAAGTCTTTCACAAGTGCCTTGCTTTCCCTGCCAGGAGGTTTTGCACAGACTGCAGTGACAGCCCCATGGCTGGGTGTTCTCAGCAGAAAAAGAAGAGGGGTGGGTTCAACTACAGAGTTGGACAGTTTAGATTCCTGCTAGAGCTGATCTGCAGCCTTGCTCACCTCCTCACCCAACATTTCCACTGACATCTTCCAAGGTTCCCTGAGCAAAGAGTATTTCCTCTTTCATCAGCACTCAGTGCAAAGTGGGAACAATCACTCTGGGAAAGCACAGAGGCACAATTCAGGCTATTCCTGCATACTGAGTGTAAGGCACATCCCTCTCCTTAGTGCTGCTCAGGTTTGTTGGCTGCACATCCAACTCTTCACACTCTGCCCAGCCCTTTCTCTGCACCAAACTTATTACTGGTAGCTATCACATCCCGGAGTGTATCATGAAAATTTGTCATATCCAGCTGCATGGAACAGGCAAGGACCTCAATGCTTTCCCCTGGAATTTGCCACCTTTGAACCACTATGGCTTTGGCACAGTCCTACTGTGATTTTTCCTCCATGGAAAGCCAGGCCAGCTTTGCTCCTACATCTCAAGTAAGAACTTGTTCCTCCTTTCCCTTGTCTTCTCTCTGAGCTCCACATCCCTTGAGGTTCTTGGCATTTGAATGAAGACATCCCTGGGGCAAATTAGGCTCAGGTCTGCTGCCTGTCAGTAACAAAATCTTGGCAAACTGAACCTGAAAAATCAAAACTGAGGAAACTTTCAGCTTCTTCTGTCCAGGACTGACATGTCTATGTTGGCACAGCACAGCTCTGGCCACAGCTGACAGCTGCATGCTGACCTAGCACATCTACAACTGCAGCATCAAAAGCTTGAGGCTTTGGCTCTTTTCTGAGGACAGAAAGAAGTAATGACCACCTCTCCCTGATACAGGCTGGGCTGCAGCTTTCTGACCTCAGCTGGATGCTCAAGTCAACTGGCAGCTGCTTGGTGTTGAGTGTTGATGCTCTATGACATAGCACGAGAATCAAACCCTGCAGCTTATGAACCAAACTTGGTAATGATTTTCAAACCTCTCCTGGCCTCCACAACATGAAATGAGACCATTCAGATGTGGAGCCATCCATCCATCCATCCATCCATCCATCCTGCAGTTAGGTGTGGCTGAGGCAGGCAGGGCTCAGGACCTCAGCCCTGAGCTCTGCTCCGGCTGGTGCCAGTGTGCACAGGCTCTGAGAGGAGAGAGCTGAGAGGGTCATTTAGAAAGAGTTCAGTGTCTTTTCTTGCTCAGCCCCCTCACCATCACCAGCAGAGAAGAGGAGGAGCAAAAAATCCAGCCGCTGTTCTGTCACCAAATCAGCATTTAAGAAGAGGAAAGGAGAGCTTTCTTTGAAGCATTCCTGAAGAAAAGGACAGGATAACCTGGGGAAAGAAGGAGGCTTCCCCCAGATCAAAACCACCTTACCTACATCCACTCATCAAGTTTTTGTTTTTCTTTCTATTTTAAAAATTTTCCCCTTTTTTTTCTGTGCACTTTCTCCAAGAGGAAAGCTGGAAGCTGACACTGCCTCAAAGTCTCATTTTAAGACTTCCCCACCCCCAATTTAAACTGTTTTTTCTCCACAGCTCTCTCAGCCCCACCCATCTAACTCTGTGTCTTGCAGCAAGAAGACTTGGACACACATGAAGGCAGATTTGAACTATAGCCTTTGATAGTTACAGGGTCTGCTTGTGCCAACTAAGCTTAACACAAAGGTTCCTAAAAAAAAATTGTATCATCCAGGTCCCTCCTGGCATGGACAGCTGCTACAGATGTCCCTCCTGGCCCAGCTCAGAGGGACATTTGTAAGTTTGGTTCCCACTCTCCTGCCAAACCCTTCTCTTGTAGAGCTTGAGGAATGCTGGGATGTTCAAGCCAGCCCCAAGCACATTTATGGTCTGCTCATCAGCAAAACTGTTCTGGTGGAAATGCCCTAAACCAGTGAAAAATGTCCCCTGGGACTGGGTAGATAATTCTCCTCCACCCTTTTACCTTTTTCCTTTCTTTGGCTCTGGTCAGCTCTGGCTCAGCACCATCAGAGATGTGCCAGGAGGGGAAATGAATCATTTGCAGGGGGAGATCTGGATTGCAGGATTCTTATCTTGAAAAAGAAACGTGCGCATCTCCAGGAGCCTGGTGGAGGGAAAAAATCTTGGCCAACTCAAATACCTCCAGACAAGATTTCTTTGGGGTCAGGAGCAAGACTAGTTTCCTACTCATCATTATCTTCCTCACCAAAAAATAAAATTAAAAAAAAATTAAAAATAAATTTTAAAATTAACCTGTATACCAACATTTTCAACTGTAAAATAGACACCTGGGAATAGCTGGGAATGGGGAGATGAGACAATCCCTACAATACCAGTAGCTTCAGGAAGGATATCCTCTGTGTTGTGAGCTTGAGGCATCTTTCAGGTTCCCAAAAGCTGGCAGGCTGCAGACATTGTATCAAATTGGATTAAATGGGTAAGGATTCCTGATCTGAATGTCATTGTGGCTGTTGTGTACAAGCAAACACTATGTAGACAATGCTCTGAAAACCCAACAGGTCCTCTGAGAACTTAGAGCTTCTCAAGGCAAAATTAATTAAGAAGTAATGAACTGAGCTTTTGATACCACAGTGAAAGTGTTGCTGCAGGCACAAACACTAAGAGAAAAGGGTGCTTTTGACTGATTTTTAATTAGAATTTAATAGTGCCCCGAAGTTACATCTCTCATTAAAAAAAAAAAAAAAAAAAAAAAAGCTTACCTAGTTCTATGTGATAAACAATTCAAATTAGATTTTAACATATGCAAATAACTGGTCTGAAAGATCTGCATGGGAGTCACAAAGATAGTACAGGTTAAATCCTCAGCCCTTTACAGTAGATTTTTCTTTAACTGATCCATCATCCAGTTTGTTTGCAATTAAACATTGGAATTGATAGAGTTTAAAGGAAGTACTGAAAAGCCATGTGAAATGCAGACTTCAGCTGAGGTAAATTAGCACAGCCCATTGATTTTAACCACATTAACTATCTCCCTGGAGTGTGCAGATCTTAACTATGTGCAATATTTCCAAGTCGTGGCCAGTCCCAAGTCCCCACTCAGACTGAATGGCCTCTCACTCTCCAAGATGTCCCATCAAATATTGCTCAGCACATACAAACCTGAGGGAACCTGCCCACAAAGTCACCCAGATTACCCAAAAAATGTCAAGCTGGAAAACAGAGTGTGTCAGGATAACTCCATGGGCTCCTGGGGTGGCTTGGCCAAGGTTTGTACCCCTGAGACATTTGCAGGTATGCTGCTGCTGCTGCTGATAGCATCAACAAACCCATCTGAGCAAGAGCCCACAGGGCATGGCCCGAGATGAGTTACTGTGAGAGGAGGCCAACCAAATACTTTCATTCATCCTGAGCAAACAGCTCCTTTCCCTGCTCTGCATGCAGGAGAACATCTGTATCATGGCAATCTAACTTACTCTGCTGTCTGGAATGCTGCACTCCTCTCAATAAACGCCCCCAATGGCCCAAGATGAACAACGCCGTGCAATACTAAGCAGGAAAATTAAATAATAAACATGATTGCCCTCAAATGCAGAGATTGCCATTCAGCTGCTTTCCAACTGCATCTCAAACTCATTCAGAGGCAAAACACAGCTGTTTAGATGGTTAAAAGCAAAGGCAAAATTCCATCCTCATCTTGCAGCATCTGGTTGAGACGGAGCTTTTCACACGGGTAAGCAGAAGGCAGTGGAGCTGTCAGGACACACAAAATCTCACCCACTGCCCAGGGCAAGGGGCATTTGGGTACCTAACCTATGTTCCACGGTTGTTTCTCTCCACTCACTGTACCTGAGGCTCCCTGTCCTGCATCAGAAGAGATCTGAATCACTCAGAGATCCTCTGCAGCCACACTGGCTGCCTGCAGTGCCAGCAGCAGGCTGGGTGCAGCCCACAGGCTCTGGTCTGCCATGCTCAGGTGTCTTGTCTGCACATTTCTCTAATCTTTAGGACTTCATTAAGCACAGGGGGAGCAATCAAAACTGGTGCTTGTTGTGGTTTGGGGTTTTTTCCTTGCTTCTCTTTAATTACACAAGAATTTAAAGGTAGCATAGAAAGGCCATGCCAAGAAACTGTATCTATCAGCAGTTCCACATTGGTTAAGCACTGATTCTGCAGCTACTGAAAAGCAAGTTTGCACCTTCTCTCTGATGGGACCATGGTCCACCAGGAAGGTTTCTGTTTACACATGAAGGAAACATCCTGTTACCATCCTGCCCTTAGGACACAGCACAGGGACAGGTGTTGATGTAGCTTAAATGTCTAGGCTGTAATCTCTTCATGTGACCCCTGGCAGGTTGCATTCCCAAAGACAGAGGCTATCCAGGGATGAGGGAATGGGCAGGATGAGAGTTTCAGGTCATGGGAAGGTAATCCATGGGCAGATAATCCAGGCAGCACTGGGCAGGAAGCTGAAGTTTGTTCTGTTGGAGGGGATGCTGTGCATTTGGTTTGTTTGAAGCAGTGGTGTGCCAGGGGATCATGCTTCACCTGGTTGTGTGCTATATAGAGCCTTTCCCCACTTCCAATCCTGTTATATCAGTACCCATCCCCATCTGTGGTGAAATACTTTTCAAATGCTACAATATACTACAAATACTTTTCTAGAGACAACTTTTGCTTTTACACCCATAGAACTTTTCCACTCTTCATTCAGGTTTGATGCTGAAACAGAGGCACTGAATTTCATTCAGACAAACTCTGTCATCTCAGTGCTTAAAGAGACCCAGACCAGTTCCAAGCTTTGGTTGGCTGTTTCTTTTAATCTTCAGATCACTCCTCTGACCCTTCTCCCAGCATTCCTTGGCTGTTTTGTCCCTTATTCACAGAATCACATAATAGAGTTGGAAGATACCCACTTTAACACCAACATCATCCAGTCCAACTGTTCATGCCAGCCTCACAAACCCTGCTATTTACCAAGGAAACACAGGGCATCCCAGCTAACAGCACTGAGAGCAGCAGCAAGGGTGGAGGAGAATCATCTACCCTGGGTAGCTGAGCTATCAAGGTGAATCCTTTGGGAACAGAGAAGGACACAGGTATAAATCTGACCTTGGGATGCTTTGGGGGGCAAGAACAGCTGGGAAAGCTCGTGGGTAAATCAGTCTCTTTTGGTGTTTACTGCAGCCTCTCATCACTGGTTTGTAATTTCTGCTTAGCTCAGACAAGGAAGAATGTATGGGGGCTTGACAGGCAGATGATGATAAGAGCTCCTCGGTGTTTTCTCTCTGTCACCCCCAGCTCAGTGTTTGGAGAGTGCCTGAAGTGGGTGTTGTTTCAAAGGGGCAAAGCAGCTCCTCAAGCAGTTTTATGGCTTTGTAATTTATTTACCAAGGCAAGCTCAGGTCAGTCACACTATCTATTTCTTTTTTAATGAGGTGCTGTTTATTTTTCACTCTCATGTTCTGGATGGATTGAGACACAAGGAGGTCAAACAACTTCTCCACAAAGTCTCCAGAGCTTCCAAAGCAAAGTCATTCCTCCTTTTAATGTGTTAAGCAAGGAGTTTGACTTGAAATCAGGGGAATTGCAAACATGTTTAAAGGTGCTTAAAAACTTTCCTAACAAGGAGCCTACATGAGAGGCTTGGTTTTCTGTGTACTACTGAGCTTTAACACCTGTGCAGCTCCAGTCATTTCTGCCAAGTGTCACAGCCAGCTGAGGTGATGTAAGGATATCCTTTGGGGAAGATCCGCAGAGAAACACTTTTCATTAGCTCTACTACTGATCTGGATAAATTCAGATACTCCTGCAGTTTTCCAAGTCTGAAATAGAAGCTTCTAAACTTAGCCTGGAGTTTTCTTCTTCAGACCTGGGCACTTGCCTCTCCGTCCAAATATACCAAATGGAAAATACTCTCTTTCCACACCTTGCCTCCTCTTTAAAATTATTGCAACAGACTGGGGAATCGAGAGAACCTTTGCTGGAGGCTTATTTCAAGAAGAAACACTTTTTCTTTCCCCCTTTGTTTTTGCAAAATGAGCAAACCCAATCTGAGACTAAAATAAAGTCACCTCAGGTGGTCTTGCACACTCAGGTCATTAAAGAAAAGTACCAGGTGAAAAACAACAGAGACTGATGTCACTTACAGTGGCAAACCACAGAACCAGAGTGAGGTCTGTGCTGTGGTGGTGCCTGTGGGCCTCAGACATGCACAATGTTCAGTGGTGCACAGCAGCAAACCTGCAGACGAATCTGTGCTCACCCCCGAGGCACATGGATGTTGGAGCTCTGATGGCTGAAAGCTTGGAGCTTTCTGAATTTAAGGGTGCCAGCCCTCAAGTAAACACCTCGTTTGACCTGAGATCTTGGAAAAGGCTTCAAAATTTGAATGATGGCACAGAAACTGTGTGTGTGTAGTTTGGATAGTATTGTGTGATCTCACAGGGTGAGAAAACTTAGATTTGGGGTTTTAGGATATGGTAATATATGGGAGCCAAGATGGAGAATTTTGGGTGTGGATTAGATGTCTTTTTGCACCTTCTTCTTCCTTCATGGATCTGGGGGATTTTCTCTAATTGGATGAAAGATGTTCACATTGCGGGTTTTGGATGATCATAATTAGGTTAGAAACATAAATAATATAAATGTCAACTTTATTGGATAATTGGGACTTAAATAGCCTCGAACAGACACCATTTTAGGTCACTTACTCAACTAGTTAGAGAGCTCCCATCTCATGAGTTTGTAATAGATAAGGATAATAAATTTCAGAGTGAGAATTCAAAAGCATCTCCTGAGTTTTATTCACCCTGACCTTGGAGAAAGAAAGAGCCTGAAATTCCAACACACAGCCACCCCAGGGATCTCCAAGTTCAGAGTTGGCTGTCCAGCCCTCTGCCACAGGTACAAGAAAAATAAGGGGCTGAAGTTTGTAGGAAATGAGCTAAGGTAAGGCACAAGAATAAACCATGGAGAACATCGGTGAGGTGACCAGGTGTTTTATCCACTTGGGTCCAGTGTGTATCTTGGGGAGGTATCATTAAAGTTTTGCCCTGTGGTTTTGCTCTTCCACCAGAATCTGCCTTCAGCTGAGGCTGGAGACAGACACAGAGCAGGATGAACACTTCTGATCCCACTCATCCTCCAGGCTTTCATGTGAGGTAGCTCAGGTCCTTCCCACAGAGACATCTCAGCTCTTACCCTGTAGATAAGGGGCTTGAAGATTTTGCTCTTGGTTTTCTTTGTTTCATGGAAATGCCCAAATGAGCAGGCCCTGGATGGTCCTGGGAAGGGAGGTCTCAGCCTCTCCTGGTGGAGCTGGTCCAACTTGTGCTGCTGGTTAGCTGTTCACTGGAGCAGGAACCTATAACTTGACTTTCCCACATTACACATATGAGTGTCCTGGCCATGGGGAAGGAGAGTCCCATCTTCTGGTCCAGTGCATCTTTAATTATTTATGCCACATGGAACAGCTTCACCAGGAGACTTTGAGACCAGACCCCAGAGGATCTAACAGTTGGATGCTCACAGCAGGTTTTCAGGACATGGGAGGCTCCACATGGGAAATAGCAGTTCAGTCTGGGTTTCCAGCAGCCTGAGAGAGGGCTTAGACCGGTGCCATCTGTTTCCAGTGAACAACACTGGTGTGCTGAGAAAGCCTATGGGATATAGCCACTTACAGAGCTTCTTGCACCCTGTAAATTTAGAGGATGAACTCTTGGTCGAATCAGGAGGAGGATGGATTTCTCGTTTGTTTCCGTGGGCTGGGAAGTCAATCAAGCAGGATTTAGGCATGATCATTTCAGTCAAGCCAAGCTTTAGGCAAGTTTGCATTTATCAGCCTGTCAGGAATGCAAACGCTCCAGCTAGGTGGGGCAGACACCCCATGTTAGACAATTAGACACCTACCTACCTTTCTGGAGTTAATCTGCAATAACTCCACCACATAAAGATGCAGAAATGCTGTTAAAGTGATTGGGAACATACAGTTAAAACAGAGAGGAGAGAAGGATATAAAGGCACACACAATGCAATGTTCCTGCAGCATAGCCTGTTCTTGGGTTGTGTATCACAGGGAGAGGTTTTATTAGAGCTCATTCAATTTTAAAGCCTTAATGGCACCTTCTGTGCCGTGCGATTGGTAGAAGAAGGAGAGCTCGGGGAAGATGTTAATGCAGCAGGACAGAAGGCAGCTCCACTGCAGTGCTTGTGGCTGGGGAGACGAGCTCCGGGCTGCCGAGCATCCGCGGGATTAGCGTGACATCGTCTGGCCAGAGCCGGTACCTCCAGCAGCATCCCCGGCTGGCACAGCCCCGTCGGAGGAGCAGGGAATTGCGGGGGTGAATTGGCCGCTCCTGATGCCCTGCAGGGAATTGCGGGGTGAATTGGCTGCCCCCGGTGCCTTGCAGGGAATTGCGGGGTGACTTGGCTGCCCCTGGTGCCTTGCAGGGAATTGCAGGGTGACTTGGCTGCCCTGGTGCCTTGCAGTGGGAGTGTGACAGTCAGGAGCAGCCAATAAAGCCACACAGTGCAGCAAAGGCAGTGTAACCAAGCTGTAAGCAACTCAAAAATTCAGATTTTTACTTTGCACTAATTGCTTCTGCTGGGGCTAAACCTGCCCTGCTGAGTCTACTGTTCTGCTCTTTCTTCTTTCTTTTCTCTAATTTTCCCCACGCTTGTCTCTTTTTAAACTTCAGCATTTTAGCAACGAGGGGACACATTTTCTGTTTCCATTTCTTTTCCACCTCCAGGCACATTTTGCAGACCAGGTGAGACACACAGCCTTGAGGCTGTAGCAGTCATGGCCAGGAGCAGTAGGAATCAGTGCCAGCAGGCCAATAAATGTACTCTGGGGTAGATGTTCTGTGTCTGATTTGAACCTTTGCATTTAGAAACCAATAATCCATCTAAAAGGCTTTTTAAAATTATCATTATTGTCTTTTTTTCTTTTCTTTTCAGGGTCACCAGGGTTGACATTTTCAAAACATGTTTATATGGTGTTGCACATCTGAAACTTGGACTCCTTGGATGTCAAAGGCCTAAATGCTCTTGGGTTCCTCTTCTCTGAGCCACACACACAGAGCTGTAATCTGAAACTGTGTATGACTGTATCCAGGTCAGGGAGACAGCATAGGAGTTCATTTGCCTGACTCACTAACTTCCTTGCCAAGAGAGCATGAAATTTTCATGACACTGCAAAGTAGCTGATCCACAGCCTCTTAAATGTTGCTGCTCCAGAGATTTTATACCCAGGGAGCACCCTGGAATAATTGATCTGCTTTTGGGATGCAGGATTATTTATTTATTTATTTGTGGTAGTGGTGGTGTTAGTGATGGTTTAGGAAAAATATATTAAATGACTTGGGGAAAACAAAGTCTCTATAAAATTTTGGGTGGGATGAGACCACGTACCAGCTCTAAAAATCTAGGACAAAGCATGGGAAGGTAATGCCTGGTTGTGATTTTAAGCTCATTTCTGGGCCAGGGGAATTGTCCTCATCCTTGGAAATGGAGTCCTCACCAGTCCACATTTTTAATATGACAGGTGTCAATCACTCATATGAAGCTACTGCTCCCCAAGAATGCTCTCTCCAAAAACTTTGAAATGACAGCTGAAAGTGACCTCTTAGAATCATTCACAGCTTTGTAGGCTTTGGGGTATTCTTTTAAATTTGTGGCCTTAATGTTTTTTTTCTTGAAAACACTAATGAAAGAAGGTGAATGACCCAGGCAGTGAATCTGAGTGTTATCCACCCTTTTCAAAGCACCTGGGGAAAACAACAAAGGCCTCAAAGTCTAAATGCTGGCACTGCTCTTCCCCACATTTTTCTCGTTGTTGGCTCAAGCCACAGCCACAGAGGCACAGGAACCCTTTCTCTGTATCCCACTTTTGCAGCCTGAAGCTCACAGGGGCCTCCCTGACTTTGCTGACTGTACCCACACTCTCAGACCTTTTTCTGGCCAAGATGGAACATTTCCAAGAGCAAGGTCATGCAGACAGGCATAGCCAGGAGGAGCTGTGGCTGTGAGGAGGGGATCAAGGGGACAGACTGCTGGCTCAGGAGAGCCCATTCCAAGCTGGATGGGGCTTTCAGCAAGCTGCTGTAGGGGGAGGTGTCCCTGCCATGGCAGGGGGTTAAAATGAGATCATCTTTAAGGTCTCTTCCAACCCTAACCATTCCATGATTCTGTGCCTGGAAGATGACATCCATTCTGCAGGAACAGTATTTGTAGAGTTGGCCTGGGCCTTCCTGAATTCCTATGTTTTGAGAGGTTCAGACAAAACATCACCAATCAGTCAGAGGCTTGGAAGCCACGTTACAAGCTGAGTCTTGCTTTCACACTCAGTGGGGCCCAGACTGGACTGCTTTATTATTCAAACACACTACATCTTAGTCATGTTATTTTTTCAACATGGAAACAGCTACATTCCATCTACCAGCAGAAAGGTTGGATGTGCAGCCTGAACAGCCAAGGCATGTCTGAATTTGCCCCTTTTAAACTCCTTGATAACTTTCCTCTATCCCTGAGTAGCTTGAATAGTTTTACAATGAGTGACTCAAGGAAAAACAAGAAGCTATCCCTGACTGCACAAGCTGTTGAAGGGTTCTCTTTGGATTAACACATTGTTATGGCTTTTCTGTGCCACCTCTGAGTCCTCTGCATGGAAGTGTGTGAGATCCCTTCAGTCAGGGCAGGGACAAGAGAATCTCAGCATGGGCAACAAGCAAATACCCTCAAAGGTATTTATTGAGGCAGCCAGGCTGATACAACACAGGGAAAATCTAAATGAGCACCAGCTTAGTGCTCACACACCAATGGCGTGCACAGGCTCCTCACCACCACTGAGGGGTCTCTGTAATAAATAGCCAAGGAAAAAAAGAAAAGCAGCTTGATGGCAGCAGCAGGTAGCTCTGTTGAGCTGCTCCTGGCCCAGTGTGAGGTTTCCTCCCCAGTGGCTTCCTGGGCAGAGCTGTGCTTCTCCATCTGTGGGAATCTTTTGGACACGTGGAAACAAATACATGGCCATGAGGAGAGAAGAGCCGTGACTATCCATGAGCAGTAAAAAAGCAAAGTAGCAAAGCACTGAAGAGGTAAAATTTCTACTTTTAAGAGGTAAAAAAAAAAAAAAATTAGAATTTTTACTTTTAAGTATTAGAAGTTCTCTTTCCTGCCAAAAGCAGGGCTGCATTCACACTGTACATTCTCATGTAGCTTTTCAGACCTGGAGTTGTGACCCTGGCAAGGTGGCAGGGTGGGGACAGCCCTGGCTGTAGGTGTTAGGATCCAACAATCCAGGACGTCCTGAATGGGGACACACAAGCTGGCAGACAGACAGACAACCCAGTTCCCATCTGACATGTGCTTTCCCAGTGACCACTCCATTTCCCAGACAGAGAGGAGCTAGAAAATTTCTTTTGCAGCTTTGATGCTCAAAAGAAACCAACCACAAACCAGTTCTGATGCATGCAGAGAGAGCTCTCAGCAGGGCCCTGGGAAATTCTCTGAGTCATTGGGAAGACACCATGGGGCCACAGCAGTCACAGGGATGGAGGGAAACCCCACAAAACTCCCGGCCACCGCTAGATGTTCTCCTAACTCCCTCCTGGGGGGAACTCCTAGGTTCATTTCCTCCAAGCCATGGAGTAGCTCTCTCAGCCCTTTCCCCATTTGGGGAAGGTGTTCTCAGCTCTCTTGTAGCCACATCTCATTTCCAAAAACCAGTGGCTTCATGCTTCACCTCCCAGGACAGCTGATAGTGCCTGTCCACCTTCCCAGTATCTATTTCCAAGCTCCTGCTTACCATTTTTATCTCTGAGGAGAAGCTAACACATCCAGTGGTGACTCCCTCCAGATCCTTCTTGGTGAACCTTCAGCCCAGTCTGCTCCAGGAGCTGGGCTTGGTGTCTGCCCCTCACATCAGCTCTGCAGGCCTTGCCAGTGAAGGTGCCATCACCATTTGCCAGTCCCTCCTCTGGCAGACTGATCCCAATTTCCCATCACAGGAACCACTTTACTGAGAAGGATATTTTCATCTGCACTATTGTTCTGACCTCTCTGTAACTGTGAGCGCTTGCATGGCCCTTGCATGTTCTTGCAGGAAGAGCAGTTCAAAGAGTGTTCTTCCTACACAAACCTTTCTTTTAGACCCATTGCCATTCCTTTAATGCCTTTTTTCACTTTCATGACAAACTCACTCTCCTTTTCCTCTCCTGTCTTCTTAATTTCTCCTTGCAGTCACATTCAATAACTCCTACCTTTGCCTATAGCAACACCCTTCTGGGGCTTTTCTTATCTTGCCCACACTAATACATCCTGCCCACACCTCCTTCACCATCCCCACCTTCAGCAGCACAAAATTCTTCTCCCCCATCTTCCCATCCCAAATTTCATGGCCATAGAAACCCCCTTTACCTCCCTGCACCTGCCCACTCTTCCTGCCTCTTCTTTTTGTGCCTACTCTGCCTGTAATACCCACAAGTTTTGTCCTGCCTTTCTAGATGTGGCACAATGATGACTCTTCTCCATCCTTACATTCCTTACCACTCTCTCTGACCCTCTCCACACCCCCTAATGCACATCCATGGGATCCTGGTCTCTCTCTGCCTCAGCAGCCCCCTGCCAGATGCTTTCACCTGGCTCAAGATTTCCTTTATGTTCCCCAGCCCATTCCAGGCTCTGCAGCCAGAAGCAAGGACATCTCCACCTGGGTGAGTCCTGAGTGGATTCAATGGCTGCCCTGCAATGGGATGGGAGCTGGGATGGTGCTGCTGGACACTGCCATGTTCTGCAGCAGCTCCACAGTGGGAGGCTCTCTGGCCCAGGGTGGTTCTCACTTTCCCCCAGACACACTCGCTGTTACTGTCTTGCACTCTCCTCATTTCCTCCTTCTGGAAAGACATTCCCACCACTACAGCTTGTTTCACAACCACTTTCCCTCAGCCCAGATACTACAAATGATGTTTCATTTTTCATTGCTGTAACAGCAATGTGACTCACGAGTAGTTTCACTTGTCAATGTTCATATGTATCAACAGATCAGCAAAACTGTTCTTGAAACATCCTAAAACTGAAGATTTTTCTCATGAGCATTCAGGTCATTCCTGTTTTCATCCTTCTAGAGCTGACACAAAATAATAGCCTGAACACACACAAAAAATTTTGTATTTTACTGAATTCTGGTGTACCAAAGCAAAGCAGGACAACTTATGAACAAGCTGTGGATGGCCAGCACAATGGGTATGAGGCAAACAGATTTGGTTTTGCTTGTCTCCTGTTCTGTCTTTGAGGAAGAGAGGTAACATCAGAAACAGGGAAAAAAAACTGTCACACGTGGGTTGCCCACATTTTCAGAGAAAGCCATAGAGGGCTGGTTAGAGCAGCAACAATAAATAAACACTGCCAAGAAAGTGTGTGTCATGCAACTCCACACACAGACAGCCTGCTGACTGAATGATGAAAGCACTGAATGACGAAAAAAGAGAACTTGTGGTCAATTATATAGGTGCTAGAAGGGCCAGTAAGAAATGAGAGGAACAGAAAATCACTTGTGATGGAATTGATGCAGCTGATGTCACGGAAGCCTGGTGAGATGACTGCTCTGATACTGAAATAAAACTGTTGATTAGGAAGGGCAGACTGGGGGTGGTTCCGTTCAGCACCACTGTGGACTTGTGAGCTGCTGGGTCAGATTGACAAGATGCTCAGCAGAACAGGGAGAGTATCTGCAGAACGATCTGCTACAGACCAACAGACAAAGTCACTGAGTCAAAAAGCAGCATGATTGTTCTTTAAACCCATTATTCATTTAACCCTCATCCAATCTGTGGACAGAAGAGTTCTGTATGCACGGAGAGCTTCACGTGGGAGATACATGCTAGAGATGCAAGCAGCCAAAAGAAAAATGGCATTTGGGTGGTACAGGTGAATTCTCTAACCCTTGAGGGTCACACCCATGGTGAGAGTGTTCATTGCAACATAACGCGGTGAACCAAATTCTGGGTGGAAAGTTTGTTGACCTCTGAATGCCAGGCATCACTGTGACCTGATTGTGACCTGATTATTTACCTGCCCTAAACACTCAGCATTAAAAAGGTGCATTCTCTAGCTCAAAGGAAAATTATTATCCAGGTTCATTGCTAGACAAAATGTGGGTAGAAGAACCCAGATGAAAGTTCAGGCCTTTGATGAAAGGTTTATCAGATGGTCAAAAAGTCGGGATTTCCAAGTCAAGAGTGCAACCAGATCACACTAAAAATCTCATCCTGGTTCAGCAGCAAAGTGAAGGAATCAATGTGAAACTGAAAAGCAATCACAGCTATGAAAGGGAGAAACAACTGCCAGTTAACATAAAATAGAAGTAACTAAGTGAGAGAAATTAATAAGTAAAATTAGAACTGTATAGAAACACCTAAGAAGAGAGCAAAGAAAGTCTTTTTCTTCTACTAAGAACAAAAGGAGCTTAAAATTAGTGCAGGAATATCACTAGAGAGGGGTAGTAAAATGAATGGTAATGTAAAAAAGAAAAGTACTAAATAGATATTTGTCTGTATTCAGAAAGAAGTGAGACTATGCACATGTATAACACGGGTTGTTGAGGGACATTTTACCTCAGTTACATCAAGAGTCTCATAAGCAAGATCTACTAGGGAAAAAAACATTTAAAATAAGCACCATGGCTAATTAGCATTCCCAAAAGAGATGACATGATCTCTCTCCCACTTCCATTTGAAGAAGTGCTCATAGTGTATCAATACTCCAAAGGGGGTCAGTCAAGCAGAAATTAATAGGAAATGGTAATTGGCATCTTTCATAGAACAAGAATTACTTGCCAAACTGAGTTACAGTTTTGATGAGTTTGGCCCAGACATGAGAGATTCAGTGTTTTCCAAGGCTGTACCAGGGAACAATGTTGTGTCCTGTAAACCACTAAAAGTTATCCCATAATTGATGTGAGGGGTGGAGAAGTGAGAGATTGCAAATACTAATGAATGGTCACAGCACTATGAGAAAAGGGAATCAAGGAGGCATGACTATACAGAGTTAATGTAGGCAGAGATGTAGGGAAATTATTTCTATGCTCATACACAGCAATAGAAAGATCAGTGCTGAAAGAGTCCCTGACGTGCAGGCTCATGGAGTGAGGGAGCAGCTCTGGGGAGGGGACACTGGGAGCTGCCCCTATGACACTGCTTTCCCCCAGAAGCTGCTTTGAGCCACCACTGGAGGCTGGATTTTGAACTAGGCAAGCCTTGGGTTCCCCAGGAAAACCACTCTTGCTGCCTTCTGTTGTCTGCACACTTTCCCTGCATGCAGTTTTCAAAGGGATCTAAAAAGAGGAAACCATGAACTACCTGCAATAGCAACCTGCAAAGACCAGAGCAAACATCACCCTGTGTGAGGCTCAGGGCTCACTCTGCTCTTTGGTCTTTTATTTGCTTTATCCATCACATTAAATCTCTTCTCAGTCTACTGTGACTGCATGTAGGCTAACTGCACAATTATTTCCACAAAGCACCACTTGCATCTTGAGTTCCTAACTATCACCACAGGCCCCTAACTGTGCCAGCACCGTTCTGGCCTTGAGCATGACCTTTGGCAGGGTGCATGGGCAGCAGGCTTGTTTCAGACCCAGCTGTCAGAGCTGGTTTTCCATTTGATCCATTACAGCTGTCTGTTAAAAGATAAAAATAAACTCAGCACCAGAGACTGGGACTTCCTTCTGAGAGCTGAGTTCCCCAGCCACAGTCAGTTCCCCACTGCTGCCCTTCTGAAACATTGATGCATTTTCCATGTACTTGGCCTGCTCTCAGTGGGAGAGGTACAGCCCTCACCCTCTTCCAGCCCCCCTCTCTTCATCATGCCCTTTCTCCAGAGTAACCCAGATCCCTCTAGGAACCCACAGGAACCTGACACTGGCTGGGCAGTCATGGAATCATAGATCTGTATTTATCCAGCTGTTTGCTGGACATTTTGTCCAGAAGGATCCTGTGAGAGAGAGTGTCAGAAGCTTTACTGGAATCCAAAATGATTACATCAATTGGCTTCCCTTGCTCAAGGATTATTATGACTGGCTATCTTGTCATAAATTAAGTTTGTCAAGCAGGACTTTCCTTCATGAACCTGTGTTGGCTATGACTGGTGTCTGCCTTGTCTTCCAAGTGATTTTCAATAACTCACAGATTTGTCTTCATAATCTTACCAGGCACTCAAGTGAGACTGCTGAGGTGCTTTACTGCTCAGCACTGGCTTGTAGGAAAATTTATCTGTAGGTATCTCAGGACCACAGAAGACAAAATGTGTGATTGCTGAAGAGGAAGCAGACTGTGGTTTAGATGTGGTCTAGAAAAGGGGGGGGTTCATGATGAGTGTCTGACATTCTGTTAAGAATGGCTTCCAGCTACCTTGAATTTACATGGAAGAAAACATCAGGAACTAAAGACTGCTTCTTTAGGTGGGAAGCTTGAAATAGGTGTGCTCCTTATGTATTAAGCAGGTGTATTCCTTTCAGATCAACAACACACTGTTGTTTGCTGGGTCCAGACTGGAAGAAAGGAGAGATTTCGCCAGTGCTCTTTGATGACTGGGTCAAAACACCAAGCACATCAGGGGACTGGTGGGGTCTCCATCCTTTGCATGTCCAGAGCAAGGCTGCCCATCTCTGCAGAGATGCTTTAACCCAGACTCAGCACAGAGCCCAGACACAGCAGGCACATGCTGGCAGGGATCTCCCAGTCCCAGACCTGGCCCACTGCTGCACACACAGAAATCCAGGGGAGCTTTGGTGAGAAGGGGATTGTTTGGGCTGGTTTTTCTTTTGAACCCTATAATAACACTGCTCAGGTCTGGTTGTGCACACTCTTTAAAGAGCTGGGATTCCCCCTTCTGATAGCAGCTACACAGCAGCCACGCTTTTCTTTAATCTCCACCAAACTATTATTTCAACATACCACCCACACAGCCAGATGAAAAAGCACTGGTAAAAGGGTGGTGCTGTTTTGTTCTTTCCTTCTCAGAAAAAAACCAAGGCTTAGAAGAAAAGCTCAGGTCTGTCTTTCTATGTACTAACTCCTCCTTTCCGTCTGGAATTTCCCATCAGTTGTACCATAAACAAACTCCCTTCAAATATGCTAAAATAAAGTGAACTGAAATTCAGTAGCAGACATAGAATTAGGGACTACTTGTAATCTGGTGGTTACCAAAGAAAGATCAAGAGCTGATAGAATCAGATTTTTCATGTTAGACTGTTTAAATTTCTTATTCAATAAAGTAATAATTCACTTTATAAATTAGGTTACATTTGAATACAGCTTTTCGTTTGATTTTGTGATTGAGCTTGATAAGGTTTTTAACTACAAGAGGTTGCTCCTTCATTCCCAAATAATGGATAATACTTTGAAGAGCAAATACCAGCATGTTATTGCCATTTTTCCAAAGGATTTAGACATCATAACAGATTATTTATTGTTTTGTTGTCCTATCACTGATGTTTCTACTAAGACCCCCTCTAACACAAGACACAAGATGGTGTCCTAACAGAAAATGTCATTGCTAGGAAAAAGGGCACAAATCTTAGATTACCATGACAGGCTCATAATTTTCTTACAACAAACCACTATAAAGGAACCATAGAACAGTAGCAAAGAAGACCAGAACATGTCTTTTTTTATAAACAGTACAGCTGCTTTCATTACTCCTGTTTTTCTCCCTTTGGATTGCTAAGAAGCTTTTTAGGGAAAGAGGCCTGCTATCCACTGTGTCCATTTTATTAATAATTTTTAAAGTAAATTTTCAAAGCAAAAAGATTAGCTGACATGTCCCTGGCTGTCCTTCCACCAGCCAGCAGACAGAAGCAGGATGGATTAACAGCAGAGCTGCTGAGAAGGACTTTGGGGTGCTGAAAGCCAACCATGTCCTCAGCAGCAGGGCAAGGTAGGGGGCTCTCTCCCACCTGCTGGACATCTAACTCTAGGTGTCCCAACATCAGAGGGATGTGGTTCTCTTGGAGCAGGCCCAGAGGAGGCCATGCTCAGGGTGCTGGAGCATCTCTGCTATGAAGGCAGAAAGTCGTAGATGTTCTGCCTGGAGTAAAGAAGGTTTCAGAGAGACCTTCCAGTGCCTGAAGGGGCTACAAGAGAGCTGGAGAGAGACTTTTTACAAGGAGTGACAGGACAAGGGATAATGGATTCAAACTGTCAGAGGGCAGGTTTGGGTACTGAGAAGAAATTCTGTACTGTGAGGGTGGTGAGACCCTGCCACAGGTTTAGGTACTGAGAAGAAATTCTTTACTGTGAGGGTGCTGAGGCCCTGGCACAGGTTTAGGTACTGAGAAGAAATTCTTTACTGTGAGGGTGGTGAGGCCCTGGCACAGGTTTCCCAGAGAAGCTGAGGCTGCTCCATCCCTGGGAGTGTTCAAGGCCAGGTTGGATGGGGCTTGGAGCAATCTGTTTTCCTGGTCTTTAAAGAGGTCCTGAGCAAAGGGACTGCCTGGCTGTGCAATGTCAGGTTTCTCCAGGCCACCCAAAACCAGGTGCAGGATACCAGTGGCTGTTCCTGCAGCTACCTGCAGACATTCACATCCATCTCTCTGCTGCAGACATGAGCTTGTTTATCATTGCCCAAAGCCCTCACTGACAGCTAGGCATGTATCTCAAACATCCTGGAACCAAGCAGAGAAAAGACACTGCATTCTTTTTGGACCATTCTTTCTTCTTCTGTCCTCAAAGCCCCTTCCTCCTGTTCCTGAAAGTGCCAGGATGTCACCCAAGCTGATCAGGCACCTCACAGGAAGGTGCCTCTGCAGAGGAATAGGAGACATTTTTTATGGGTGTGCTTGCATTTTTGGGGTTTTTAGTGCTTGGTGGCATAACAAGACACCTTTTATTTTCACCCATGTATTTGCTGTGTGTATTCCTTAAGCTGTGGCTCCAGGATGATTCCTGTCAGTGATCCCGTTTGCCTGGGACCTGTGAAGTGATGCCAGTGTCAAGTGTCACCATGACACTTCCATTCAGTCAGGTTAGTGGGAGCACTGGCATTTGGTTCTGGAAAATTCTAGGATTTCCATGTCTCATTATATGTAGATAGCTATAGTTGGGTGTTTTTTTTTGTTTTTTGTTTTTTTTTTAATTTGTGATAATAACTGCGTCTCTTACAGTATCTTTTGCCACTTCATCTCAAAATATCTGCAGAGGAAGTCTTTAAAAGAATTCACAGATGTCTTCTAACAGAGAAAACAAAAACTCAGACAGAGATGAGATTAATGAAAAGAGACCACAAGATGAGTCCAGAACTGAGCTGTATCTGTTTTCTTCCCATTATTTGACAGCACACGCTACCAAAGCTGGCAGAGAATAAAATATTTGCATTTCTTAAAATGTTGAAACCTGCAGATTTGGGTGAACAGAGTTTTCATGCAAAAACATCTGGGTAGCCTGGAGTGCACAGAGTTGTGGCGTCAAGGTCCACCTGCTTCCACTCTGCAAAGTCACTCCAGAAAAGCTACCACAGGAATCACTCTCACGCACCACAGACAGACAGACAGAGACTTCCCATCCCCAGTGTCACGTGTAAAAATGTGCCTGTGCCACCCCACCACCAGGTGAAGCTTCACCATCTCTCTTTCCATGAGGAATTTTATTTACAAAATGATTGAAGCTGCTAGCATCAGGAGAAAGTATGATGGAAGAGATGATTTTTAATGTCAGAGAATCTTTCCAATTTACATGGTTGCTTCACAAATGAATCTTCAAAAAGTACATTCCCAATACCAAGGAGGGCATGAACATTGTGCTTGGAAAACAAGGCTGTATATTCATTGTTTAAGTGAAAGCAAACTGCTGAACACAGAACAAAATCCCATGTGTCTCTAGGAAAACCAATTTATAGCAAGATATATTTATATTGAAAAAAATGTGCCAGAGCTCAAAAGTCAGGGTTTTCAAGGGTGTTTTCCAGTAGATTTTTCTGTTGTCTGTTCTGTTATTATGATGGAGTAAGAGGATCTGAAAAACTGGTGGGAAAGGAGGAGGAAAAGCTTGGATTTTCTTTCTCCTTGGGGTGTATACATACCTAGAATTTTCAAGGAAGACCATACTTCCTTTTTCAGACTGTATCAGGGAATTTATCTGAGAAAAAGTGAAGCAAGTATCTCCAAATATATGCCCCACTAAATCTTTCACTTTAGTTGGAGGCTTAATATCATTCCTTCATCAGGTAATTTCCTTTCTTCAAAACATTAAGTTGCTTATAACAATACATTTTTTGAACTCTTCACTGAAGGTGCTCAAAAATGTGTGATTGTGGAACTTAGGGACATGGCTTGGTGGCAAACTTGGCAGTGCTGGGTTAACAGTTGGACTGGATGATCTGAGAGGTCTTTTCCAACCTAAATTATTTTATTCTATGATTCCAGCAGAGTCTTTCACACCCACCAGCACCCCCCAAGACTCAGAGGAGATGTCTCAAAAAAGACATCAGAGGGAACCATCCAACTGCAGGAGATGGCTCCACAGCCTGGCCACTGCAGACTGGAATCATCACCCAGCTCACCACCCACATATGAGCCTCAGTTTCCCCACTGGTGGTCAGTGACACAAAGGAAGCGACCAAATTAAGAAACAATTGTAAAGTAGAGCCTGCCTATCACAGTCATATTTTCTGAAAGATCCCTTCACCCACGATTTTCTCCTGGGAAGCTGAGAAGCCTCAGAGAAAAAGGAAAACAAATTCGTATTTCATTTGCTTCTACCGTGTTGCGCTCACATGTGGAATGTGTTTGGAGATTGTTTATCCAGCTGGTGGTTGTTTCATTGGTTTCATGTGAATTGTTTTGACTTATTGGCCAATCAGGGTCAAGCTGTGTCGAGACTCTGAAAGGAGACACAAATTTCTTGAGTATCTTTTTAGCCTTCTGTAAGTATCCTTTCTGTATTCTTTAGTATAGTATAGTATAGTATAGTATAGTATAGTATAGTATAGTATAGTATAGTATAGTATAGTATAGTATTCTTTAATATAATATAGTGTCATAAAATAATAAATTAGCCTTCTAAGAACATGGAGTCAGATTCATCATTCCTTCCTGCCATGAGGCACGCTGAAAATACAATACCTGAAATACAATACCTGCCCAGGTCTGTGAGCTCCCCCACTGAGGTGCAGTCAGGAGGACCACAAAAAGTCTGGCAAAGGCTCACCAGAATCACTTGTGCACAGAGGTTCTGCAGAGAGACCTACTGCTGGCAGGAGTGTGCATCCCACTGCTGGCTGAGGGTAATGCCAAGGGAGGGTTCACCCCAAAGGAAGGCACAGAGACCTCTGAAGTCTTCTTTTCTTGAGAAAATCTGAGCAACAGAGCACAGGGCTCACAACTACCCTCTGTGGCTCTTCCATCACACAGCTGAAGTTCAGATCAGTGGGCTCAGGAACTGGTTTGCTCTAGGTAAGGTCTGGCATGCCCAGGGTGATTCCAGCTGTACACATCAGGGAATTATCAGTGCAGAAGGACCCCAAGATGATGTAAGTTGCCCATTTTCATAGAGGCAGACATCCTTTTGAACCAAAGGGCTCACAATCCTGAGTGTCCATGTGTGACTGCAGACCTCCACAACACACCATGCTCAGGAGAAAACGCAGGACATGAAGTCCTGTTCCCAGTGAAACCTGCCAGCCTGTTTTGTTGTCCTCTTGCCTTTTTCCTCCCCCTCCTCCTCTGTTCCATTTCCTTTTCCTGTGTGCTTACATGGCAGCCCCTGCACATGTAAATCAGTAAATCAAACCATTAACAGAGCATTATTTCTATGTTATCTCTGTTCTGCAAAACATTTCCTGCTTTCCTGTCTGCGGCTTTTCTCTAAGGTGGCTCTCGGTGCTGAGCCCCAGCACAGACGTGCAGGGGTCACCCATGGGCACCTGCCAGCTCTGTGACATCCTCCCCCTGCAGGGTACCAGCTTCCTAAAGCCACCCACCTGTGGGGCTTTGGTGCAGCTCTACAGGGTGGACAGCTGGGATCTCTGCCTTGGAGAGCTGGCAGCACCCAAGGGTCCCTGACCACAGCAGGAGGAGCTGATGCAATGCAAACACCAAATCCCTCTGAATCCCTGCTGCATCAGCCAGGTCCAGCCTGTTGTATTGCACTAAATAGTTTATTTAGTTGTTGTTTTGCACTGGGTGATTAGAGATTTGCACTGAGTAGTCTTTATATTGCACTGAATAGTTTATATCACATGGTTTGTTGTCCCCCTCTTCTATCTCAGGAGCCTTCTTACAGAGGCTAAGGCAAGAATAATGGTCAAAAATATTTAGATTTATGGCAGAGTGTTTGAGTGAGATTTGGTTTATCTGAACCCCAGGTTTGTCCAAGGCACTGCTGTGTATGTCAACTCCTTGTTCTTCAGCCACTCCGCTCCCTCAGGATTTGGAATGTGAGGATGAATTTTATGACTCTGTTTCCATGGTTGACACAGTTTTTGTATTAACCTGAGATTTAATATCCAAAAATATAAGAGCCCTGCAGTAGCACAGAGCTCGGGGAAGCCATTTTAGCTGTTTGCACAAGATGCAAAACCAGCTTGAACTCCTCTCTGATCGTTGAGAGCTAAACCAATTTCAGGTCTTGGCCAGCACTGCCACTGCTTTGAGTTTGTAAAAAAAAATTCTAATTGAGTATTCTTTGAACCGCACCCTTTTCCTCCCCATGCACTGACAACTGTAACCTTTCTAACCCTGTGGTTGTTAGAGTTTCTCAGTAAAAGAGTTTCTCAGTATAAGAGTTTCTCAGTATAAGAAAAGAAAGCCAGACAAATCTGTCACAGGGCTGCACGTGCGGCGTGAGCGGCAGGGCCGAGCCTGGCGCAGCGTGGCGGGTAGTGATGGGTGCCTGCTAACTCATCGTGTTTTCAGGTTCCTTTTATTCTGACAGCTGGAGCTGAACAAAAGGACAAAGTGGGATGGGGCTGGGATGCTTGGGAGCACAGAGGTCCAGAGATTGAATTCAAAGTTTGGAGTCAAACTCCCTGAGATGCAGCAGCACGCTTGTGTCTCAGCTTTGGCCACACCACTGGCAGCAGGGTGTCCCAAAGAAGCTGTCAGATATAACCCCACCTCATCCCAAGGACCCTAAGGTACAGACTGGCACCTCTCCACTCTTACCACTCAGAGGATAAAGCTGTTGTTGCCCCAGACAAGTCAGTGGTGCCAAAGGTCTGTCAGAAGCTCTGTGTGACAACCAGCTGCGCTCTGCCAGCGAGCTCCTGACAGGGACCATATCAATCCCAGCATGTGGCAGGGTAGGATTGTCAAACACAGATAGAGATTTTTCTTTTCACAGTGAGAGACCTTTCCTGGATGAGGGCATGATCAGTCACATTCAACTTAGTAGATTTCCACCCCTGCAGCACACAGTACATCACTACACTAGTGAAAAAGGAGAACTGCCAAAATTCTACACACCACTCACAAAACCAGGCAAACTTAAAGCAGGAGGGCTTTCCAACACAGACATGAAATGCAAGCATTTATGCAGCTTGACTAAGCAGCAGAAATCTGACTATGTCATCCCACCCATCACATGCAAGAAAGCCACTGAACGGAAAATCTTAGCAACTGACAGCCCCATGTTTTTAATTTCCAGCAGCAGGACTTGTCTGCATTCCCTGCAGGCTGCATGCTATGGATTGGGTATGCATGGTCAGACAGAAATCCTTGTAAGCTCTGTGCTGGGCTCAGCTCAATGGTTTTGCCACTCAGCTGGCCTGGCTGCCAGGGTGGCACGTGCCTGCACCTCGTGTGTAAGACAAACACTGCAGGTAGGAAGCGGCTGTGAGGAAGCTGAGCTTCAGTTTTAGCACAGTTTAACACATCCTGTGGTTGATCCTGATATAGATTGGAAAAAAAAGCACCATGGCCAGCTTTTGTCCCTGTGCCAAACCAAGAGCATCACAGCCACTGTCACAGACAGCCCAGGCTACTGAGATTCTTTGCTAGGCACAGCTGTGGATCACACCAGAGCAGGGACACTCATACAGCACTTTGGCCACAGCAGCACAGAGCAGGATTCAGTGCTCAGTGCTTCCTAGCCCCTGGACACTGCTGTCCTAGAGACTCTTGGGCACTTTCCTGCCTTGCTCATGATTAAGGAAGTCCTTTTTGCCATCCTGTATATGCTGCACTCCCCAGACAGGTTACAGCTCTGTTCCCATTCAGTGCACTGCCTGGCAACAGGAGACAGACATTTGACTGTTTCCTACGACCTGTACTTCAAGATACTGTTTTCATTTCCTCACTTCCCATGCTGCAAATTTAAAGCCATATTCTCTAATTTTCCAAAAAAAAAAAAAAAAAAGAGAACCTTGGTTACCTACACAAAAGATGCACGACTGTACAAAATTGTCTTCCTGGGTAATTTTTTGCAAGATATGACCACAACCCTGTATTCAGTTGCAGGTGGAGAAAGGAGAGGCAGATGATCTGATATTTCCTTAACTTATAGGTTCTTGTTGGTCACAGCTAGGGGAAGATAACATTAACACAGAGCATTTTCATATGCAGTGGAACAGAGAAATATCTTACCTGTTTTACACTTGATAGTTTCTAAATGAAAGAAAAGGGGAGTGAAAAACTCAAGTCTAAAAGTCTTTCAAACACATTGGATCCCATCAGCTTTCCACAGTTATTTCTGTTAACTGATCAGTGGTGCATAAGCAATTTCTCTATCATAGTGCTGTGCAAATTTAAAAAAAAAAAAAATCTGTGTTATGTAGAACTGAGTTAAAACAGAGCTGGACCTTTTTCTCTCTTATTGTTTGGACAGTCACTGTACCTCAGCAGGAAAATGATAAAGAGTGCATAAAAGACATCACTTATGCAGCTTACCTTGCTTGAACACGCAACCTAAAGGCAACTAGTTAAATAGCACCCAGAAATTAAATTGCAGAAAGAAATATTCTCAAAATGCCCAATCTGAACTCACTGAGGTTAAAAGAAACATTTCCATTTACTTCAGTTGGATTTGGCCAGAGAGTTTCTACACTCTCCTTTAAATGGTTCTTTATCTGATCTTTTTTTACTGACTAGGTGAGATATCAGTACAATGATGCAATATCATTGAGATATCAGTACAATACAAGCTGCACTGCTTGTATTATCTCTACCAAAACCAGAGTATACTTACTTGACATATTTGTTTTGGTCTTGCCACCCACAGAAGGTCTACCTCAGTGTTCATCTCAAGTCACAGAAGATCTTATCAAAAGTTTTTGAAATCATCTTCCCACATGAAATCTTGCATCAGTCTTCATCTTGCAGGAGAATGGCTGTGGGTGATGTCAGCTGGGGCTGTACTACTGAGAGAAGCATGAAGATAAATAGGAACATTTTTCAAGTCTGACTGGAAGATTCAAGGCCACAGAGATGTCTCATCTTCCATTTCCCTACAGAGGACCATGCAATTTTCAAAGTTTCATCATTAAATCCAGTTGGAAAATGCAAATGGGTCTCTGACTATCCTAAGCCAAACATCAGGGAGAAAACAATCAGGCAGGTATTTGACCCCACAGCTGATTGCAGCCAAATGGGAGCTGGTACATCACAAATGCCACAGAGGAGCCCCTGGCCTCTGTGAAAACTCCAGTTCTTCAGGTCTGAGAGCACTCTGCTCTTTTCTATCCCACATGTCTGAATGAAAGACAGACACAGAGACAAATCAGCTGTAGTCATCTCGGATACATCATTCCTTCATTGTGTTTTCCTTTAGGTTTGATTTCTATACAGAGAAGGAATAACATGAAATCACACATTTGAGGCAATGCACTGACAGGTTCCAGCAATATGTCCAGTAAAGCTGAGCTGGTACAGACAGAAATTTCACCTCTTCTGCTCCACAGATGGAAACCAGCTTCAGCCTCTTTTTTCCCCAATTCCTTCTGGTTCCTGAGAATAAATTACTCTTTACAGAAAGACCCATCTCCAGAAACCTTCTCCAGAACAGAACCAAAGTAACTTTTTTACAACAGAATGAAAGTACATACCAAGCATTTCTTAAGTTTTCAGAAGAAATGTTTCACTCTCACTACAGATACCAAAAGTAAATTCAGTTCTCTGCTTACCTTGGGTTGCCACTCTACAGTTCCTTCCTTTCTACCTTAGCCCTCAGTACTCTGCAAGCACTGACAGACCCTTGTGGGGACCTGTGAGCACCTCACTGAAAGTGGAACTGGTAGGAGATGATGGAGAAGTTGCTTGAAGGTCTTAACTAACTTTGACTGAGTCACACACAGCATCTGCAAAACCACATGCAACAGGTCTCACAAACTGGCACTGCAGTATTGGGGTCTTCTTCCTCCCTCACATAAAGCCTGAACTAGGGCACTTGGTAAAGATCATATGCTCCTTCTTATCAATGCTCTTTGCTATTAAGGAACTCCTGCAACTCAATTCTACTTCTGGAAGGTGTTTAAACCACCATCAAATCTTCTTTAGCATTCTCAGCCTTTTCTATCCCAGCTGACATCAGAATAGGCTTTCCCTCCTACCACCACACCATTTTTTGGGCTCTAATACTGTTTCCCATTTTTCAATACCCAGCCAATTCACACACATTCAGGTGAGTTCATTCCCAGAGTGGGAATTTCCTGCACTGTAGGAATCAGCACCTCCCACAGGTGCTCTGCCCCAAGGAGCCAAGGGCTTGGGGCAGTTCATCAGTCCCTTGTCTCTCTGGGGCATGTTTGCACATCCAGAACAGGAGCCCAAACAAGGGCCTGGCAGTCACCAAAGCAACCTCCCACCTGCTGTACAACCTCCCACACCTGTACAATTCTGTTCAAATGACAGAATTTGACAGCGAACAATTTTTAAGGCTGCTTCTCCTTCTAGGTGCTCTGCTGGCACTGGGCAGCCTCTGCTTTCTGTGCAAAACCAGCTAAAAGTGACCCACTTTTGGGGACTCTGATGAAGTTGTGCCCAGAAGCTCTCTTAGCTCACAGCACTCAGGACTGCACGTGGTATCGTCAGCTACTTCCTGCAGCTCTGGCAGAGCAGCCTCTGAGCACGGCACGAGCTGGAGCACTCCATCGTCTTCTCTGTGAAAACCAGGGGAAAAAAGGAAAAAAAAAAAAGGTAAGTGTTCCATCTCTGAGTCAAGGCATTGCTTCTGTTTGGCAGCGTTTTCCTTTGTTCTGTTCTGGTCACTGTTTCTCCATGCCGTGTGTCTGTGCTCAAGAAATGCAGATTGTGTTGATGCCTCACCACAGTCTAAATCTCCTTGTGACTGATGTAGTGGCTGGGTCTGTAATAATTAATTGCAGTTGATGCAGCCCCTCCTACCTGTCTTCCTTATGAATTCCCTTTCCTATAAAAAACATATTTATCTTAGAAATCAACTTTAGTTCCAGTCAGGGATAGATGATTACTAGGATTGGAGGATTTTGGCAGGATAGAGGTTGCTGTGAGGTGAGCTTTAGCTATTACTGCAGTGCATGAGCCATGAATGCAGAATTATAATAGAAATATGAATGCTGGGCTTCTTTTCAGGAGAATTCACATCCAGCCTTTCCTCTCATTCTTACTCTGCTGGAAAAGCAAGGTAGGCATTTAATTGTCAAGTTTACCTGCTGGTCTATAAAGACTAATTGGATACACTACATTTCTTCTTTTTCTCCACCTTCTATTCACAAAGCACTGCTGATATCTGGCACTCAGGGATGTGGAGGGTAACTGGAGTTTAAATTAACTTTTTTTTTGTCAAATATTTTCAGAGTTGACTACTTTTCCAAAGACCAAAGGGCAACTGGGTTTATTTTAAACCTGTCCTTCTCATAATCCCATTTAGATCTACTGCTGCCTCTAAACCAGCAGCTCTTTAACTTCCAACAACTTCATTGTGGGGAAGAGGGGTGTAGGAGAGAAACAAAAAAAAACCAAAAGAAAGCCAAAAGAACACAAACCTCACCCCCTCCTCAAAAAAACCCAACAAAAACAAAAAACCACTTATTCTGCTCATTAGTGCACAATGGGCAAGACTGATTTTCTTCTGAGAAGTTTTCCAGAGTTCTCTACACAGAACACTATATTTAAAGAAATTTAAAGATTATTTAAAGAAATTTAATTTGAATTGGGCGCCCCCTCTGCACAGATTTCTGCCTGAAAGTGCAGACGTCTCTTTCAGGTTCAGCATTTCCCAAGCCTCTTGGGAAACACTGATCTTACAGCCTTGCCATGATCATACAAATAATTTTGCTTTCAAGAGTCAGGATGCTTTGGGAAATGCCTACTAAGTGGGATTTTTACATTAACAACTTCCAGGACAGACCCTAAGTGTGCCAACAAAGATGCTCATTGTAGTAGGTGTATAAAGAGCCAGAAGAGATCAGAGATGACGACTCAGACAAAATACCACAGATTAGCAGAAGTGAGTGTGCTCACAGAGATGTCAGAGGTGTGTGTACATGCAAAGAAGAACCTTTGAGCATTTTTTTTTTTTTATCACTAAATCTCAAGAGGAAAGCCCTGCTGTTGGTATGGTAAGGTAGCTACAGGAGGTGACCTAGATGTCAAAAAGGAAAATGGAAGTTCTCCAATTAGTTGAGAGCAAATCAGAAGACAAAAAGGAACAAAGAAATCGTGTTTCACGGTAAATGGAGAAGGAGGAAATATCTAAGTTCAGAGCACTGTTAAATACTATTTGTAGGCACTGTTAAAAATAGGATTGTTTCAAGTAAAAAAGACACCATGGTTTTCGCAAGGCTTTACAAATCCTACTTGCTCAGAGACATCCACTTCAGACAAAAGTAGAACAATTTTAAGATGAAACTACCTAAACTAGTCAGTAGCAGCCATTATGCCAGTGAGCCTAGGTCTAATGGATCATTAAATTATTTTGGGCAACTTTTTGCTCTGTTTTTCCCCAGCACCATCTTTAGTACTGATGATGCCACCACAGCAGCTTCCATAGATGCATGAGGGCAGGGCCAAGACTCCTATCAGGGAGAGATGATCTACTGCCACAAGGTCAAAGCTCAACACTCTCTTCAGATTTTCCCACTCCTGGAAAGAGAAGCCATCCTATCTGTGCTCACTCTTTGCAGCACAGTTGATGCTCTGACTGGGGGATTTAACAGGGATGAAAGAGACAAACGCATTTTGGGATTGCCAAAAGAGCCTATGATCCCTGTGTAATGATGGCAGTGAAGGTGTCAGTGAAGGGAAGAAGGGACACTTGTGGATTTGGGAGTTTGATCAGATGTGTTTGGTTATGAATATGTTCAGTTGCTACCCCAGAGATGATTTTGAGTCACAGTAGGTTGGGGTGGACATGGCTCTGGACTGGGCCTTTCTATGGCTCCTAGCGTGTTTCCAACTGCAGATGCCAGAGGTTTGGCAGGAGTCTCCTGTTTGAAGGCCTGGAAGCCAAGAATAAGGAGGATGATAACCATGAATAGCTGCTGGGGAAATCCTAAAATCTATAGGAAAACTGAGCATCCCTTTTTAAGGGGTACACTGGTGGGTTTGGACATAGGTCTTGATGCTTCTTTGTTCAGCTGCTTGAAGTCAGATTTTCCTTAAACGTGGCGATAAAACACATTCATCTCTGACAGTGTGTCAGCATAGCCAGACCTCCTCACCCTGTTAAAACATCCTGTTCCCTGATATCCCAGCCTGTTCTCCAACATCCCAGCCTGTTCTTAATCCAGAGCAGTATCCATCCACTTCTATACCCTTAGTACGAAATCTGCTGGAACTTGGCTGTGCTTCAGCATCCTTGAGCACCCTGAGAGAGGAGAGAGGAATGGGAATCACCACACTCATCCACTTTTTCTAAAACTCTGTAGTTCCAGCACAAACCAGTACGAAAGTTTGGTTAGCTGGGTTTCCAAATGGGCCCCTTCTTTAACAGAAGCTATATACAATTAGCCCCCAATGTCAAGGTGGCCAGTTAAGCTGCAATAGCTTTAGGGAGTCATTGAGTGCTTGGTGGTTTCAGGTGTGGTGAGGTGTGAAGCAGAGCTGCTCTCAGTTGCTCACTTTCACTGACACTGCTTCAACACCTACACTTACCTCAGCCTTTTGACTTGACAGGCTTTACAGTTTAGCCTCAAATTTATGACAGCTTTTCTGGGCTTCCTGTTGCTTCTCCTGGCCATGGAGCCATTCCTCTGGCTCTGGGATCTTTCCACACAAGCTGGTGGGCACCAGGGAGTAAATCTGCCCTGCAATAGCTGCACTCTGATGCTCTCAAGGAGGACTGAGAAACTGCTAGGTTCGAAGTCCCAAAATCCTGACTCATAGCCTTTGAATCATGACACCAAAGTCCCCTGGTAGAGGTGGATTTTGGGGTCTATTTTTCACCAGTGAACTTCCCCTACCTACAATGTTTAAGCAGTTTTACCTGCTTTTATATACGTTGAATAACTTGGTCTTATATCCTGTACAAGGATCTTTTGTCAGTATTTCTCCCACACCCACCAGACATTCTTCTCTCCCGTGATGTCCCTCTCCAGATAGCATGGCACTAGGACACCCAGATTAAGGAAGGATCACTTTTTAAAACTGCGCCTTTGTCAAACCTGAATTATGACAGTTCCCCTTAGTAATACCACAGCTGCTCATTTTAGCAAATTAGCACATTTAGTACTATTGTGGGATTTCTAGATTGTGGAAAGGGGGAAGTGGATGTATGGATTTATGTAAAAACTCACATTTAAAAATCTACAGTCATTGAGAGTTCACATCTATGAACAGTGTTATCTGGTAAATCAAGTATCTTTCCCTCCTCAGGAAAGATTGCTGCGCTCCTGCCCTCCTGAAAGGCAATTGATTAATAACTTCTCTCTTCTACCATATATCTTCCTTATTTTTATATTTATTATTATCTTCATTTTAATATCTTTGTAATATGATGTAATATAACTGCTTATATCTGCATTACATCTCATATCTGCAATACAGAATTAAATATAAAGGCTGTATAACTAATCCCAGGGTCCTGCTGCTTTCAGCTACAAATGCTGAAACTTGTTTTAACCAGCACTAGGCAAGAGAGGGGTCACCTGCTCCACCAGTGGAAGAAAGATACTTTAGGATAGAGTTGTGCTCAGGCTGGATTGCCAGGATAGCTTTAAAACACTTTTTTTTTTTTTCTAAACAGAGTTTTGAAACTATATTGTGCCAAGATTATATATTCATCTATTATGTTCAAATTTGAAACCAAGTTGCTTGAAAATGGGTTTATGTTTAAATTTCAAACTATACAGCTTCAAATCCCACTCTGTTGTGTGAGTCAGTAAAAATGATTGGTCTGATGGGTAACCAAGTGCAGACATGGCTGTTTCTCTTTTTTATGCTGAGATTTGCTTATAGGAGTGAATTCATTTGCTAATTTGTTTAAATTAATAATGGAAAAAAAAAATAAAGCAGTTCACTGACTCGCAGGGCATATGGGCCATGATCTGTTTCTATTCAAAGACACCATAAACACATTTCCTTCTTTCAAGAACAGCAGAGCAAATAGCATAGCAATTTCTTATTTTCAAGTTAAGAGACATAAAAGTCTATCTGTTGATCATTTTCAGGCAATTATTGTAAGTTCTGCATGAGGAGAAGCCCAGGCTCAGACATTGGAGGAGTGACGCTGCTGGTGACAAGCACTGTAGGTGGCAGAAATGTCACATCTGGGAACTGATGTGTTTCAATATAGATCTGAGTGTCCAACTGACGTCCTGCTGGCACCTTCGTGTCAAACCCTTCCAGCAGCACATTCTACCAAGGAAAGCACACAAAATCCCTCAGGAGAGACTCAGGTCCTCTTTCACTGAAGGGTGATTTATGCTTTGAGACACTCAGGTTGTTTTCCTCTACAGATATTGGGAACAGGAAGGAAAGTGTGAAGGGAAAGTTTGTTTTCATTTTAACCATCACAGAGGTTATTTCACATTGTTCCTTATATCCACATAAATGCCTCAAAACTTTCAGCAGTAACAATAATGCCTGGAAGAGATGGATGATCAGAAAAATATTAGAAAATATAATATATATTAATTTATGTGCTTTGCTCATGTAATTGTACTCATGTTGTGGATTTCACTGTATCCTTTTTTTTCTTCTGTCCCTGTGTATATCAGGTGAGTTACTCCAAAGACTTTCAACCAGTCTCTGTCCAACTATTGTGCTTTTTTTGACTTATCCTTCTCTGCCTTGTAACCATTAACTGTAATTTTCTTTTTTTACTTTTTCTAATAGTGGCTATTTTTATCACTCCAACTTCTCCTTTGGAAACTTAAACAGTTTCACATGAGTAGCTCATACACAAATAACACCAAAAAAAAAAAAAAAAAAAAAAAAAAAAAAGACAAAGTAAAGCCTTTTGCTTTCCCACTTGTTTTCATTTCCCTTTTTTCACTTGAGTGTTACTGAAAAGACTTTTCTTGAGAAAAGATTAATGTAACTGGCCCAATGAGCAGCAGGAGCCACTGCATTTTAGGAGTATGAAATGTAATTATCTAGTAATCTAACAGCATGGAGACAACATAAGAATATTACAAATGGAAGAGTATAAATACAGAGCAGGCATGCAGCAAATCTTAGCAGATTACCCCATCTTCCAGTGATTTTTGCTCAGGTGCTTCGTGATCTCTCTGTGCTGGAAGATGAGATGTTTTGCACATCTTGAAGGTGAGAAAGGTGCACGTGATAACTGCGGTATGTCTCGTGCAGTGATTCTCACAGAGCAAGAAGCCTCAGAGTGCTGACAGAAATACACTGAGCTGCTGGTGCAAAGCACCGCTGTAACACCTATAACTGGTGAGACCTTGCAGATCACGATATGCCAAAAAAGGTGAAAACAGCTACTGGGGAAAGGCTTGCTCAACTGAAGGATTCAGGGCAGCAAAGATAACTCATTGGAGCAGTTTGTGTCTCTCACAAATGCGTTCTTGGATATTGCTCATTCTTGTCATTATTACTACATTTTACCCTTTATAAATGCTTGAAAATTGCTGGGTGTGATAAATCTCTTGAGTTCTGGTGTTCAAACCAAAGCTGATCATCACAAATATTAGTTGAAAATGGTGTCTAGTTTTTTCACTGGTGTAATTATTACTGGTTTTCATTTGATTAATTTAACTAATATCTGAGATGAAGGTTAGCCTCGACATCCCAGAGGAAGACAGAACTGGGAATCGTCTGGGCTGATCCAAGCATCAAACTATTAACTCTAAAGGTCTGAGAAGACAGGAATATGCTTTCAACTGAAGAGGGCTGTAGAGGCACAGAGAAGTTAACTTTAGTCATAGGGTGGATGATTGTGGTGTTACTTCCTTCCCCTTAAGGGTGTGTCAACACAAGAGAAAATGTCACCAGGAGAAATGTCATAAATTGTCTGCTGAGGGCTGCTTTGTGATCTTCAGTTTGAGGGGGAAACCTCTCTGCAGGCCTGGAGAACTGAGTGGAGGCAAGTGAAGCTCTGAACTGGGTGGGATGCAGTGGCCAGTGGAAGAAGACTCTTCCCTGGACAGGGCTGAGAGCCTGGAGAAGGTGAGGAGTGCAGCAAATGGCCTCCTCTCCTCCTTCCTTATACTGGGCTCTGACTTAGAGCACTCCTCCTCCAAAGCTGACAGGCCAAAGCTTCAGGACAATCCTTCAGCATCTGATTTTCTTTTGAAGGGTAGGTCCATGCCCATGGCTGCACTTTGCCAGCTGAGGCATTGTGCTTGGCACTGATAGCCATTTACACATGAAGGTCTCTCTGGCTCAGCCCCAGCCCTGTGGCTTAGTCCATATGCCAAACACCAAGGAAAAATGCCTGCTCCAGGCAGGTAGCTTAGAAAGTCACAGGCATCTCCTTCCTGAGGCTCCCTCCTGGGTGTTGAGCATGGGAAGGAAACTTGGAGCAAAAGTGGGAGAGGACGAGGCAAGACAAACAAGCATTGGGAGCCATGTATCCACAGAACTCTTCCACTGTTTGCTGCCCTGCACCATCACTGACTGCTCTGGGAGAAGCCCTACAGAAAGGAGAATATTCAGACAAGCACAGGATGAGGAGAAGTGTGCAAAGCGAGGAGGGAGCCAGGAACACCCTCAACCACTCCTGAAGGTGTTTTAATTGAGTAGTGTGGGGTAGACAAGCTGATGAGTAACTGAGGTGGTGTGTGACTTGTGCCATGTCCCTGCCCTGGATGTCACCATCTGCCTGACTATGAGCTCTATTCACCTGTTGTGCTTTACCATAGAAAGGGAGGTCTCCAAGACCCTCTGTGCTGTGCTATGCAGGTGTACAGCAGCTCTGTGGTACACGGGTGTACAGCAGCTCTGTGGTGTGCAAGTGTACAACAGCTCTGTGGTGTGCAGGTGTACAGCAGCTCTGTGGTACACGGGTGTACAGCAGCTCTGTGGTGTTCAGTGTACAGCAGCTCTGTGGTACACACCTGTACAGCAGCTCTGTGGTACACGGGTGTACAGCAGCTCTGTGGTGCACAGCTGTACAGCAGCTCTGTGGTACACAGCTGTACAGCAGCTCTGTGGTGTTCAGTGTACAGCAGCTCTGTGGTGCACAGCTGTACAGCAGCTCTGTGGTACACGGGTGTACAGCAGCTCTGACACCACCAGGCATGTTTTGAGTCGAGGACAAGCTCTGTATGTCAGTTCACAGACAAGGCTTGGGCAGAGAACCCTGCTGACCCTGAAATCGAGCACCTATTTTATCCCCTCTTTACAGCAGATTGGTAGGTGGCCCAGAAGAGACCCCTCCTCCTCCACCAAAGGTGGCAGATGCTTAGACGCAGCAAAAAACACATCACCACCAGCCCTCCCTTACTGCATCCACCGTGCTCATAAGTTAACACCAGCTCAAGCACCCTCTGGGTTAAGAACCTTTTTCCAATATCCAACCTAAACCTCCCCTGACACCACTTCAGGCTATTTATTCCCGCAGGTCCTGTCACTGGTCTGAGTACTGTGCCATCTTCTCCACACAACAGTAAAGATTATTTTCTCCAGTCATTCTGAAGATGGGACAATACTGAACCCAGATTTTTTTTTTTTTTAATATGTATAAGCTGGTCCACAAGTTCATATTCATCTGCCTTATTTCTGTAGGCTGATCCCCATGTGAGAATTTGGGTGCGGGTGACACTTGGCATGAGGAATGATGGCAGTTTTAGCATTTACAGTATGATTTTAGAATGGGAACTGACAAAAAGAAGATGGATGATTTTATGTCCAGGGACAAAACTTCAGATCCCCTTTGAGAGAGCTACCACATAGCCACCAGAATCCAGTCCAACTCTCAGAGGTGGAGGCATGTGACCCTCTCTTTCTCAGTTCATGTCTGAGGAGGAACCTTTCAAACATCCTCCATTCCATTTGCTCCACAAACATGTCAAGTTGGCACCTATGGGAGCATAACCTTTACTGACGTATTTTTAAGTGATGCAATGCTAACTTTCTACCTTGTCTTCTGATTCTTAGGAAATATCAGCTGGAGAAAGAATAATGGAACGCTGTCTAAACAAAAGTTGTAACTGCACTTGCCCAGAAATTCCTTATCAAGAGAGTCAGACACTTCTGGTTGCTGTTTACAGCACTGTTTTTGCTATAGGCCTTCCAGCAAATTGCTTAACTTCTCTGCTTACGTTTGTACAAATCCAAAGGAATACAGTAGTTGCCATCTACGTTTTCAGTTTATCATTGTGTGACCTGATGTATTTAAGTACCTTGCCTGTCTGGATTATCTATGTGCAAAACGGGCACAAGTGGACCATGGGTGACACTGCTTGCAGGATAACAGGATTCATCTTTTTCTGCAATATCTACTTCAGCATTCTGCTTTTGTGCTGCATCTCTGTGGATCGTTACGTGGCACTGGTGTATTCTCTGGAATCAAGAGGGAGAAGACAACAGAAAAAGGCCACCATAATAGTCTGTTTTCTCTTTGCTGTGGTTGCAGGAATCCACACGCCAGTATTTTTTATGGAAGATAAGCAAAACTGTACAGAGGTGAAAACCTGCTTTGAGACAGTGCCCCTTGACTTATTATTGGCTTGTTTCAGCTGCGCTAGATTCCTGTTTGGATTTGTCATGCCCCTCACAATCCTGATTTTTACAAATTGCAAAATTTTCCAAGCTACAAAAAGAAGCAGCAGCTTGACTTGTCATGAGAAAGCCAAAGTGAAGCATGTGGCTATTGCCATTATTGCTATTTTCTTGATCTGCTTTGCTCCATATCATGTGGTTCTCATAATAAGAGCCATATACTTTATGTTTCATCAGGACTGCCCATGTCCATTTGAAAATAAGATATATTCGGTTATTACAGCGTTTCTGTGTTTAGCCACTGCAAACAGCGTTGCTGATCCAATCATCTACGTTCTGGTCAGTGAAAACGTCAGAAAAGACTGCTATAGGAGCCTGAGAAGATGGAGATGGAACTCATCCAAGCTAAATTCATCCACGGATCACAATACTGACAACATAAAATTGGAAACGCTAAAAGAATCAGAGGAAGGGGGCCAAAGAAAAGAAAACTCAAAGAAATAACAGATTCATCTGACATTCATAAGGTCTACACCAGTGGCAGAGACCAGGAAAGTGGCAGCTAGCTGGTAGCTACTGGAACAAATAAGAAGTTCCCAATGCCAGCTGCAGGACACAAGTTTTTATGTGCTGACATTATCTTGCATATCCTGCATGGACCATTAACTCCTTGAGGACGCTATGGGAGCAATAATTCACATTTTTCTTTGTCTCCTACAATAAACTTTGCCCACCAGTATCACTGATAAAAATACGGCTTTGCTAAGGATATGTGAAGATATGAAGTAAATGAACTAAATGAAGTAATTTACTTGGACTAAAATTGGGATGTTAAAAGTTTGGGTTGTTTTGGACTGACTCTCTCTCTCATATGAAATAAAACCAGTTTTATCTTCTGAGCAAAATTTTTTAAAAGCATTGCAGAGGAGAACAATATACTGTTCTTAATGTTGAAATTTTTGCTTCTTGAGGAGGTACATGTTCCAGTTCTCATACATGTGCTCTGCTGTTACCGTTTGTGGTTAACCAGTGGAAAATATTAAAAATGACTGAGCATTTTCCTCGTACTCTAGCATGTGACTTCAGGTACATCACACATTCCAGGAGAACTAGATGGCAAAAAAAATGCCTGATAACACAGACCAACAGTACTGCTGCTGCATTAGTCAAGATCCTGCACTGCCCTGAAATTCTTAAAATGTACAGTTCTAATGCTTGATAGTTTACAATTATCAAATTTTGTTTTGCAGTCAGACCTAGAATGCACTGAAATATACAGAAAATGTATACATTTCCAAGTGGAGTCAGGGACTGCTTTCATGCCATCTCCAAACATTTGTTGAACTTGTGTTTCATTTCTGACTAAGCTAACCCTTCCCTTTAGTTATTGATCCCACTTTTACTGTGCAGGAGCCTGCAGAAGCTATGGGTAGGCTCACAGATGCTGTGGAAGGTTGGCAGTCTGGAGAGCAGAGTCCTTCCTCCCCACAGCTGGGAGCTCCCTCAGACATGCAGGGGCAAATTCCACTGTTGCTGCTGCCACTTCTATTATGAATAACATGTTGATAGTAGCACCTTGTGCCTTCTAACAAGTATTTAAAAAATAAGAATGAAAAAATCTGTCAATGTTTATCTAAACAACTTCTTCATATTTTTATGTGATTCAACAGACAGATCATGAACCAGTTTGAGTACGAGTTTGTGGAGTGTTTCATAGCATCATTCCATTTAATCTGTGGTGTTGCATTTCTGTGACATGTTGAAATTGTTATTGACATTGACATTTCTGCATTTAATTAATATTAACTAGTCTTAATATAAATACAATACTTTTTATTTTAAAACTGCCATAAATATCTTTGTATATTATGTTTTATTTTTATATATTCTTATACTTCTGTAAAGAACCTTCATGCCAAAATTATGTATCAGTTTACTATATTTATTACATATTTCATTTTTTAATTATTGAATGACTCCTGTGGTATTTATATGTGAAATGGCTTTGTCCTCAAAAGCAGTCCACATAATACTAAATTGGTAATTTTTTCTTGGAAGAACATGACATTCTGTTGTGGTGCTAATTAAAAAATTCTGCATTTCTATTTTTATATGTATCTCAGATATCAAATTCCTTAAGATATCATGGAGAGACCTGCAAGGTGCTGAATATCTGTAACTATCAATTGCTGAAGAATTCTGCAGCAGCAGCAGAACGTAGCTGCTGACAGCCCTGGCCAGCCAGAGCACTGGTGACTCAACCCTGTAGATGCACATGCAAATCACCCAACCTCAGGATTTTCATAGTCTGAAATCAAACCTTAATGAAAAACAACAGTGAATTTAGAAGAAACCAGAGGTACAGGCTTCTGAACTGATTGACATGGATGGAAGTTAGCTATTGACCTCGAAGACTTTAAATATCTCTAATGATTTTCCTCTGATAAGAAGTGAGTGTTGAGAGAGGGGATTGTCCTGCTCTGGGCTGAGCTGCTGCTGCGGCCTCGCCTCAAGTCCTGTGTGCAGTTTCAGGAGCCACCATATAAAGATGACATTAAGCTGTGGCTCTCCTGTGGTCATGGAGTGTTGGAATGCCAGCTAGCAAAGCTCTCTGAGTGACTGGAGTGACACGCAACAGAGGCTGCCCCTGAGCTTCCACCGAGGCCTTTCAGGTGACAGTGGGTGCAGCGGCATGGGTGACACTGCAGCAGGACACCACCAGGATCCCAAAGGAAAGAACCAAAGGAGAGGACACTCTATGCAGTCCAGCGAAGCTTTATTCAGAGAATGGGTCAGGGACGAGTGACAAGGGAACAATGGTCGGCTGCGGTTTTTAAAGGAGGCTACTTTAGTGGGTGGGAACATCACATAACTAATGGGAGAACACTCGGGGAGGAGCACGGGATCTAACAAGACCAATGGGGTTAACACAGGGGAGGGGAGAAGCCTCTAAAACAAATCAACTGTTAGAAGCAGGGCATGGAACATTCGGGAACAAAAGGGGTGGATCTAGGTTGATGGACAAGGGAAGGGGGGAGCACAACTTGGATTGACAGGTCCATACAAGGGGAGGAAGGAAGGGAGGAGCAGGGAAACAGGCACGGTGAGTGGCAGCTAAGGGGCGGGGAAACTTAGGGGTAAACAACGTGGGAGAAACCATTGTGAGGGGATAAAACGGGGGTACAAGGATCAAACCATTTTGCTCAATTAATGTTGAACCATTAACTGTGGAATTGAAACAACTATAGAACTCATAAAACACACTGCCACATCAAGCTATTAGAGAACAACCAAAGAAGGGCCATGAGGAATGGTGAAAGCTCTGGAGGGGAGGATATGAGGAGTATCTGAGGTCACTTGGTCTGTTCAGCCTGGAGACCGAGGGGAGACCTCATCATGGTGGGAATCAAGGGAGCAGGCTCTGGTCTCTTCTCTCCGGTGACATTAACAGGACCTGAGGGGTGTCCTGAAGCTGAGGCAGAGGAGACTTAGGTCAGATATTAGAAATAGGTTTTTTTTCACCCAGAGGGTGGCTGGGCACTGGAACAGGCACCCCAGGGAAGTGGTCACAACACCAACCCTGAGGGAATACAAGAAGCATTTGGACAATGCTTTCAGGTGCCCTGCACAGAGTCAGGAGTTGGGACTTGATAATCCTTGTATGTCTCTTCCAACTCAGGCTATTCTACAATTCTGTGAACCAGCATTAGAACCCAGTGGCATAGATGCAGGGGCCAGGGATTATAAGGGTCTGATGCAACAGCTGCAGCTCTGCTGCCTTAATGAAGCTCCATGCTGTTCTAAATTACTATGTCATTTTGCATCTTCTCTTAATGAAGATCCTCGGAGTTTCTTTGTTCAGCCACACTCTGAAACAAAAGCTTTAGAAGCAACAGACTTGTGCAGCCTGATCTAATTTAAAAATTTACCTAGATAATCTCCAGAGGTGCTTTCCAAGCTAAAATATTCTGTGATAGATTACTGAATGGGTTAGGGGCCTGGAACCAAGCAACGTATCCACATGGGAAAACTGCAAATGCTGACTTCTTTGGATAAATAGAAAAGCAGCTTCATGGCTGAGTGAGGGCATCAAGAAACATTTGATGTTGTTAAAATATCCCACCAGATAAAGTGACTGTTTCTTGTCTGGTAATTCAAGCACACAATCTATTTTTTGTCAGACAGTATCTGACTGTGCCATTCAGGCAAAGGAAAGGTCTCAGCAGTGGCACAAGTGTGAGATACACAGCAAAGGGCACTTCTCTGTTCAGAGCAGACCTGAGGGGTGGATTGATTGTGTGGGTGTTTCCGCCCTTTCCTCCTGCAGACACACCACCCACAGGGACTGCTTCATGCTGTGAAGAAAGGTTCACCTACTACATCAGATCTGCAGTTCTCAACACAGCCATCTGGATCTGTACCCATAGGGATGTGGCTCCCAACTTCTCCAACTCAAGCTATGAGAGGAGCTAGTGAACCAAACCAAGGCTGTGCCTCCCAATTTGGTCTTTAGATGGCCAGGTCTCCACACATAAGGTGCAGAGCAGGTAAGCTGCTCAGTAGTGTAAGGGAGTGGGATTAGAAAATTTCACTCTTTTATACTCAGCGTTTACTCAGGTGTAACTTCAATCATTTGACTAAAATAAGAGTGGGCTACTGTATAAATAAAACATTATTTTATTTTTACATGTGTCTCAGACACTTATAATGTACCTGGGAGATAAGCTCATTGCTGATTATTTTAAGCATGACTATAAAACTTGAAGTGAATAATTTCTGGCTATGAACTAGAGCTGGCCAAACTAGTTTTTGCAGACAATAGATGGGATTTGTTTGCTTATTCATCAATTTTGAGTTATATCTGAAGACTGCAAATTTTTTTAAGTAAATGTTTAGGGTAACTCACTTATAAAACTATATTCCTGACTAAGAAACGCTTTCATGTTCTGTATTAAATTCTGCCACAAGAGGATTGCTACAGTTTTGCTACAAAGCTGGCAAAATCCCACAGGAATGAACTCAGACAAAGTTTCTTCTGCAGTTGGTCTCCTTGTGACTGTACGTGTAGACATTAGGTTGTACTCATGTCAGCCTAATGTCAAATTTCTGCTGGGTGGTGAGTGATGAAATCTAAATCAGAACCAGGCTTTCAGAAACATCCACAACTTAACAGCTTTTCTGAGTGAGGATATTGTCATTCTACAGCTCACACTGTGGGACTGGTCTTCTAGGAAACTTCCTCTGTACAGTGAAATGATGCCAAAGTTCCCTGACAGTTTGGAATGTCCGTCTTCTTTTCAAACCAGCACAAACCAACAGTAGCAAATAAGAGTGGGGGGACTGCATCAAAGAGGTGCAATAATTCTTTACCTCTCTGGCATGCAGGGAAGCATACAGGTGCCAGCATCCCCAGAGTTGGATCTCGCAGCATGTCTTCTGCAGCCGGCTCTAGAGGATGTGACACCAGCTCTCTCCATCTCTTCAGTGCCTGCTGGAAGTGGGTGGTTTGCGTGGCATTGCTCTCCCTCCTTCCCTGCAAAATGAACTTCTGCACAGGAGAGGGCGCTTCTGCTTGCAGCAGGGATGCAGCACTGCCTCAAAGTGATAAGAATGTGAAGCACAAAAAGAGAAATGTTATCTCAAACTGGAGTAATACTAACCACTGTTAGTAGCTGCCATCATGAGCTGTTGGTAAGAAAGGATAGGCCTCTGAACTTGTTATTTCTAATCTGTAATTCACATCACTGATAACTTCTAGGTCTTTATACTCTTACTCTATCCTGTAAGAAATGCTCAGAGGTGATGAAGCAAAAACCAGCCTTTCAGACAGAAAGTCTGCTGAGGACATATGATAAGATGTGGTAAAAATTTTACAAAGCATCACATGAATATTGTCTGCAAGAGCAACCTCTCACTGCACCATGAAATGATCCATCCTGTTTGGTAGTCTCTGTTGGTGACAGGGCCTGTGCATTTCAGCCCATGATCACAGAGCATCCCTCTATGTTCAAAGATCTGTCTGGAAATTTTCTTGAGGGCAATGAAGAATCAAAGACAAGAGAGATACTGTAAGAAAAGGGTGCTGTATGATATACAAAGTCCTTAAAAACCTTGTAAACCTTAAGTCACAGATGTTCTGAACAATATGCAAATATCCATGTTCAGAAAGCTACTTAGAAATGCAGCAGCCTGTATCACAGTTCCCCATCTGTAAAATGTGACATTTCTTCCCTTGAGCATTGTCTGGCTCCTTGGTTTAAAATACAAGCCCTTGCAGGAGATACTAGAAAGTGGGAGCAGGTGTGTCTATGCATATTCAGAGCTTACTGCAATGGAGCAGAGAAAAGCGTGGAAGCAGACAGGAGGTATTAAAACACAAATTCTAATTAGTCAGCACTTTCAGAGTCAGATTCAAAGTACTTTATTTGCTTCTATTTATGCTGGGGCATCAGAAAAAATATACACAGGCTTTCATTTTAACTTTGTGTCTCCTGATAACGTGGGCATTAGACCTTGGGGATTTTGCTGGGATTTTCCTCACTGGGATATTCTGGTGTTTGGAGGTGTCTTGTTGTTTTCAGGAGATAAGAGTGATACTAATCTGCAGATTTGATTTCCAGACTGGAAACACTCAGTGCCAAGCACTCACAAGGCTCATGCCACCTGTCTAGGTACAGGACTGAAGACACCAGTAGAACTATTGCAGTGCTGTGCATGGGAGGCCACCAGCAATAATCTCTAAAATCCCTAGTTCTTAAAGATCTATCCATGTGGACTCTGCCTCTCAAGCTCTTCCCTTCCTGATACTACTTTCATGAGTTTGGAAGCACTTTCTTAGCACCAGTTTTCTGGGATGAAGTCTCTGACAGTGTGAGTCTGACACATTTGAGACAACAGAGCTATTACTTATCGATTTTATTAACTGGGGGCAGGGGAGTTTGCCTTTCTTAAATATAGTCAAGAAGATGAAGCTCAAACTACCCACTACAGGTAGTTTTCATTCCAGTCTGTTTGACATTTATAGGTGATGAGGCAATGTGTTTGATATGGGACATTTGATAAGGTATAAAAAATCCTGTAATTTTCTGTTTAGCTGCATGTATGGTTTCTAACTGTCTCTAATTCTTTTGTTCAAATCCTCCCTAAAATAAGGCTCTCGATGGAATGGTGCATCACTGGCAGGTACAGCTGTATCCCCAAAGGGGACAAATCCACAAGTTTCACACTAAACTCAGGACTGGATGGAGTGATATGGAAAAGGGAAGAAAAAAGTACATTAAACAGCAAGGGAACTCAAGGAGTACCACCAAGTCTTGCTGTCTTGACTTGAGGGAATGGCCTACCAGCAAAAGTTAGGAGATTCTAGATCAAGAACAAATCTGAAGTTTCAGCAGAAACAAGAAGAGGACAAATGAGGATCTTCCCCTGTACACAGTATGAAGCAGATATAGGCAGACTGTAAAGTCAGAAAAGTTTGATGGGAAACTAAAGGTCAGAGGGCGACTTCAGTTTACACAAAATCAGAATTCAGAGGTGTGTGTGATTTTATAACTCAGCAGGGGTCCTTCCCTAGAGAGGCTGAGTGATTTCTTAAAGGATGAGTCAATTGTCTTTTCTGACCAGAAATATTCCCCTCTCATGAGACTGAGGAAGCTGGAAATTATACTGATTGTTTCTCTTTTTGTCATCCTAGCATTCAGTTTCAGATACTAGAACAAGTTCTTAGTCAAATTCAGATAAATAACACTGTACAAGACATCCCAGAAAGTTTTTTGGGTTTTTTTTACCCCTGAAGATACTAAAACCCATTCCAAATAAATCAATGTGAAATTAAACCAAAACCATGAAAATAGCCATCCTCTTCCTCCCTTAAGGCTGTGGAAAATTAAATGTGAATCTGAACCTTTTTTGCTGGACCATAGTTTCAGATCATGACTTAAACCTCTCAGAATTTGGAGAATTTGGGGAGTTTTTAATTTAGAAATGTAGCTTGGACAAAATCTTCCAGTATGTAGGGCAATATTAACGTATTACCATGACTTGTCCATCCTTCAGTACCATATCTAGTTGAACAGCATGAAGAAGAGTTTTTATGAAAGCAACATATCATTGAAATATTCAATACATCAGTCAACTATTAGTTGTGACTCTACTGCCTCTATTCTGAACCACATAGAATTTTCATCTCAGAAATAACACCGAGAGGTTAATTCACTCTTTTCTGTGCTTCCAGCTTTTGTTTAGGATAAATTTCTTTGTGTTTTCCAGTGCAATTCACGCTCTGACCGCTTTTAAATCAGAGTATAATGTTTTGCCAGTAGTTCAGTGTAGTCACAAGAGGGCACCAGACTCTACCCTATTTCTCCTGCTGAGCCTGGTGGACTTCACAGTGAAAGAAAAAAACATTAGTACCTCTTATATCCCTAAAGTTCACATCCTGTAAACATAATCTGTAAGACTTTGTGCTCCTCCTAGGTAGAACAGTCTGTACAGAGGAGTGTGCTTGTGTGCTTATCCTCACCATACAAATAGCTGTTGAGCCAGACACAAGATCAGGCTATAATATTTATCCAAATATGGCAGAAACACAACCTTTTGCAAAGGATGGCTATAAACAAGCTGAGAAACAAGAAGAAAACAAAACAAAACCAAAACAAAGCAAAACAAACAAAACAAACAAAAAACCAGAGAAATCATAGGGAGAAAGAGACAATTCCCTTGTATTAAAACTAAAAAATGGAGGATGATGGAACTTGCCAGGATGTGTCCATGATTCCCTGGACAGGATGTAAGTGACAGGAGGCAGGCAGACCATCTAAGGCATTCAGCTGAGCCCCATGCAGTATCTAAACACTCGACAAATTCTAAACAACTCTTTGATGAGCCCCACTTTGCCTCTCTGCCTCGGCAAACCTCTCTCCACATCACCCTGCACCACTGCTCACAGCAGCTCCTGTGACTTTATCCAAGTCTGTTGGCATTTGGTGCTACTTGTAAGTAACACCAATTAAAGATTTATTATTCCATTAATATGAGACATGTTGAAATGATTGCTGGGAAACCACTGGCTACTGGCAGACCACCAGGAGACAGGAGTTAACATTCCTTTACTGCTACAAAAGTCAAGGCTGTCATTCCCATCGAGGTGCAGGACCAGAGCAGAGAACAAGACCAGCTCACAGCCTGTTATCGCTGTTCATAGTCATGCTTCTAATTGAGTTAACAACCTTTTAAACACAAGCACACATATGTTAGCAATCATTCTCTTAGGAAAAAAAAATCACATTTTTAATATGCCTTTTCATGCCTTAGTTTACCTACTTCTTAGCCTCACTTTTTGATACTCTTATTAAATTGTAATTGTTTTGTTCCTGCTATAATTTATATTTTTACAGACTACGGAATTCTGCAAAGCCACCACCAAATCAACATCAGCAATAATTTGTGGCTACAGTACATTTCCCTTTTAACTTATTGATTCATCAGACTCTCAAATAAAATTTGGAAACTATCCAAACACTCCAATAAGCCATCACAGCTGCTTTCTGTTCTTTAAGGCTCATAGAGGGTTATTTTAATTTGCAGATAAAGCATTCATTTCTATAACTAGCATGTTTCTCTTACTGATGCTTCATTTTATTCTCCTTGTTATTTATGATGGGTCTAAAGAAAATCATATTTCTGGTTTGGAAAATGTAAAACAACTAATGCTGTCAACAGCTTGTAACTGAAGTCTCAACCACCAGAATTATTATTGCATATAGAAACTCAGTGTTCTTATTTTTCTACTTTTCCCCCATAGATTTCATGGTCCGAATGCTTACCAACCTTAAAGTAAGCTTTAAAATAAATAACTACATCACATATTCCTAAAAGTTTTGTTAGTTTTAACTGTGCTTTTGAATTATAACTCTCCAGTCTGCCATGACTGCAGAAATTAGTTTCCCACTGATATTGTAATTTTCAAGGACACGGCTTGTAGGAACAGCACGGTGCCTCCTGAAAGGCTGGTTTCGGGAGCAAAACACTGTCATATCAAAAGATGCAGAACAGAAAAGGTGCAAGCTCAAATCTGGACTAAAAGATTTGAAAGCCACACTCTAATGTATGTTCAAAAATATACGAAAAAAGGAATTATTCATTAAGTTCTTCAGCCTGCAACCACTCCAGGCTATTTTGTTCTTATACTAGCTGCTGTTTCAAAGGAAGGTAGAGCTAATGGGGGAAAAAAGATCTTCACATGACCAGCACAAACACATTCATCAGAAACAGACTAGCTCCTGAGATGAAAATACTGCTCCTAGCTGGCTGAAAAGAAAGGAATACCTTGTGTACTGACAGGCTGCACATGGTTTTTCAGCCTGTGGGTGCTATTTAATAGTAGATGCTTAGTTGCTATAGCAACTGTCATAGCCTATGGTATTTATGCTTAGATACAGAACACATATTTTAAGCAGCACCAGATAACATGGCACTCAAGTATCCAAAATGTACGTTTAAAAAATCCCTTTTAAGAAGTAGGTGTGTTCTTCTAGTTATTAAAATTCCTTTCTAAGGCAGCACTTTCGCAACAACAAAACAATCTCGTCCCTCACAAACGTAAACCTGAACTATCACAATGAGCTACCTTAAAATAAAACCCCAAATGACAGTTAGGACTTTAAAATCCATCTTTGCTGACTGCTGGTGCAACATTTGGAGACTTTTGCTGTTTGGTCCAGTGCATGGTGCTTTGTCACTAAAGGTTCCTATAGTCATTAACTTGGTATCATCTGGGCTTTGTTCCTCCCTGCCAATGTCCACTACAATACATTTTTCACCTGCCATGGAGAACACATTCTGTGAATTGGCTGACAACTGTAGATCCTGCTGAAAACACTGCTTTTTACTTTTATTTTGTCACATCGTCCTGGCTGAAGAGATTAAACAAATACTGTAATGAGGGCACTCTTTTTCAGTGCCTTTCCACTGTAAGAGGAAACTCATAGTCACTGACTTCAACAGTGAGGGCCTGTGAGGGGTCTTTAACTCAAACCAAACCACTTTATCCAGGCAGGCTAAGAGAGTTAGTGGACTACTGCAAGCCTAACAGCCTCCCTGTGTCGTGTCTTCATTCTATTTCCTGAAATCAAAACATACAAATACTTCTCAGCAATTTAATACAGGTTCCATAAAGCTACTAGCTGGCTTCGGTAAAAACAGCAGGGCTGCTTTTAGCTCACAGAGTGTCTTCGTTTGTACAAGTTCTTACAAAGAACTCATTTCTTGGCTCATGTCACTCCTAATCCCCATGGCCTCCTTGCAGATAGATCAGATACAGCCATAAAACCCAAGGCCTGAGGCTGGTGGCCTGAGGCAGACAGATTTGTGCCTAGGAACAGAATGCTTTGCCATTGTTGTGCTGACAGCCACACGCCCCTCCCATCACCTGCCTACTACCACTGCTCAGTTTTTCAAACCCCCAGCTGAGCCAACAGTGCCATATTCAGACATGTATTAGCTGCTGCGTGGATTAGCTGGGGTGATGAGTGCTCTGACTGTGCTATTCTCATTTTGTAAACCACTAACATTTGATGCCAGTATCATTATCATCCAACATCAAGCTACAGTTAGCCTGCAAATGTTCACTGGCTTACTACAACCTTTTGGTTTGTTTTACAGGCTCCAGTTGCCCACTGCTCTTTGTTTAATCCCTCCTACACACAGGAGTAACATCCAGGCTCAGAGCAGTGAAGGAGAAGCCTACCCTCACAGAAGACTGAGAAGTTCCAGCCACCTTTGGTGATCCATGCATTAACACACTGCAATGACCCAAAAACAGTTTCTCTCACATTCAGTGCACTGTGACTGCAGACTGAACACAGTGAAGTTGGATCCTGTACCTGGCTTATGGGGCCCAGCTGAGCTGCTACTACAGGCTTGTTTCTTGAGGAACAACCACATTTAATTACTCTTTAGCTGTTTTTCCATCTGCCTCTGGATTTTTTAGGGGAGCTCTGCTGCAGGAATGTGCTTGTCTGCAGAAGCACTCAGGACTGATTCACAAAGCTGCCTATCTCAGAAGTAATCAGAATTTGCCAGGTTGGGCTTAAAGGAAACTATGTGTGCTAGGAATGGGCCTCCTGCCCTACTCTAGAGCAAAATTAAAAAGACAAACATATCTTAAATGCTTTAATCAGACAGTAATTATGAGAGAAACAATACAGACTCAGAACAAGTCCACATTGTCTTTAGCAGGCAGAGGCAAGCAAGCTCTGTCCCCGTTCTGAACCAGTGGGATCACAGCCAAAAAACTCTTCGAAACCACAGGCAGTTGTGCTGGTAATGCACAGAGCTTGAGCTAACACACCTTGTCTCTCAAAAAAGGGTCGCCAGCCAGAGCAGAGCACTGCACTGGCGACAGCTCACAGCTTCCAGTTCAGGGCTGAGTCATGTCTGGTTTTGTTGGGTTTGGGGTTTTTTTTGTCTTTTAAAAGGGTGGTGTCAGCCCTGCTCCTGGACACTGCGTTTCTGTTAATTTCTGCGGTTTTATAAACATTATCCAGCTCTAAACAGCCTTCCCGTCACAGCCAATGTGTGAAAGACTGGCCAGCTCAGCAGGGGCCTGAGCAGCTTTGAGAAAGGAGCAGCAAAGCTCCCGAGGCATCAAGCACAGCCCAGCACAGGCTTGCTCCAGACGGGAAGGAAGGGGGCTGGGCGGCAGGGAGGGAGCCGTGGCTGCCTTCCAGCGCCCATGGCGCGCAGGTCACGCCAGCCGGTACCAGCCGCGGCCGGAGGAAGAGGCAGGCAGGGCTCCCGGCTGCGGGCGGGCTGCGGGATGGGCAGAGCCGGAGCTGGCTGCGCTCAGCTCCCGCACCGCCGATGCTCCGCTCGGGGAGGCGGCACGGCTGGAGACACGCAGCTCTCGGGGACTGAAGCCAAGCCCGTCCTTCCACCGAGCACGAGGCACCCGCTGCCCAGCCAAGGGAAGGCAGCTCAGTGCAGCAGCTCCGCTCGGCCCGGCCCTCTTGCTCTGAGGCTGGGGCTGCAGCTCCAATCACTGCCTCCATGCGCTAAGCATGGATCTACACCTCGGGCCTGCTTGGAAAGATCGAGGCAATGCCTGCTCCTGTTACACCAGCCCTCTTGCCTCCTGCTTCAGACAAAGAGAGCATCCCATTCATATTTTGTACAGGCTGCCAGTGCTTTTAAATCCCTTCAGAACTTCCACTCGCTCTGGAGATCTTGCTGCATGTCAGTGGTGACCCGGCTTCCCAGGAGAGACCTGCTGAGCTGATTTGCACCATTTTCCCTGTCACCCATGTTACTCACTTCCTCAGCAGGCAGGCTGCTCTGCAGTGTCTTACTAGGTGCAATGCCTTCCAATTGACTAGAAGCTTTGGATATATGCTCTTGTGAGAAATGGATTTGTAAAGAATTCTTAAAACCTGATAGAAAGTTCACACAATCTTATACATTTGTATATAAACACTTAGGTAAGGTGTGTTGATTTAGGAAGGCTATAGAATAGAAATTATATTGTTGAGAGAGATTAAACTACAAACAAGTTTCAACAAGTTTTAAAATATGGTCTTGTAAAAAGACTAGGTGTTTTAAAGAATTAGAAATGTATTGCAGTAGGACTGTGTGGGGAAAAAATATAAGTAATCAGTGTTAGAAGTAATAGTAGCTCTCCTGATGTTAGGAAAATTAATCCACAAACACCAGAGGTTTATGTCCAAAAAGGAGACAGAGGAGTCCTTTCTGGCTCTATTCAAATAAAGGGAGATGCCATGGGGCATTTCCCCTGGCATCTCTCAAATTTTTGGAGGACGCAGCCTCCTTTTTATCCCAATTTCCCGGCTGCATTTCCCTTCTCTCTTTCCCCATTGGCTGAGGTACTTGAGAGGTACAGACTCCCTGGTACACCTGACACCAAAGATTTCCCAAAGATTTTCCTTTAATGTATAACCCTCTCTTTTAATTTTTAATTATTACAGAATTTAAGGGTTTTTCTTCCCCATGGTTTCTTTCATCTCTCAATGTCTAATTTTGTTTATCAGCAAACCTAAAATTTATTTGTAAAAGCAAATATCTTTTTCTATTCATCAATCAGTGGAATCCTTCCCATTGTTTCTTTTATTTTCCAGAGCTAGTTTTATCTACCAGCAGACCCACAGCTTGTTTGTAAAGACAAATCCACTATTCCTTTCACTGACAATCCTGACCAGTGATTCCCTCACTTTTTTTTCTTTTCTTTGTATGCAGTTACTTTCTTAATTTCCATTTCCCCTGTCAGATGGTTTTGCAGACATCTCTTTCCAGCTCTCTAGTAAGTACTTCAGGCTGCCTTGTTTTGCAAAAATCTGTCCAGATTCTTTCATTTTGACTTTTTAAGTTTTGTTTCTCACATATGTGAGATGTGAGAGTTTGCTTTCTGCTGAGAATAATCAAATGAAGAGACATCACTAGTTACTCAGATTTTTAACGAAGATGGAGAATCTTTCACAATTTTTCTTTTGCTGGTTTAGTCAGAAACTTAGATTATGTAGTTCTTTAGCCATAAGACATCCTCCAGTTTCACTGGAGAGGTTACTGGGGGGAAAAAACCATAAACAAAAATGTCATGATCCTCTCACTGTTGCTACACAGAATAAAAAGAAAAAAGCATAAGGAGAGGGGACTTAAGTACCTTTCTCTATATAGATGATGCTATCACTAGAAAGAGCAATGCAAATGAACTCTCCAAGCTGTGATCCTTCAGCGAACAGCCCCCACACTGCCTCCAAAGGGGCCTCCACGGAGGCTCCAAGGTTCTTGCAGGATTTGCTGTGGGAATACCTATTTGAATTCCTGCTGAGCAGGGGCTGCCGGGGGCCGTGGGAGGAGGGTCAGGCCCTGCTGCCGCCAGCTGTGGGAGGCGGTGCTCTGCGGGAGCAGCCCAGGCGCAGAGCCTGCATCTCTCTGCTCCAGGAGTGTGCTGAGTGTCGGGAGTGATGGCTCTGGAGTGACCAAGGCATCATCGTGACAAAACAGGCACTGCTTTAGGAAAGACTGTGCCCAACGGGAATGTACTTTTTCCAGATATTTTTCACACTGACCATCTTTTGTTTCACAAGCAGTTTAGAGATTACCAGGATTACATCTTGGCTGACTGCATGTTGGGGATTACAATGTTAGAAATTAATTGTCTAGGGTTAAGTTTAATTGTGACTTGTTGACAGTTTAGCATGAGTGGGTCCTGCTCAAAACTTGGTGTCAAGGAACTTAAAGTGAACTTTGTCAGCATGGAGAGCTAAGCAGGGGAGTAAACAGAGAAAGACTTGGTATCTTCAGATAAGAGCTGAGGTCCTGAAGGGCCCCAGGATGGAAGATAAGAACAATTATGGCCTGCCCACATGGACATGGAGAAAGAATTCCATGAGGTGTTAGAAGACTCCAGACCATAAACCACCATTGGGCACAGGAAGATCAGGTGCACAGACTGTGGGGATATAAAGGCCCAGAGATTTCTTGGTTTGGGATTCCTCTCCTGAGGCACCACCTCAAGCTGAAAGAAACAGACTCTGTCTCGGAACCCAGGGTCCAAACTCTTCCTTAACATTGCAAAACTTTGGAGGTGACACAGTTCACAGCTGAGTACCTGGACAAAGTCTTTGCACATGTGGACAGCAGGAGATCTGGTGTACAAATGTGTTTGAGGTTCTTGTTGGTATGGAGTACTCAATTCTGAAAGCAGAAGCTCCTTGAAGCTTAAGGGACACCAGATACCAGTGTGGGAGCTGTGGGTTGTGTATGACTCAGGAGAGTTTTACCAAACAGCACAAGCTGTAGAGCACGTCAGGCTCTTCTACCAGTGCATCTGGAGGACTGGGACAGGGAGGAGGAAGAGGGTAACTTGGATTAGTGTGTGATGTGTTGAACCTTGACTGAGGCTGCATTCTGACATCTGAGAACATGGTGTGATTCTGGGCTTGTAGCTGACTGTGGTAAAGACAGAAATACAGTTTCACCATAATCCACTGACAGCTATAAATGCTTGTTATGAAGCAGACACCGTCGTAATCTGTCCTGGCCACTGTGTTCAAGAGGGCCTGTTCTGCAGTGCTGATTCAGTTGAACTCAAAGGCTGTGCCTTTTATGTTGTGGTAAAATAAGCAAAAGAGACCTCTTTCTTGACTGTACAGAATCCAGTAAAAGGACCTCCAGTTTGAAGTGAGTGTCACATAAAGCTGTGAAGGGGATTTGAAGTGTCCATCATGGGAAAACCACCCTGGAGAACTGTGTGTTACAATATGAAACCAGAGGCATAACAGTGCAGACATCAGCCAAGCTATTAATGAAAAACTCAGATCTGTGTGATGCCAAGGGTGTTGGTGTGGATATACATCCAGGTAGTGCATGTACTCTGTTGAGCAATGCTGAAAGAAGGCAATACCTATAGACAACTTCTTAGATGAGTATTATGACATTTCCCAAGGTAACCATGGTCAATAATGTGATTCACAATAATAAAGCATCTAGTGTGGTCCTGGTCAGATCAGTGATGGTCTCTGATGTAAAGGATGCTTCAAAGAGCCAGAACAAAAGGGAACACAGCCCACCCAGTCGGGGGATGGCCAACCTGTGTAGAGGCTTCAGGCACGAACAATTACCTGAATGCACAGCTTCAGGAGAGAGCTGACATTTCTGAGCAAACTGAAAGCAACTACGAAATTGCAAATTAACTTGGGGCTACTTCTACAAAGAAAAGCCAGATAAAGTGAAAAGAGATGACTGAGTCTTGTCCCAAAAGCAGATCTTGTTTTGCTATGGAAACGTTATTCCCTCCTGCTTTATTGTATGACGCTACAGCTCTGCTGTTTCCCAGCATTTCCTACAGAACCTCAGCCGCAATCCTCCAGCTCCGGCTGCCTATCCCACCCTTTCTTCCAGCTCCTTCCCCTCCCCGTCCCGCCGCGCCCGGGGGCGGGAGGCAGCAGCTGCCGCCTGTGCGGCGCTCGGCAGCCCGGGCCAGCCGCCCCTCCTTCCCCCGGGCTGCTCCGGAGCAGCCGGCACGTAGCGGCTCGGCCGGGAGAGCGACCGAGAGACGCTGGGGCGGCCTAAGTGGTTGCAGATGTGCAGCTGCATCGGGCTGGGGTCACGGCGGCCGGCAAGGTTTGGAGAGCGGGTTTCGCTCAGCAGGGCGGCGGCAGCCTTAGGACGGAACGAGTTAGGTTGGAAAATACTTCTGAGATGGAGTCCTGTCAAACAGGACCTTGTCAACTAGACCACGGCACTAAGTGCCACGTCCAGTATTCCTTCAGCACCTCCAGGGATGGTGACTCCACCACGTCCCTGGGCAGCCCATTCCAGTGCCTAATCACCTTTTCTGTGAGGAAATTCTTCCTAATGTCCAGCCTAAACTCCCTACAGCACAGCTTAAGGCCATGTTTTCTCTTGCGCTGTCACTCGTTCCCTGGGAGCAGAGCCCGACCCCCACCCGGCTGCACTCTCCTGTCAGAAAATTGTAGAGTGATAAAGTCCCCACTGAGCCTCAGCTTCTCCAGGCTAAACACCCATAAGCTGCCTCAGCTGTTTCTCATAAAACTTGTGCTCCAGACCCTTCACCAGCTCTGGTCTCTTCTCTGGACACACTCCAGCCACCATAATAGCCTTCCCGAACGGAGGGGCGCAGAACTGGGCACAGCACTCAAGGTGTGCTCAGCACAGGGGGATGATCCCTGGTCCTGCTGGCCACACTGTTCCTGACAGAGGCCAGAACGCCCCCGGCCTTGTCGCCCACCTGGGCACTCCCTGCTAACTCGTACTCAGACAGCCGCTCCCTGCGGGCTCTGAGGCATCACCCCCGCCCCCAGCACGCGGGTTCCTGGCTCTGACTGCGAGACCCAGGGCTGGCGGCCGGGCCCGAACAGGAAATGCCACAGGCCTTGCTAATGGAGTGCTGAGGCCTCCTGTCACCCCGCGGGGCGCAGCTCCGGGACTCCCCGGCCCTGAGGGAAGTGGCGCCTGACAGCGGGGAGAGCCTGGACCGGGGCGGCCAACGCTCGCTCTCCCCTCCCCCGCCAGGGCTCCCCGCGGGCTGCAGCGCGGCCAGGTCTGAACCTGTTCCCGCCGGAGCCCGTGGCCGGGAGCCCAGACGCACCGCGGGGCCTTGGCTGGGATTTGAAATCGGGGCGGCCCCGCCTCGCCCCCGCCCCCGCCTCCCTCAGCCTCTCACGGCCGAGGGGCAGGGCCCGGCTGCCATGGCAACCCCACAGCCTTCGGGGGCGGAGCCCTGGGGCGGGACAGGCGGGCGCTGTAGCCAATCGCAGCGGCGACTGGCGCCTGCAGCCCCTGGCGGCAGCCAATAACAGCCGCCGCTGCTCCCTGGTGGGCGCGGTCTCCGGGGAAGGTCCGCCCCCGGCGGACGCGGGTCCCTTTGTGGGGTTTGACAATAAGATGGCGGGCGGGGGGAGGCGGGGCCGGTTGGCCCCGCCCGTCCCTCAGGCGCGGAGCGGGCGGTGAGGCGGGAGCCGAGCGGGAGATCCTGCGCGGGCGTGCGCCGGCGACAGCAGTGGCAAGGCGGTGAGTACGGTGGGCTGGGTCGGGCTGGGCTGGGTCGGATCAGCGGGAAGCCGGTGCCGGCGGAACCCGTGGAAGGGACGGGATCGATTCAAAATGGCGGCGAGAGCGCGGGGTGATGAGTAACCGCCGGGAGCGCCGAGGGGGCCGGGGCGGCGGGACAGGGGACCCGACCCGCACTTCTCCTCCGCTCGGTCCCTTCCGCAGCCTCGATCCCTCAGCGTCCGCGCCTCTCCCGGGCACTCCGCTGCCGGGGAGCTCCCCCTCGCTCCCCGCCCCGGTCCCGCCTCTCCCCCCGGCTCTGCGGGCTCCCCCTGCTCAGCGCTCCCGGCCCCCACCTGCGTTTCCAGGAGCTCCTGCCCCGTCTGCTCAGCCTGCCCTTCCCCGCGTGCTGCAACCCCTTCCCAAACCTCTCGAGTGCCGGAGAGGTGCCTGCCAGCCCCCTACGCCCCGGGGGTGGGCAGACCCCAGCGCTTCACAGGGGCCTTTGTTCCAGCGTGAATAGCGATGCCTCTGGCCTTACCATCCCTCTGCTGTGGCTGCATCCCACCTTACACCTCGACACCAGCACATGGGCACACGTGCGTGCCTAAAGAGGAGGAGTAGCTCCCTTTCCGTCTTTTTCTCCGCTGTTACACAGAGCTTTGGTTTCTTCCCACGGTTCTTAGAAAAGGCAGTGTTGGAGTGGAGAGGATTAGTGTTGGTAGAGGGGAGATATGGCCCCTTCTTGCTTTCCCGTGCTAACCATCATCACTGTACTTAGGGCTGTACAAAAAGCAGCACCGTGCTTCACTGAACCTCCAGCACTGGCCTAGGTACGTCTTGTCGGGTTTCTCCTAAAGATAAGCACTGCTGAAATTCCCTATCTTCTCTGTTAGCCCAGTTAGTGGGAAGCAGCTTTTTTCCTTTAAATACTTAACTATCTCTTCGGCAGCATATCAGTAAGAGTCCAAATTGAGTGTGAACCTTGAACGTCTTTAAGTTGATGCTCTAATAAGAACTTAATCAAAATTTCAAGCACCTTTTTTGTAAAGCAGACTAGGAATTTGTTGATCCTAAAAGCAAAACTTGTAATGAATTACATAATGCTGTGCTGTTATTTATAAAAAGAAGCAAAACAACTAAACCCATAAAACTCCTCTTCCCTTAGTGCACTCTGCTGCAGCTAGCTGCTGTCTCCTTGACTACATTTTTTTGCATAGCTGTTTCAAGCAGCAGTTTAGTTGAATACACGAAGTTTGGGCTCATGACACTGAGGTAGCAGAGGAAGAAAGGAGATGATGTAGCTCATCCAGATACTGCCTCTTGGATGGAGAAAGGTGTTGCTTGAAATTATCAGGGGATTTTGAACACCTTGACTCTGAAGCAGCAGCAGTCTTGCTCTGATGTACCTAAAAAGGTTTTGTACAATGGCTAATGCCTTATAGTAACAGGTCCACGTGGTTTGGTTATTGACCTAGGGAAGAACCTGGAATCACATGCAGCAAGTTTTACACATTATTATATTGCATGGGAAGACTTTCCTTCTGTAGTATGTAAATAGAAAATAGATTACAGACTGGCCTGGTCTGCCAGCATCCCCTGTCATGTAGTTTGTGGATGTGATAATGGCTCTTTCACCAACAGCAATGGTCCCCTCCTGTATTGTCCACTATCTTGGGAGGCAAACAGCCACAGCCTCTCCCTCTAAAATTGTCAGATATACCAAATATCAATTTGTTTTTCTCATGACTGCACCATCTTTACCTGTAGTTCTTGGCAGGGGGGTGGGGCGATGTTTGGTGTTGGGTGTTGGTTATGCCCTTGTCAGCTACCCTCCAATAAAGAAGAAATTTTGGGATTCAAATAGTTACCAGACACAGGCTCTCAAAGAGATTACTTTTCATTTATAGAATGTGTTCAAAGTGTACCTGGGGAGCAAAAACTTCTGAACTTTTATAGTGTCATAAAGTGTTTGCCAGAAATAAATAGTTTATTGACTTGATATGGTGTCTGACTGAAGTTGTAGTTCAGATGCCTTGAGACACTGTTTCTAAAGTTGCTGTGAGCTCAGTCCATTAAAAAAAAAGAGACTATGAGTTGTTTGAAATACAGTTTCCATGACATAACATCATTTAGCTTGAATATCTGGGATCAAGTCTAAAGTTTTTGGCTTGAGGTGTTTTTTTTTCCTTTGTGGTATTTTAACGAGTATGCAGCTTCTTGAGGAAAGACATATTTTCTGCTCTCCCATCCCCAAGTCCTTTGTCATCCACCTTCTTCCCCCTCCATCTGAGAGCCAGCAATCTTAAAAAATTGTTTATTACTACACAAAACAGAAAATAAGAAGAGATGTCCATGTGCATCCTCTTTATTTGTTTCTTTTCCAGGTATGCATTTTAGTTGCAGACACAGAACTGTCTTGTACTGCACAGACATGTCTAGAAAAGTATCTGAATTGTTTCCATAGTTTATTATAAAAGTTTTTGTAGCCTGTTGGAACAGCATTCTTTTTACTTTCAGTAGTTAAGGGAATTGTTGCATGTGATGGGAATTTGTATTTGAGATATCAAATCTTATTATGATTTAAATGGGTTTTAAAAACTCAGCTTTTATTGTTAAAACAGTTTAATTACTGTCATTACTTTCGTTATTGTCAACTTGCTAAGTAAATCTTAGTCATAAAGTTTCTATGCTGGTAAAGGAAAATTCTCTCATGTTTTGCTGTGTTAGAGTTTTGTGTTTGTGCCACCTCATTTTCTCTAGATGCTACAGAGATATACGTGGGTTTGTACAACAAAGGTGAAAATTCTAGTTTCGTAATAAAAGCAAGGAAGACTTACTTTCATTACCTTTTGTTTGTGTACACTTTAATGCTCATATGAAAAATTTTTGTTTGCTCTTTAAGTGGCAAAGCTGTAGGCATATGGGAAAGGCTGGTCCAAAGGTCAGGGCAGTAGCCTAGGACTTGGAATTTTCCTCCTGCTGCAGATTTTGGGGGTATTGGCCAAATCACATTTGTGCTCTAATTGTGCATTGGGTTTAATAGTACTGTACACGTTTCTGGGAATGATGTTCACATCCTACAGGATAGAGATACTGAAGGAAAACTGTCTTGTTCTGCATCTCCTGTCTCTGCCTGACATCCTGCTTCCTTCCCTGTGCTTGGCAGGTGGTGCTGTCACTTTTACTGCATGGACTCTTGCTCAGTAGCATGGGAGAAGAGGAAGGACTGCATCAAACACAATTCCTGGTATGTCACTTTTTGCTTCTTAAATGAAACCCTAACCTGGTACTCTGTGCAGTCACGAGAACAAGAGGGCAAAAAACTGGCTTTATGATGTAAGATACTAATTGAAAGCATGTGTTAAAAAAAATCCAGTGAATGCTGTGAAAAGTTTCTCTTTAAGAATAGATAAATGTTTTTCCTGTGCTTCTAGGTGCCCAAGTGTGTGTGATGTATTGAGGTTTTCAAGTTTTCTCTGTGCTCTGTTCTGTTGGTGTGTCTTAGAAATGCCAAATTATAGATGTATGAAAACCAGGTTAACATTCAATTGAAGTTTTAATTACTCTTCACAGGAATGTAAGTTGAAATAAAAGAAGCTTCAGACTCTGCACAGTGCTTAGTGTTTGATGATGCAATTGTACATGATTTGTAAACAGTCCCAAAAGATGTCTCTAGAAGTTGTTTCACATGGGGGAGGAAGGGTATGTTCAGAAATTACTGTACATAGGAGTGTAGGAAAAATTAAATAGGATATCCTCTGATAGGAAGTTTGCAGGAATGTCTAAAAATCTGGAAAAGGAACTATAGAGCAACAACAATATAAAGTATTAAACAGGAGTAACGGAAATATGTTAGGTTTCAGGATAAAATTTTAGAAGAAACATCCAAAGTATTTAATACATAGCTAATCCATGGATAGCTTTTAAGAAGTTATGAAAAATTGCTACAAGACCAGGTTTATTCTATATTGTAGTCTCTGCACATTATGATTTCTAAAGAGTTTTGTACCTTCAGCAGAAAGAAATCTTTTAAGAGTTGGCAAATCCTGATGAAGGTTATTTCATGGATATATACAGCAGTCTTACAAGTGTAGTACAGGGTCAGACCAAGTGTTTATCTAGCTACTGTGCTATCCCCAGGTTTTCACAGTAGATAAGCATGTAATGTATTTTGAAAGGAACAGTGTTGTTGCCCTTTGGTGAATTTTTAGTGTCTCTGAAAAAGCTGAGAGAGAATTCCTTGAAAATATGTGGAATGTACCGTAGCAACCAGAAAAGCAAAGCAGAGTTTAGGGCTTGTCAAGGAAAATTGGAGGTTATATAGAATGACACTGCAATAGTATTTTGGTTTTATCAGCTTTTAGTTGAAAAACTGTTTTGTTTGGGTCACTACCTTGAAAAAAAGCCCCCAGATAGCGGGCAAACAGGAATTCTAAGGACAGAAGACTTAGAAGGAAAATAAGGAAGAAGCATAAATGTAAAGATGAGGTATCAGATGTCATTTGCAGCCCAATTTTTATAAGACTTAAAGAAGTGATATATATTGCATTAAAAAAAAGTTACTCTGTATTCCAAGGGACCAGCTGCAATATTTGAATGGGACACTGTTGTCAAAATTAGTGCAATTCAGAAGAAAGAGCTGAGGCTGATACTTGAGAGATACCCCTTGCAGAATTCAGCAAGTGATTTTAGGTGTGAATGCTGAAAAGCCTGCATGCCTCCTGTGTATTTTTAGCTGGTGAACCTAAGCTATGAATACAGGAATTTTCCTGTCTTACAGTCAAGTGGGAAAGGAGTACAGAAGCCCATACAGAGGATGACTGTGACTGTCCTTACTGGACTTGCCCAGTTCTTATTGGAATTACTCAGTTCACTTACTCACCTAAGGAAGGGAACCGGAAGGACTGCTTTGGGCACCTCTGCTGGATGTCTCAAGTTACATGGAACAAATCTAGATATTACTCTCTTTGTAGCCAAATCTTTTCACATGTGCTGCCCATGGGTTGGTTTTTTTCATGTTACTCTGTTATGCATATTAATGTTCTGGAGGGATCAAATCTTTTAAAGCTGGTGTGCCAGGTTGTATTTTTATTTCCAAAATCAGAGGTTAAGCATGCCAGTAGAAACTCTACTGGCAGAGAGGAGTGAGGAGAAACTGCCTCTGCAGTAGGGGAAATGCAGCTGGTGAGATGTTTGCTTCTGTGCGAGGCAGCGGCTCCTGGCTTCCATCAAGTGTGGAGCTCAATGGGAGCTGGGAGCCCAGCCTCTCTCCAGTGCCATGCCTTATGGGAGCTGGGAGCCCCTGCCCTCTCTGAATCCGTGCCTTGTGGGAGCCAGGAGCTGGGAGCCCAGCCTCTCTCCGATGCCTTGTGGACCTGCTCACCCCTGGTTCCCGAATGTCGCCTTTGGGACCCGGTCCACATGTTCCTGACTGACCCCTGTTGTACCACACTGGCCATTCTAGAACATGGTATGACAATTCTGATGTTTCTTTTTAATAAAAGATTAAAGTTCGCTGTTCTCTTTTTTAGTACCTTTTGTTTTCTCCTCCTTCTTGAACTGTTTATATTGTACATGATTTTTTTTTTTATTTGTTTGGTTTTTTTAACAGGACACAATGTTTGTGCGAGGATTAAAGAGAAAATGTTTTGATGGTGAGGAAGATATTGAAGGCACTCTGGCTGGTATTAAGGCTATTCCTTCCTACAATCTCCAGCGGCAGTCACTTCTAGATATGTCCTTGGTTAAACTTCAGCTGTGTCACATGCTGGTGGAACCCAACCTTTGTCGTTCGGTACTCATCGCCAACACGGTACGGCAGATCCAAGAGGAGATGACTCAAGATGGGACTTGGCAGATGATAAATACACAGAGCACAGGGCAGGCATCCCTGGATCGTCTCGTTTCCACAGATATCCTCTGTCGTTCGTCTAGGGATCAAGCTGAGGGAAAGCATGGTGCAGCCTATGGTACCTTCAATAAAGACTTGGAGAGTGACCAGGCACAAGATAATTCAGAAACTATGTCAACAGCCTCTGCAGTGCAAACACCAAGAAACCTGCAGAGCAACGTGTGGGAAATGGAGAGTCCACAAGAAAATAAAGGAAACTTTCAAAAATCTTTAGATCAAATATTTGAGACACTGGAGAATAAAAGTCCTAATACTGTTGAAGATCTGTTTTCAGAAGTTGACAATTCTTATTATGATCTTGATACTATGTTAACTGGCATGATGAGCAACACAAAAATGGGACACTGTGATAGTCTTGAAACATTTTCTTCTCCACCAAATACAGCTTCTAACTCTAATTGTAAATCTGATCTTAATGACCTTGATCATATTGTGGAAATCCTTGTTGAATCCTGAACCTCTTTGTGTGGAGGTAAAGATCTGTTAATGGGAAGAAAAGACTTGAGAAAGCAATTTCCACAGTTTGTTCTATCAAATCTGCACGAGTATTTTACAAATATCTATATATTATATAGATACATACATTAAGAAGCACTTCATATTGCAAAATAGTGTTAACTCTTAAAGTTAACCTGCAACTTGTAGTGTAATAATCTGATTTATTGTCCACTGAACTGTAAGTACATGTGGTAAATGTTTCTATGTTGGGAGTCCAAGGCTCTTGACATTGGGTTCCTTTTACCAGTTTGTTTTAGCCTTTGATGGAGGATATCCTCAGGGAGAGGGATTCTCTTACCTTCTTACATCTCTCCCATAAAAATGGTAATAAACAGAGAGACAAGCTGGATAACTGGTTTCCTGTTTCCCTCCAGTTTCCACTTTGTTACGCCCCAAAACTCCTACCATACCTGCTGCTTCTGTTTTAAGTCCCTACATGGCTCTTAAAGAGCAGTATGCAATAGTTCTTGTTATCCTTGCTAGCTTCCTCGGGGTTTTGCTACAATTTTTACTTCAAAAATAGTTTTAAAGTGTTTATTGGTGTTTAGATTTTTCCAGGTATTTTCCTAAAATATATTTTTACTACAGATGTTATGTCAGCTGCTAACTTAGTAACTTTTGATCATATCTGCAGTTGATGTATTTTTTGCAAGATTTTCAAAAAGGGATGTTTTTTTTACCATGAGCTACCCGATGTAGCTCAGTAAAGTGTATGTAAATGTAAATATGCAATTTTATACTTTGCATTAAAATGTAAGAGCTGTTTTCATGATTCTGTTTTATAGAGTAGTACTTTACTAAATTGAGAATTGTACATTTATGCTTTTCATACTCCACATATTTGAGTATCATTATAGGAAGATCTTTGATCTAGCTAGACACAATTACATTTAATTCATATCAGACCATACTTTTTTGTTAACTACAAACCTAAATGATGCAGGTTTTTATTTATGTGTATTTATATGTAAATGTCATCAAGTGAATTGTTTATCATTGAAGTCTACCATCAAATATTTGTTTATATGGGATAACTATCTTGCACTAATTACTACAAAAAGTGTTATTAGCGGCCTTTAAGTCTCACTGGTTGGTATGTCATGATGTCTTGTCATAATTAATATGCTCCACTCTTACCAAGGGTTTCCTCTTGGCTTATTTTAATAACAAAAAATGTAATATAACATGAGATGGTGGTCTTTTCTTCCAGCACATTTGGTTTAGAGTGTATCTAACTAATCTTCTTCCTAGGAGACTTTTTGGGGGGGAAAGGGGTAATTTGGGTATAGCCTATGATTTTATTGTAAATAACAAATGTTTCCCATCAGAAGCTGCTACTGGGGAAAAGCCCCAAGCTAGCAGGGTGTAGGGAAGAGGGAAAATATGGATTGGTTTCTAGAATATGTGGGCCATGGCTGTGCCAGGGGAAGACATCTGTCAGTAACGTGGTTGTTTTCTGTAGATCTGAGCCAAGCCAGTTGCTGAGGAGGAAAAGAGAACCTTGCTGTGTGCGACAGGCGCTGCCTTCCCATGAGTGACCTTGCCTACGATGCAGATTCTCAAACCTGGAAGGGAATTGGAGTTAGAGGTGCCAAAGGGGTGTTAAGAACATTTCAGTATCACTTCAAGAATAAGTAAACCACTGAGCTTACCTGCTCTAGAATCATCTGCTTTGAGGAAAGATCATATCATTTAGCTAAATTTTGCAAACTCAACAGTTGAATGTGTATTGGCTCCATCTTCTGAAACCATGCACTTTGTGTGAGTCTTCAATGAACTAGATGTTTCCTTGTATTAAATTTGGCATAAGATAACTTGTAATTGCTGTAGTTAAACTTTGATTAATAACTTAATGTTAAAGGAAGAAATAGCATATAGACACTTGCAAGTTCAGTCTGTAGGATACAGCTGGACCACAGAGAAGCCCATGCCTTAATTGAGAGATCACTTACAGCAATATTGTATTGCAGCAATAAATGCTGATTCAGGAGTATCCAAATATAGATAAAAACTGTCATATCTCACAGTGAAATAAAGCTGGCTTATGTGGTAGTGTTTGTTGTAGTATCGGAAATTCTTTCAAAAATAGAAAATCTGCAGGTAATTTTTCTTGATGCTTTTCTGCATGTGAACCAGGGAACTGGAAAGCAGATGCCTTAGGGTAAAACAAAGAACCAGTTTCAGTTTTATAAAGGGAACATCAGCATTGATTGGAAATAACGAAATATCTTCTGTTCCTCTGGGAAACTTTTCCAAAACTGCTCTGAACTGTGTTGAAAACCCACAGGTTTGAGCAACTGTGTGTGTTCCCCTCTGCCCCCACACCCTCCATTTTCATTAAATGAGCAATTTCGTGTTAAGATATCTTAAAAATGCTGTTCCCCACCTCCTTAGTGTGCATCAGTCTACGTGTTACAGAGAGGAATCAGAATAACTTGTTCATAACTGTTAAACTGTGTAGGTCAAGTGCACATGTGTGTATTTATAACTCTATACTTCATCTAGCTGGGTGCATTCCTTTACTGAGGAAGCTGTGCCTACTTAAAACAATTTATGGAGTCTACGTGGCTTAACAGGAAAGCTGTTAGGTAAGTAGGCATTTGTGGAGTCAAGCATTTAAACAGAAATATATATCCTGTTTTATTACATTCTTAAAACTTATGCCAAATCTTATGTGCTCTTACAAGCCTGATATCTTGGCTCAGCAGGTATAAAAATTGGTATTGCTGAAACTTGCACAGTCACTATGCAGAACTGTTGGGTGCCTACAACTGGTCTGATTTTGCAGAGACCAGTCTGTAAAATCAGCTCCCTATTGCTTTAATAATGTCTCAGTCTAATTCAGCCTCTCCTGGTTAAAAAAAAATAGAAAAAAGAAGCTTTAGTTTTTAACTGCTATTCTCATTTCTTTAGTGAGCTGTGACTACAAATGGTGAGAGATGATACTTGCTGCTGGGGGTTTTCTTAATTTCTACATGTAAGTGGGAAATTTAAATAAAGTAGCTTCTTAAATTAGGACAGGCTTCTGACAGATTTTGCTGCCACTCCCAGCAGCCTTTTTTCTCTTGTGCTCCAAGGGAAGAGTTGTGGAGCTTGCACAGCATCAATGCCATGTCAGACAGGGCTGTTGGTCTGCTGATGGCACTGGGCTGTGGACTTGCATCAGAGCAAGCACTGTCAGGTACACACAGCTAATACCCAATCTGCTTCCTTTGCAGGTAGCACTGAGTATCTGTACCCTTCTTCTGTGCCTGTGGTTTTATTTCTCCTTTTCCATTGCCAGAAAATCAGAGATCAGGCACAAGAAGTGCAAGGATCCAGGCTGCTGTAACAATGGCTTGTCTGCTTATTGCTTCTCTGTTCGTGTGGTGTTTGTTAGTTTCTTTTAACCCCTCTCTCTTCTGCAGCTCTGGGAGCTTGTCTAGCAAAAAAACATCACCAGTCTCTACAGCCAGAGCTATATTTGCCTAAAGGACAAATGTGGTCAGTGAAGAGAGAATCAGGTGTTTGAACTAAAAAAGCACCTTTCCTGAGCAGACTGCCTTGGAGGCACAGCAGTGCAGGGTTTCAGCCTGGAGCAGGTTAGGGATTCACACACAAACTGAGCCTTCAGACTCACCAGGAATTACCTGTTCTCAAAGCTGTCCTTAGACTTTTTTGAAGTCTTGGGTATGTCTGGGCTGCTTTAGTAAGCATTTTAAAAGGCATTATTGTAAATTGACTGAGAGTATAGTTTAATATTGTAACTATCAGACCATTATGGATTTTTTTGTGTCTCAGAATATTGATTTGTGTGACTGCTTTACAGTCTTGCAGCTTATTCCATATTCCCTTATAGGTAAATGAAATGTCAAAAGCTAGAATGAAAAAAACCCAACACATTTGCTTTCTGACATCCATGATAAGACAAATAAAAATGCTTTCAAAAATTACTTTTGTTCAAAGTGAAAATATGCTTGTGTCTCAAGCCTAGGATGTAGTCCCATATGCAAAAAACCCCATGACTGATGATGACAAATTTTGTCTGCTCATCAGTTCTTAAATGAGTGTTATTTCACACTCTGACTAATACCAAGAGTACAAAGCCACCAAGTTTCAAAGAAATGAAATAAACATCTTGGGAACGTGCGTATTTTTGTCAATCTGGCTTATTGAATACAAGGTTTTGCAAGAATTGTCTGAACTTCTTTTGGTGTCTCTTGCAAAGCTGACAGTTAAGATAAGTTTTCAGTTTTCTTACTTTTTTCCCAAGGAATTTTCATGGTGAATTCCCATTGAATAATTTGTCAGGAAATAGTCTTATTTTAGATGTTTGTGAAATTTTTTTTTGTTTTGAAAAAAAAAAGCAGCTAATGAAAAATACAAAAATTTCATTATTTGACATGATTTTCATAAGTTTGTATGGTAGCTCTTTCTTAAAAAAAAAAAAAAAAATTATTCATTTGCTTAGCCAACATTCCCCCAAAATGAGTGGTTTATGACCTGAAGAATTATTGTGGTAAATGTTCATGCATGACAAACATGTCAACAGGAAAACCTAATGCCAGCGGCTGCTTTGCATTGCTGGGGAAACATTTGAGTAATTTCAGCTGTCGTCTTTTTAGGGAAGAGTAATTGAAGGTACAGGTGATTACATGACTGCTTGCAAAACCAGAATTAAACAGAAATTGTGTCCCCATGTATGCTGTATTTGGAAGTCCCCATGGAGCTCCCCATGGAGTTGGAAGTGCAAGGATGTACTGCAATAGTAAAAGGTTGCAGCAAAGGAAATAGTATATACTATTTTTCATGTTCCATTTACAGACAAGATTTGGAGAGGAAATCAAGAAAAAGTAATGCGACTTCAACCTGGAGTTGTGCAAGCTTACAAAACAGGACTTCCAAAGGGAAGAGTGGGTATGTTGATATAAAACTCAAAACCCAAAATAGTTTAATGTGTAGAAGAAAAAACCCAGTGCTTTTGTGTTTGTACTGAGAGAAAGGCTAGACATGGAAAGCACTGGGTGTTTGGATTATTTTGTGTCCAGTGAACTGACTGAAGTTTAAGACAAAATTGTTGAATGGTTACTTGTTTAAATTGAAGCTTGGTACTGTCATTTGCTTTTTTGCCTCTGCTTTGTTTGAAGGGTATAGGGGGAAAATGCTTTCTCTTGTAAATTGTGATTCTTTTGACAAAAGAGAACAATGGCTAATTTCCTATCTGAGAAATATTCAATAAGTTGTTGTTAGGTTTTCTAATAACCATCTTGTGACACGGCTTTTCCTAATAAACTTGAGTAGGTGTAGGAATAGTTTGTTCAGAGGCTTTACCACCAAGGAGAGGTGTTAAAACTAACCAGGGTTCAGTGCAGTGTGCTCTGCCTTTCTCACTTCCCTATGGAAGGGTGGTAGGATCATTCTGCCATTCAGCTTTAGAACAGCTCATTCATCTCAACCAAATCCATCAGATCTAACAGTTGCTACATTTTTAGAATGTTTCCAAGCGTGGAGATACCAGAAGAAAACAGCATTCCGTACTGATAACCAGTAATCCAGATAAGGGAGAGACATAGTTTCCAGGCATGAGACCAGCTTCATTTAGAAGCTCATACCTTAGACACAGAGTAATTAATTACGGGCATAAACCCATAGGAAAGCAGACTTCATTAGTTCTTGTGTTCCTGGACTGTGTTTTTGAATAGATGCCGAGTGTGAAGGTAAGAAGAAGTGGCGAACCCCCTGCATTCCTTTCAGATGAGTTATACAGAGACCCTGATTGGTTTGGGGGTTGTGTTTTTTTCCTGGTTTATGTGAAATTTGCTGCAAAAGCAAATATGTTGCTCGTGAGAATGCATCCTGGCCTGCTGCAGTGAGTATAGTCATGCTGAAAGGCCATGTTTAAAGCATTAAAAATTATATACAATCCTTGGTTTGCCTCAAGCTTTGCTCAGTTCAAAATGGGAGAGCATTGGACTCCTAGAACATGACCTCATTTGAGAATGTAAGGACCTTTTAAAGGAAGATTTTTGTCAAGAAAGACCTTGTATGTGAGCTCAGCCCTCCGAATTCTTCACTGTGTGAGACAAGCATGGCTCCTCTAGCACAGGAGACATTAAATATTGCCAAGCTAAACAAGGTTCCAGTTCTGTGTGAATCCCACTGTTAACACAAGCAAAAAAGTGACCAAACCCTTTGCAAATAATCACCGTATTTTGTGTCACTCATAGTAACTTCTTCAGGTGTTAAGCCATGAATCCAAAGTTCTGATGCATGCATTTAAACAATTCCAGGTTCTTTTTTTCTGTAGCTCTTGTCAGATCATGCTTGAAACAACTGACCTTTCTAGAAACACCCACTGTAGAAGGCACGTTCACCCTTTTCTATTGCACAGAACAAAAACTGCTTACAGAACAGCTGACCACCTCAGGTTAATCACTCAAGCAAGAGTGAGAAGAGCAGGGTGACCAGTGTTGGTGTCTTTCTAAGAGGTCTGCTGGACTGGAGGAGAATCGCTCTACCAGAGGCTCAGGCACTGAGCTGGAGAGGGAGAATTGCCCAGGAGTGTACTGGTGCTGCAGGGCTGCCCAGAGGTCAGACTTTTGGCCAGCAGGGATCAAGTCTGCAAAGCCTAATCTTGGCTCAAGCTATGGGGACACTTTGGTGGTACTGCTAGTAAAACTATCCTTTTATAGTCCACATTAGACATAATGATTCCAGATCCATCCCTTCTGCACCAGCTCCCTTTGAACGCCTGTTCTGGGTCTATTCCTTGGAGATAATCCCCAGCAGATGGTAGGGGTCGGTCCTGGTGCAACACTCCTGGCTGTCCCTGGTTGACTTTAGCACACAGAAGAATCCTGAACATCTCAGAGTTACTCCTCCATTTAAGCCACAGTGTGCGGTGGGAAGGAAGGGATCTGGGGGAGGTGTTTGTTCCACTCCTCCCCCTCAGTGCTGACACTGGTCCTGCACTTACACTTGGTGCAGCAGATGGACCATGGGGGTCGGGGTGTCACCCCTCAGCTCCGGCAGCGTGTCCAAAAGGATTCATTAGTGCTTCTCCTGGCAGCACTCGCTGCCCTTCTGTGCTCCATGACCTCCAGCAGCGAGGTCAGAGCGCAGCTGTGGCTGGGGAACTGGGGACACCATGCTGCAGGAGAGAGGTGGCCTGGAGAGACGATGCCCCTGTCCTCAGCGAGGGACACCTCACCCGTGGGGGTCACCTTGGCTTTCTGTCTCCCTGCCCTTCACCCCCATTGCACACTCCTACCCGAGTGCCCATCAGGAGACACAAGGGTTAAATCTGTTGGACCTGAGGGTTTAAAAGAAAAAATCTCCTTTGCTGAATAATCACAAAAAGCAGCTGATCTTTCCTCGGAGTTGTAGTGTATCTCCACCAGAAAATCGCAAATGTTTCTGTAGTATTTATGAGACCGACATGGAACCTTGTGTGTGAGCTGGGTCTGTGCTCGCTATCCATGTAGGAACCTGTCTGTGCAAATGTCCTTGAGTTTTGTTTGGTTTTAATGTCCTAGAGATTGGCTCTTCCAGAGATGGGTTTAGATCAAGCAGCTTTCAGGGGATGCATCAGGTAACCAATCCATGGCAGGGTTCGACAAAGGATCAAAATTGATCTTTACAAATACTTCAATGTCAGATTTTGAAATCTGGTTTGTACAAACGCTCGTGCCAATGTAACTTGATTACGCAAATGCCCGTGAAAAGCAAATACGAGGTTTGAGCGTGGCTAAAACCACCTCATCTTTGAAGGAAGAAAAAAAAATCAAGTGAATATTCATGGCAGAATTGTGCAATGTTTGACGTAGCTCTAGGGCTGGTCGGAAACGTGTACGCCCGGTTTCCCAACAGGCCTGGCACCGGGGCGTTGTAGGAACGCTGCTGTGTAGAGGCCCTGGGCGTGCCTTTCACTGAAATTCGGTAGTTTTGGTCACAGACGGACTGCGAGTTTATACAAAAAAAAAAAGGGGGGGGGGGGGGGAGGAGGAGGAGGAGCGGGGGTGGTTGTGGGCTCGGGTGCGGGCTGGCCGGTGGCTCCGCGCTGGTTTCAAGGCGCAAAGTGCGGCGGCCGCGGCGGCGGGCGGAGCAGCGCGGTGCGGAGCGGAGCCGAGCCCGGCGCGGCCGCTCCGCCATCCCCGGCAGCGCGGGCGGGGCCGCCCCCAGAGCGCCGCGCCGGCAACGCGGGACTCGGCGGCGCCCGCGCCCCCATTGGCCGAGCCCGGCAGCGCGGCCCCGCCCCCCGGCTCTCCCTGCTCGCTCATTGGGCAGCGCCGCGGGACCAGCCGTAACCCCGCCCTCCCGGCTCGCCGGCCAGTCAGAAAATGGTTGCCGGGCAGGTTGAAAGGGCCGCCGGCCAATGGGAGGGCGGGCAGCTGGCGCGCGCGGCGCACGCAGCGCCCCCCCGCGGGAGCCGCGGGCGGAGGGAAGGGCGGAGCGGAGGCTGCCGGGGCCCGGCGGGGGTGGCGCTGCCTCCGCCTCCTCCCGGCCCGAGTCCCAGCCCCGCCGAAGGGAGGGAGCGCGGCCGGCCGCGAACGAACGGGGCTTCCTCTGCTCCCAGGTGGGGCGCCGGGCGGGAGGCGGCGGGAGGGCGCGGGGCCGGCAGCCGCGGGCAGGGGGAGGGCGGCGGCGGTCGCGGGGTGACGGCGGGGCACGGCGGTGAGGCCGAGGCGGGGACGGCGGGAGCCCCGACGGGGCTGGGGGGGCCCTGCCGGTGAGGGGCGGAGGGGCAGCCGGCGGTGCGGCGGGAGAGGAGGGACAGCGGGGCGGACGGACGGACGGCGGCCCCGGGGAGGCGGGCTGGGGCCGGGGGCAGAGCGGCGCCGGGGTGCGGCGGCCCCGGGGAGCCGGGCTGGGCGCGGGGGGAGCGGCCGGAGCGCGGCCGGCGGTGGAAGTTGTTCGCGCAGTTATAATTAGCCCGGCCGGGGTCCGAGCGAGCCGGGCGGGCGGAGGAAGGGGGAGGAGTGTAACTTTTCGCAGCTCGGGAAGCCCAAGGTTGTCTCTGGTTACCGCTGCCCACGGCCGCGGCGGGGGGCGGGACGGCCGCAGGAAGCTCCGGCGCTCCTTCCACAAAGGCCAAATGGTGGCAGGAGCCGCGGGAGCGGCGGCGGGAGGGCGGCGGGCGAGGGCTCTCCCTGAATCCCGGCCGCTCCATCCTGGCGCTCCTGGTCGCTGCCGCTCGGTACTTGCGACTTACGCATAAGCTGCAGTTACGCTTTTAATGGCAGGTTTTGCTGGGCTTGATAAACGTGTGTTAGTCTGGGCTACGAGCAGGTGGATGGGACTGGAGGAGCGTAAGATTGGTCTCTATGCATATTGCAGATTAAGCTCGCAAATAGGTGCAGTTAATAATTTCTGCCCTAGTTAGGCCTGGAATTTTTCGAGCTGTGTTGGAATGCTCGTTTCTAAAAGCATAGGTGGGAGCCTTATGCAGTAGTTTTCCACTTTATTTTTGATGTGGCTAAAATTCCGTAGTTCGGGCGGTTAACTGCAATGTGGGAAATGCCATTAACATTTAAATGATGCTGTAATTTCAAAATTCTAAAGTGACCCCTAAACACAGACTAGGAGGGGAAGACAGAAAGTAATCCACTAGAGATATAATCCATAGTGATTTGCAGCTACCGTGTCTTCTATAGTTGTTGTTTTTTTTTTTTTAATTAACAGATTGTAAAAATTACACCTAATAACATTACTTTTGTACTTCTTCCTGAGACTTAACCCTGTGTGCCCAGAAATCATACAGGGCAAAAATCAAAACCTCCACAGTTACTTCTGCAGGAATCCTTTGAAGTATCTAATAAAGAAATTAAATTTGAAAACTTCTTGACTTCACCTCCTTCTAGCAAAATACTGAACTTCTAAACCACAAGTAACAATACTATTTTATTTATCCAGTGCTTCTAATTCTGTTGGGTTTGGGGTTTTTTAGCTAAGGTGCTGAAATCTAAAACTTTTCAGCATTTTACTGTGCTTGTTAGCTTTGTGAAGTTGTTTTAGCATTAAAGAATCTTAAAACTCTAAAACATGTGTTTTTATATTCAGTGTATAGAAAATGCAATGACTGCACACATCTCCCTGTGACCTAACAAGTACCCTTTAATGAACCTCAGTAGTGATCACCTGAAGTCCTGCTGTTTCAGGGCCACGTAGGTTATGAATCTTCATTTGTCTCTTTATTTGGGGCTTTTTTTATTTTCTAATTATTTACAGATAGCATGGTTATCATCATACTGGGAAAGAAATCAGCTTCTAGGAGGAGGTGGAGGAGGAGGGAGATGTTATTGTGTTTGTTGCTGTGGGTTAGAGTTTGGCTTGCTGAGGTCACGGGCATTTTACTGCTGTTTTACTGCATTTTTTACAGTTCCGAGGTTCTGTAAGCGGAGGAGCCCTTTGCTAGCATCAGGCTATGAGTTGCTATGTAAGATGAACTGTAGGCGTTTACTTGCCCGTCTGTCTGAATGTAAGACTGCCTTTCACTATGTATTATTTTAAGATTTGTGCAATAATGTGTGATGAACTCTTGGTTTTTGCTCACCGAGGGCTGTGTTTGTGCAGCCAGTGCTGATCCTTGCTCCTGCGGTGCATCTGTGGGTTTGCCTCAGCTGGGTCAGGTGTCTGTGTGTGTGATGTGCACAAACTGGCATGGCACATCCAATCCTGCCTGCAGGCTCTTAGCCCCTGCAAGGGCTTTCATCCTTGGAATTCGTAACTGTTTGGTTCTCCAGGTGGAGGTGAGACCTCAAGAGCATGGATCGTGCTATTCCCTCCACATTTCCTAGCCGAGCCCATAGGTTACTGTCGCTTCAGCCTTTTCAGGTTTCCCAGTTACCAATGCCTTGAGCTAATCCATGATTTAATCCATGTGGTCTCTGGCCATACTGCAGATGCTGTTATATGAGGGGTTTGATGGAACTGGTGCCACATTGAACATTAGACAGAATCACAGGACACCTTGTCAACTGCCTTCTCATACTGGTTTTATGTATGCTGAAAAAGAGGAAAGTTGGAGGATTAAATAAAAATCTAACTGGTTTTGCAGCCTGTAAGCATTAGGGGATAATTGTGAAATGTAGTTCTTCACAATGCAGGGTATTCTCTCTCCTGATTATGTAATTTTGGAGATGATTGCAATTATAAATTGGTGTTCAATAACCTTAGGAAGTAGCAATGCAGGTCCTTATCCTAAAGCCTAATGCTCAGAGGATCAGCATTCTTCAGTACTCATTTACAAAGTATAATTTCCACATTTTATGTGCTCGCAGGTAAAACTGTTAGGTCCTCTTATTTCAGCGTATTCATGAATTTTAGGGGGTTTAACCCACATTTATCTGCTTTAATAGAATTTACCACAAATAATTTAGAAAGTTGTATTGAATTGTGTGCTTAATGCTTCTGGTTAAAAAAAATTAAAACCACCACATAGTAATTAAATGCTCTGATTTTGTTTTGTTTTTCCTCTTAAGTCGCATCATCCTACCTCGGTGGATGGCTTGGCCTCTGGGATAGCTCAAGACTCTTGGATGACCACGCTTTATGCAAAATCCAGAATCTTCCTGCCTGGACTCCTCTCTTTTTTCTAAGGGTAACTACTTGTATGTTTCTATGAAATTGTTTCTTACGTGCATAGGACATGTTCTGATAATGGGCTGTAGCTGTTATATGTGGATTAGAATGGTTAACTGAAATATATCTTTTAAAAATGGAATATATAATATAAAGTGAGGTAAAAACTTTGGTTTGAGTATTCTGGATTTCCATTACTATTTTTTCCTTGATAAGGGAGGAATTATTACAATGCAGCAAAACATATCAGTTTAAGATTACATTCTTATTGGAAATTGATTAACTAAGACTTCAATCTTATGGTAAGATCCACTGTGTTCAGCCACTAAAATTGAGTGTTGCAGTTTTGTCTTGTGAGAAGGTGGCACTTTGGATGCTGAAGTTGTGTACTACAAGAGAAAAATTCAATGAAAATTCATGATTTCTGATTTGGTTACTGAAAGAATAAATGCACAGTCCTCTATCAGGAGAAAAGCTTTTTTGTTGTTTGCTTTTGCTGTTAATGGTCCAGTTTTTTTTTCTGTTACAAGTATGGGCATGCCAATTTTTAATATTTAATAATCTGTAACTTCCTTTATTAGCAGATCTTTTAGATCACTTTAGCCCTAAAAGGTGTGTCAGTGTTATGTGGGGGAGTGCATCTAGTATCTCTGTTTGAAGCAAATGTGGGATTGAGAACTGTTCAGTTGACTAGAACAAGCTGTGAAGAGGTCTGGCATTGCATTTGCAGCTCTAATGATCCTTTGTTTCTCCAATGAGATGCTTTGGTGGAACCATGGTGGTTTGGTTCTTCTTGTTTCCTTTATGAGTCTTACGTTCTCATTTAATTATAGTTCAGTTTTACTATGGGAGTTTCTAGGTTTAGTAACTCTTGATTATGTATTAGCTTTTGCCAGCTAGTATTGATTCTTTGTTTAAATTATTCCAGGCCCTTCTTCCACTAAAAAAAAAAATAAATCCACCCAGAATCACTGAAAAAACCTTGCTAAACACACTCCCATTGAAAATATACACATGAGATTTATTAATAAATGTGGAACAAGATACACAAGTGACAGGCAAGAGTGATAGTGGTTTAGTTTGGGGTTTTTTATGGGTGGAAGTTTCTCTCTCCTGAGCCCTGGAACCTACTTGTTTTAGCTGTGGAAGGTACAGATCCTAACAGAGGAGTACCCTCTCCAGAGTGAAATGCCATGCTCTGAAACTCAGCTGCCATAGTTTGTAAAGCACAGCTCTTATCAGTGCTCTGTGAAATGAAATGGGAGTAAGGAACTTAGGAAGATGTCCTTAAGTGCAGGAATTTTCCAGATCCCAGTAGACATAACATAAACAGGTTGTTTTGGAGGGGGTTCAGACTAACTTTTAAACTTCTTTAGAAGTGCTTCCTAAACATAATTTCAGCTCCTAAAATATTTGTGTATGATAGAGGTTTATTTTCTACTTCCACACATAGTGAATGACAGTGGGAACGTTATTAATTCCGGAATAATTCTGTACTAAACTCAGTCTTCCTCTCATTCCTCTCCTGTACCTAATGAATGCTATTCAGGCTAGTCTGACTTTCAAAATGTGGGGAAATCCTTAGGTGTGGGGATTTTTTGTTTTGTTTGCAGAGTTGTTGTGTGTGTGTTTGTTTTTGGGTTTGTTTGTTGTTTTTGCTGGGGTTTCTTGAGTCTGAACAGTAGCATATCTTGGTTCTGTGTTCCAGTTCTTTGTACTGGTCAGGATTTGTTGATCAAAAAGTTGCCATTAAGTCTTATTTCTTTGAGCAGCCATTTTCTGTTAATTTCTGCCTCCTGTGAAGTTATTGCATAGGAGTTTAGGTATGGGAGTGAGCTGGTAGGACTGCACTCCTCCCTGTATGCACACTTTTAGTCACTTGTGCCTTCTCCAGCACTTACTCATCTTGGCTAAACTGGGGCAGGGCTGAGGGGGGTGGGGAGGCAATGGACTTAAACTTCTGTACATTTGGAAGTATCTTCAGGTCTAAACTTTTTTCATTTGGTGTTTCCTAAGGCATTTAGTCCTTCCCTCATTGCTCAGGGTAACAGGCAAGATGTAGTGTGGGGAACTCCAGCACTTGCTGGGGACCCCAGCTCAGAGATGTTCTGTGTGCTCTGACAGCTTACACTGTTATGTAAGGCATGTCCAAGTGATCAGCACTAAGCCTGCATGGGAGGGAGGGATTTGTGCTGTGTCTGTTAACTGCACCTTCAGCCTTTCCATTTCCTTGTGCGCTTTCTTCTATGTGAAATACCAATAGCCAGTCCAGCACTTAATTAAAACTGCTTGTGAAGTTGTGTTGCCTAAAAATGTGTGTCAGGTAGGGCAAGGATTATCATTAAAAATAGTGTACAGCGTACATCAAATAATTCTGGGGAACAGCTGTAACTATTGGGGTGTTTTTCTTCCTTTGCACTTCCTGCAGATGGATGTGTGCTTGTGAGATGTGTCTGTGAAGAGAAGGGAGAGCAGAACACCAGGTTACCAGCCAGCCTTGGTCAGTCACTAACATAAATCTACAGCCCAGAGAGTCTGTCTGTCTTTACCCTTACATGGTTTCTATAGTTACGAGACAAAGGAGACTTTGAAAGGGAATTGCCCAAATTACAATAGCAAGGAGTCTCTTAATTTTTATTTTAATACATTTGTTGTATTATGGTAAACTGGATGGGCAGCTTTCACTCTTGAGGTGCTTACATACCTGCAAAGCTGGTATTTTTGTCCTGTAAGAAAAAGTAGTATTTCCCTTTGAGGGAGTCTTGGGCTGAAAAAGCTGTGTGACTGTAGAGAAAGGATCAAGGAAGTTTGAATTTAATAATACTCTAAAAAGAAAAGCCAAAAGGTACCACTATGAATTCAGTTTTCTTTACCTGGGTAGTGAAGGCCAGGTACTTTATTGATGCTCTTGCTATTTAAACATATTTAGTGGTAAATAAATAACTGTTGTGTAGTTTAATACGGTGCATGAGAAGTTTGTGTTCAGACAATACTAATCGTGGCAGTCGTGTTTCATACACTGATTATTTTTAAGCTCTTCCCTACTGAAAATTAAAGCTCTGTGAGGTCCTGAGTTCTAAACATTGTTTAACTTTTCTCTCTAGTTCTCCCTCATATTCCAAAAAAGTTTTAAAGTAGTAGTTTGCCCAGATAGAAGTAATTGAGGGTTTTCACATGTTGCTTTATTCCTTGAGAGTGTTCCCAGCTGTACTTCCCAGCCATGTGTCAGTGGCAGCTGCACTGTCAGGCCGTGTGACAGATGGAGCTGAAATGGTGGCACGGGCCCTGTATTGTCCACAGCACATCACAATATGAATTTTTCTTGGTAGCCTGGAATGTTTCTTCTGAGTAGCTGCACCCTGACCAGGCCTGTTTGTTTGGTATTGTGTGGATTTGCCAACCAGGGACGTGCTTCTTCCCTCCCAAGTTTTTTCAAACCCTGGTGTGGTGTAGGATTACAGTGCTTGGATGCTTCTTCCCATCGTAGCCGGGAGGAGTTGCAGTGAAATGTCCTCCATGGAGGACTGGAAGGAACTGAGGAACATGCTGTCAGGGCAGAATTTCTGTGTAGACTCCATTGTAGTTCAGTGATGTGAATAGAGAGTTTGGTACTCCCAAACACTGAATTCACTTTACTTCATTTTCTCTATATCTGAAAAATTATTTTCATTAAAAAAGCATTCTGCCATAAATGGCCTGTGGCTCAGTTTGCATTACTATAATGGGAGAGGATGAGAAGATGCCAGGAAAAAAGTTGAGATGTGTTGCCTTCTCATTGTTTCTGTTTTTTTCATGACAAAAGATTTTAAAGTAGATCATCTGAACAGAAAAAAAAAAAATTGTTGTGAGAGGAAAAAAAATTGTTGTGGAACTTTTTCAAGTTCAGGAAAAGGGTGACTTAGAGCTTGCTGCTTTTACAATTGAACAGCTATGTGAAGACCTCACATTTGAAGTTGGCATAAACTTTTTAATTTTTATTCCTTTTATTTACTTAGAAATCAGAGTTATCAGATTGGCACGTCCCAAAATCCTGTTAGTTGACCCAATTTTGTGAGATGTGAGTAGGTTCCTGGAATTAGGCTGGAGTGAGGAGAGCGCAGTTTTTGGAGACTGTGCTTTAGTGTGCCCAGATCGTGCTGCTCTGAGCTGATGGAAGGGCTGACACTGCTCCTCCTCTGAGCAGGCACCTGGGGGTTTGTGTGTGCCAGGCTGCTTGTTTGCCTCACTACCAAAAATTGAAGTGGGATAAGCATTGCGTAATTAAACAATGCCCTCAGCATCTTCTGCTGCAAAGTAATGCTGTGAAAGAGAGCATCTGACTCTGAATTTTGGGTTTGGGATGAGGTGTCAATGGCAGTGCTACAGAAGAACAAGCTACTTAGAAAATACACGGTAGTGTGTTAAGGATCTGATCCCATCAGAAATTCTTGTGTTAGAAAGTAAAGCAAAAGGCCTGATAAAATGTAGATTAGCTGCTAACAAAGGGGCTTTGTGCCTTTTGTAGGTCAGCAGCTGAGTGTGTTTGACAAGAACTGAAATTTAATGTCTCCTGTAGCAACCATGACACTACTCATTTTTAAATCCACTGTACCAATGGTACTCTGGTTTTTATTAGCCTTTTACAAATTTTTGTGTAACCTCTGAAGTCATCTAGCCCCTGGAGGGAGAGTAGGGGATCATTCCTGTTAGGAAATAAATCAATGTAAGACAGAATTTCTAAAATGTAAGGTAGTACTATGTTTGTTTATTTTAAAAACACATCTTGGGAGTGGGGAGTATGTTAAGTAGAAACATTTTGAAGTTGGAGCAAATAGTGTTTCTTGCACTTCATTTTCATAGTCAAGTGCTGTCATGCTCAAGCATTGTTACATGTTTGTAAAATGCTCTGGGACAAATTTTATGAAGGAAATTTGAGGAATGAAAAGAGGGGTGTCTGCCTATATGAGCATGTAGTATTTAGTCTAACAAGACTACCGTTTGAATTGAAAAGTAAAACATGTCATATTAAGTTGTTTCTGTGAAATTATACATCCTTGCATGTCATAGTCTGCTTGCTCTTAAGCTTGCTTACAGAATTTAAGTACTAGCACATTTTGAGATGTTAGGAATTAACATCATTTTTATAATTCAAAGAGATAAGAATTGTATGTCCTGTGTGTCTAACAAAGTATAAATGTGTATTTAAAAAAGTATATTAAAAGCAGTAAATTATCAAAACCAAACATTCTGAATGTGTGATATGTCAGAATTGATGTTTCCTGTGTGGTCATATCTTCATTCCCTTATGGGTGTAAATTTTGGTCTGTTTAATTAATTGAGAGAAAAGTAAACAAACCCCACTAGTGTGCAGTCTATGGGAATGATGGTGCTTAGTGAAGAAAGAGCTGTTTTGATGCATAATTTTCATTCTCACAGTGATGCTGTGAGGTAAGGCTTGAGGTAGTACACAACATTTAAATGCTGCTTGAAATGGAGAGCTCACAGTTTTATTGTGAGTTTATGATTTGCATAAATTATTGTTTTCACTACAAGAGTTGGTATATTCAGCTGCGGTCTACTTGTTCCACATAAATGTGATTTTCCATAGATTGTGTCAAAAATTAGCAGTTACTGACAGTATTGTCAATAGTTTGATGATCCTTCACACATATACACTGCCTCCCCAGAATGCTTTTATATTTTGTGCCTGAACTTTGTATCCAGATTCGTTCTGATTTTGTTGTAATGGGGTGCTCAGTACTGGCTGGGTCTGTTTGCTGTTAATGGGGCGCTGGAGTGGGAGAGTGATACATGATCAGTGTGGGATGATGACCCAGGTGAGCAGATACACCACTTCCAGGCACCTGCTGGCTTTTAGAGAGATTTAGCTGGTGCTGTGGCACTTCAGCAGAAAACTTTGGAGAAAAACAGAGTTCCAAAGTTAAAAAGTTGCAGAAGTGGTAAGATTACAAGTAATTAAAGTTTGTTGCTGTTTCAAGAGTGACTTGTGTTAATGAACTGAAGATAGACCAGACTACTCCCTGCTAAGTAAAAATGCAGTCCTAGGACAAGCTGAATTTCATCTAGATATATCCTTAAAAAAAACCAAAAAGTGTCTGCTATTGAGAAGTCTGACACCTAAAGTCCTGTAGCAGCTGTCTGTTTTCTCATGTGTTTTGCTGGGGAGGATGCGGTGCTTGCTGGCTTTCTGTTCCTCCAGAGGAGCAGAGTCTCGGCACATGGACACGGCCATGGAGCCCTGCAAATCTGGAGAAATCCTGAAAGTAAAAGAGGCTTTCTCCTGCTGCCTTCTCCTTGTCCCCAAAAGTCCAGCAACAGGCGAGCAGCTGGCAGCTGCAGCCATCAGCTGAGCTATTGCTGGCAGCATCCAGTGCTCACATGAAAAGGAAGTTGGGAGGCCCTCAGCAGCATGCAGGGTCTGGATCATTGTGCATGAAGGATCTGCCCTTAATCTGCCACTGATGTCTAATTTATGATTGCTTAATTTTTTTTAATAGTTTGGGAACAAGGTGTCTGTGTTCATGGACACTTTAGGATGTGTGTAACTAAGATTTTACCAGTGTTTTCTGTGCAGAGTATACTCCTTTTCTGTGTTTATGTGAGTGGTTGCATAGGGCTTGTTGTCCCTAATAAAACTCTTTAGACTTGGGATGGTAATTGCAAAGTACCCAAGCAGGTATTTGTTTAGCTCACTTAGATTTTAGATCTGTGTGTACAGGTTTTTCTACCACATTGTTCTAGACCTACTGTATTTCAGTGCAAGAGCGCACAAACCAGAATGAAAGCAACTAAATTCTATTTTGTTTCCCTTCGCAAAGTTGGTCACTTTTAAAAGGCTGTTTGACAGCTTCCTGCCTGATGTTCTTAGTGTGAAGTCAGTGGCAGGTTGTGAACTGATTTGTCTCTCTGTGAGCTCAGTGGCCCAGCCAGGTTTCCTCCCACATTTAACCAAACTAACAAGATGTGGAATGGATATAAGGATCCCACAGGAGGCCCTGCTATTGATCTTGCTGTAAAACAATTTTGAGTCACCAAAAAGAAAAGAGAAGAATCAGCCCTACATAGAACTCCATGTATGTTCTGTGTATGTTCTCAGAGATGTTAGATCAAGACATTAGAATGCCTCAATGAGATCAAAATGGGTGTTGAAAATTAGCTTGAAATCTTACCTGCTGTAGCCAAGAATGAATGTTAAAATGGAAATGATGAAATATTCTGTAGTTAGATCCTTAATACAAGCATCTATTTTATTTCACATGGACAGTCAGATATACTTAGAAGGATCTAGCTTTATAAAAAAAGAGTTAGTATATTTCTTCCATGTTTTATGTTTAGGAAAAAAAGTTGCCATGAAACAATACAGCTGGAAAGTGCACCTTTTCAATGGAAGTACTGTTACGTCTTGATGTTCTGTGACATCAAAAGTCTACGCTACCCAATACATTGTTCACTAGAGGGTTTTCAGAATTGTGTGCCCAGAATTGTGTACCTAGTATCCCCATTGTACACTAGAGGGTTTTCAGAATTGTCTGTTGGGCCTGCCCAAGGTTAATTCAGGACTTTTGTCTTGCAGGTTCATGTTGGGGAGAGGCCTAAAGCGCAAGCTGAGTGACTATGAGGAGAGCATGGCTGGTCTCTCGAGTGCCTTTGACTCCAGTCGAGGTCTGTCCTACCCCCTCAAGAGGCAGCTGGTGCTCAACATGTGCCTCACCAAGTTACAGACGTACAAAATGCTGGTGGAGCCCAACCTGCACCGCTCCGTGCTCATCGCCAACACCGTGCGCCAGATCCAGGAGGAGATGAGGCAGGAGAGCAGCCAGCAGCCAGTGAATATCTGCCCTGGCATCGCTCCTGCTTCTCACAGCTACCCAGGGATGGAGGCACCTGGCATTTCCCTTCAGCTGCCTCCAGGTGTTGGTCAGCAGGAGTCCCACTGCTGTGAGCTGCGCTCTGTGGAGGACCCGATTGAGAACAGCCTGCTGATCGTTTCAGATGATGACATGTCATCTGCTATTTCATCTATTCTGAAGGATTTAGACTTTGTAGAAGATATCAGCCCACCTACTTGTCTGGTTCCTACTGGAGATGACCAGCCGAAGTTTCCAGAAAATACTGTCCTGAAACTAGAAGATGATAGACAGGATTTGAAGGGAGCTGAATGTGTGTTTGGTTCCTTTGAAATTTCAAATTCAACCAGTTACTTGAAGGATTTGGCAATAGATGACATTTTTGAAGATATTGACACTTCAATGTATGATTCAGACTTTTGCTGCCCTCCCCTGATGCCGCCCAGATCACCATCTCTTGCTACAGAAGAACCATTGAAAACCTTCCCATCCTGTAATTCTTCTTCAGCAAACAACATTCAGATATGCAGAACAGATCTGAGTGAGTTGGACCACATCATGGAAATTCTCGTTGGATCCTGATACTTGTTTTACCCAAAGATACTTTTAGACTGCCACTTGCGTTTGGTTTCAGGATAAAAGCCACTGGAATAGTTGTAAAGAATTCTTTTAAAAGCAAACTAAATAATAATTTGTCCATAGTAGAATTTTCTAAATAATTCCAAAACTTACAAACCAAAAAAGTGGCAGATTTTAAAAAAGAAAAATTATTTATCAGAACTGTGCAATCATCATTTTCCTTCCAGGGTGTATGTGGAACAATGGGCACATACCCTCATCACCCCTCATGCCTCTTTCAATAAACTTTTTTATGTGCAATTTTTAATTTGACAGAAGAATTTACATGCAAAGCAAATTTCATATGAGGTGATCTTTTACAAAGCCTCCACTTTATTTTTAATATCAGAGTCTATGCCAAGCTGGCATCTGTCAAGTTGCAGAGTTAGATTGTGTGGATTGCAGACACGTTCTTAGAGATGGGTATATTTTAAAAATGAGACACACTTTGCTTTCTTTTGGTCAGAAAAGCAGATCAAGACACTTACCAACAAAGTCTCTTGCATTTTCTAAAGCATTCAGAACTATTTATTTTTGTAAATTTTATAGTCTTTCTACATTTTACTACGTTATTTCATCATAGTTCAAATATAATGGACTTCTAGTTGGATGTGTTTAGCACTACCTCTGAGCTGAAATGCTTTAACTCTTTCCAGTGCTTCATCTGAGACTGCAAATCTTTTTGTTTCTGTTTCTTTCTGGGGGAAAGTACTTCTAACTCATTAAGTTGATCCTTTGACAGTGACCTAGCTGATTTGTGAAATCAAGGGTATTCAATGTTTAAAAACTTTTAAGTATTTACAAATTAATTTATATGTAGATTGTGCAATTTAACATTTTTCTGTCAGTATTATGTGCTTAGATTTTGAATAATCTTGGCGTTCTTTAAATTAAAATTTACTATGTACAGGTAGCTTTTTATTCTCTTTTGGAAAACACTGTCCTTCAACCCTGCTTTCACTACAGATTTTAAGATGATTTTTATGTGCAATATTATTTAAAGAGATACACATTTTTATACCTGGCATCGGTGGGAAGAAACGCTTCAAACTTAAAACCTCTAGCACCTTTGGAGGATACTCAGCCAACATTTCTGCATCCTTGGAGAAGCCAAGCTGAGAGCACTGAGAACAACACCTCACCCTCTGCTGTGACAGCCCTGGAGCGCCCCTGGGGCTCTGGGGACCCACCCAGGGCTGGTGGCTCTGTCCCTCCCAGGGGCACCTGGGCTCTGGAACCCCGAGCTGCTGCCCCAGGCTGTCCCGGGTGTGGGGCAGGGGTGTTTTTATGCAGATACACAAACACCCTGCTCGGCTGGAGGTGGGATTTGCAGTGAGATCTGGTTTTCCATCAGGCAGTTTGGGTTCTGTGTTTCAGCCTGAACCGAGGTCTAGATTGATCCCTGCTATCGTCTTCTGAGTTTCACACTTGCACATTGCTTTTTTGGTTTGGATTTTGTTATTTTATTTTTTCCTTCTTTTTGTAATTATAAAACTTTTACTTTGTTCTTGAAAGCTGCAGCACCTGTCTTGAAAACTTGCAGTTGTAAAACCTTTGCTTTGGTTTGTTGTATTTTTTGGGGTTTTGTTGTTCTGCTGAGACTTTTTATGAACGGAGTGTCGGCAGAGGGAAAAAATGTTGCCTGTGTGTTGCATCTCACAGAAGTTGAAATCCTGGCCCTGTTGGAGGGGCCAGGGTGTCAGCTGGTATTTCTAGTCTTAACTGATGCTGTGGCACACCTACCTTGTGCAGAGATCTCCATTTTTTACTGTGGCTCTCTTGGTTAACAGTTAGCTGCCGACATAATTTGGTATCCCAGGCCAATGGAGAACCATTTCAGGTCACATCCTTGCAGCCATCTGGGTTGTTTAGCAGCTGAAGGGTATAAATGTATTTATATGCATATATTGTATTGATTCTAATATAAAACTTCTGATCTAAAGCATTTTGAATTGCTGGATAAAGGGATTTGGTTGAAGAGTGTATAACTAGTTCTTGAAGAGGTACAGCTTCAGAATGTACACAGATTGTGCATTGTGTATAGACTACTCTGGCTTTTCCTCAGCCTCTACTTTTGTATTAAAAATATGACTGAATAAATCCTTGAAATATTAAGGGCCTTCTGCACTGTGATGAAACAGAGATGCGGTTAAAAATGTCTTTAAATTCAGTGATGAGAGGTGAAATAAAAAGGCTGCATCTAATCTCTTTTTGCATTTAAAAATATGGAATGTTACTATGCAGTAAAGATATTTTGGTATGAAAATTGTATCATATAGCAAATAGTGAACACTTAATAAATCCACTTACCTTGCAGAAATGGACGAGAAGACAACTTGCTTTTCAACATTTATGTACTGAAGTTTTTTCTATACTGCAGCAAAAGATTTAATTGTTGGTAGATCTTTTATCAACAATTCAAAATGCAATTTTTGTACAAGTCCTGGCTACAGAGCTCTGTTTCTAATTGGTTGCTTGTGTCACAGTGCCAAGACCATGAGCTGGTGTGTAATGCAGTTCGGTTATGTTTGGAATTATGTGCAAAGGGAAGTTAATTTTTAAATATGCACAAATTAATTTTAAAATCCTTCCATGTAAAATGAAGTTAGAGGCTAGTTGTGGTGGACCTATTTATTGTATGTTTGGAAATAAAAGCCACAGTTTTGCATTTAAACCAGTTATATTTTGGAGCGTTTGGTATGTGAATGTTTTAAAAACAAAGCATAAAAAAATCTATGGCACCCTGCCACCTTTTCTTTGGTCTTTCACTCACAAAGACATAGCATTTTCCCTAGGCATTTGTATCTTTTTTCACATGCCTCCTCTTCCCCCATCCTTTGTCCCTAGAAATAATAAACACCTTACAAACCTGGACAGAAATAATTACCCACCCCAGGCCCCATAACAGGGTTCCACATGAGGTTTCCATGTACCCTGAAGGATGGATTCCTTTAGGGAAGCACCACAGCTTGAGCTGGGTGCCTCCAAAGAGGGACTGTGAGCACTGAAATTCCTGGGCAGTTTTGCCTATAACAGTAATAATTCAGTCTGTTAATAAGGTCTGGGGTCTTCGTGGTGTTTGCTCCTCCACTGCTTAGCAGTTGTTGTCTTACACAGCATCTCATCCTCCCAGTTTGGAATTTGGAATCTTCTAATAATGTCACAGTCATTTACCACAATCCATAGGGGTTATTTTTCTACTTCAGCTAATACCCAAGCTGCAGTTTTGCTCTGGCTCTTAGGTTTTCACTGAAAAGCACCACACCCTCCCATCCCCTTTGGAACCTAGGCAGGGATGGCCCACAGGGCATTTTTCCAGCTGGTGGGGCAGAGGGATTCCTGCTGGGAACAGGTGACACAGGATTTTGGCACTGAGCTGTCCTCTGGGCTTTGTCTCCAGGGCCCTGTGAGGTGCCCCCAGCCCCTGCAGCTCTTGTGTCCCTTGAGGGGTTGCTGTGCCTCAGAGCAAGTGTCACATACAAGTGTCCTTGACACACACAGTGGTGGCTCTTCAGACCTGTGTGCTTGTCAGGCTGGAACAAAGCCCTGCTCTCTGGGCTAGTGAAAGGCTGCTTGTAACATCAAACCAGCAGCTTCAGGTTTGGAGTTTTCCATCCTCTTCCTGTTGTAGACTTCTAAAATGAGAAGGGTGTGCTGCACTTCAGTGTTTTAAGAAAATATTTTTGAAGCTTTCAGTGGTGTAGGCTTTTACAGGCATTGATTTTAGCCACGCTGAAAGATCTGAACTTAAAAGCCTTCAGAGCAGAGCTGCCTCAAAGAGCTGGCTGGGGAGGGCTGGGTGCTGCCCAGGTGCTCTGTCCAGCTCTGTAATCTGTCTGCTGGAAGGGACGCTTAAAAAAAAATTTCCAGCACAATCAACAATAAAATACACAAAATTAAATAACTTACCCATTAGTTCTGTGAGGAAGATGAGTTACGAATTAGCAGCAAAACTAATTTTGAGCTGCTCAAAATCAGTGTTGGAAGTGAGGCATTAAGCTCTGAAGTGTGTCTGTAGAAGTGTGTGTTAATAAAGTAGACGTTTGGGGAAGCTGGAGGATTTTTAGCATTTCAGGATTTGCCCAGCATTCACAGGAATCTCGCCTTGATTGAAAAAAGCAAAAAGTGTTGCAACTTCATTCCATACATTTTTCCCTCATCAGGGCCTGCTTATCCCACCCAGCAGAGCACTAAGCCAGGCTGGCTGTGCTCTGGCATCCAAGCCAGGCTGTGGGAGGCAATTTAGGAGCTTCTCAGACATTTCAGTAGAAGGAGCAAAAACTTTTTTGAATCTTCCAGAGAGGATCTGGAAAGTTAAACTTGGATCCACAGGGAAATTTGGGAGTTCACAATTAATTTGCAGGTAGCTCAGTTTTAGCCAAATTCCTTTTGCTGTCTTAACTGGAGTAGGCATACTCCGGGAAGTCCCATTTTTTAAACTCTTAAAGCTGATCTTCATTATTAAAAAATACCAGAGTGCTTTAAAATCCTGCAATGACCTTGCATTTTGAAAAAAAAAATCTTTACAAGATTTATTTATTTTTCACTCCATCTTCTGCATATGCAACTAATGCTGGGATTATAGTATGGTTAGAAATCATCCTTGAGTCTGACTGTCCCCCCTCTTTTTCTTGACTCTTTAAAAAATTATTATAATTAATTAAATTCCACATTTTAGAATATACATTGAAAAATTTTCAGTCTTTGAACTACAATGAAATTGGTTTGAGGAGGTTTTGTCTGAAGAATGTTTGCAGCATTCCTTCCTCAAAGGAATCTGTAATTTCAGTAATTACACTGCTGATTGGAACTTTGTAAAACTTTGTTCTGTGGGTATATTTTCCCTCTACTCCCAGGAGAAGAAAGAGGCATTCCTGTCCAGAACTCCTGCCTTGCTCTCGTTGTCACCTTTTCAAAATCCTAAGCAAATGTCAGAAGCCTGCAGTATTTGCTTTCCACAAACAGAGCACAGTGACACGTTCAGTTCATCAGAACTCAGGATGTCACAGCTGAGAGCTCAGAACTGAGGTTAGAAACGGTGACATTTGGAGCTTTAAACGTGCTGAGGTACAAAGGGGTATTTCTTCTGCGAGCCACTTCCAGAGCACAGGCACCGGGTGCCCCTGGTCAGCTGTGCCTTTGGGGACACTGTGTGTGCTGGCACTTAGGGGACATGGTGTGTGCTGGCACCCTGGGGACATGGTGTGTGCTGGCACCCTGGGGACATGGTGTGTGCTGGCACCTTTGGGGACACAGCCTGTGCTGGCACTCTGCGGACACAGTGTGTGCTGGTGGCATTTAGGGGACACGGTGTGTGCTGGCACTCTGGGGACACAGTGTGTGCTGGCACTTTGGGGACATGGCCTCTGCTGGTGGCACTTTGGGGACACGGTGTGTGCTGGTGGCACTCTGGGGACATGGCGTATGCTGGTGGCATTTAGGGGACACAGTGTGTGCTGGCATTCTGGGGACACAGCCTGTGCTGGCACTCTGGGGACATGGAGTGTTCTGGCACTCTGGGGACACTGTGTGTGCTGGTGGCACTCTGGGCACACGGCCTGTGCTGGTGGCACTCTGGGGACACGGTGTGTGCTGGCACTCTGGGGACACGGTGTGTGCTGGTGGCACTCTGGGGACACGGTGTGTGCTGGTGGCACTCTGGGGACATGGAGTGTTCTGGCACTCTGGGGACATGGTGTGTGCTGGTGGCACTTTGGGGACACAGCCTGTGCTGGTGGCACTCTGGGGACACGGCCTGTGCTGGTGGCACTCTGGGGACACGGCGTGTGCTGCTGGCACTCTGGGGACACTGTGTATGCTGGTGGCACTCTGGGGACATGGCCTGTGCTGGTGGCACTCTGGGGACACGGCGTGTGCTGCTGGCACTCTGGGGACACGGCCTGTGCTGGTGGCACTCTGGGGACATGGCCTGTGCTGGTGGCACTCTGGGGACACGGTGTGTGCTGGTGGCACTCTGGGGACACGGCCTGTGCTGGCACCCTGGGCTGGCTGCCAGGCTGGCGGGGACAGCAGGAAATGACTCACGGTGCGCGCTCACTGCTTGTGCCCAACGCGTCAGAGGCGCTTCCGGCACCCCTCGTTTCCCAGGGGAGCCACGGGAGGCAGGGCTGTGTTTTTACCATGAAATGTGCCCGAAAAGGTTGGCTACCCTTTGGTTTGTGTCCCTGATCTTCTGTCACTTGAGAGAGTCCAGTTTTGTCTTTGTGGGCTCCCCCAAGTGTGCCGGTCGTGTCCAAATTCCCATGGGGGCTGGAGGGTTGCCAGAACTGCCCAACCTTGAAGCTGAATTGAATTACTTTGCCATTCAAATTGTGCCAGTCTTTTCCCCTGGAATGGTGAATTTGTTCATCTCAGACTGGAAATGGGAGTTACAAAGTCCCTCAGTTGTCTTATGCAGCCAGTGCCGACAGGTAGCGAGGGCTCAGGTGGCCCAAAGCACCTGCCCGAAGGAAAAAGGCCTGGAAGGTGGAGCCCAGCACCTTTGGAACCCCATTAATTAATTTCCCTGCTGAATCACAAGGGCTGAACCCTTTTTCCTTCCATCCTGTACCTTGGACAGGGCTGTAAAATCTGCTAATATGAGGGAAAGATGACGTATTCATCTTTCTCCCAGAGTAACAGTGCCAAACATTTTTCCATCCATTCATCCAATGCTCACAAAAACAAAGGCAAAGTTGAAAGCCCAGAGGAAAAGAGGGCTCTGATGGATCAGTAAATGTTATACACACTACAAGTTGCCCCCTAAAGCCCCTCTGCAGGCCCCTGCTTGTCTGAAGGCATAAAAATGGGATTTTAATCTTATAATTGATTTTAATAATGTTTATTACTAACCTCAACTATTCATTCACCATTTACTGGCAATTTAACATTTTGTGAGTTTATGACTACTAATTAAACCTATTTAATACATGTTTATGAGCTCTGAAAGAATATAAGGGAAACTGAAAATTAATTCAAATCTCGGGTTAACTGGAAAAGTTAACCCTGCTCTTGTATCCAGATGGAGTTTCTAGTTTGGCATTGCAGGACTCCCTCCAGGGCCAGGGGAGCTGCAGAGCCACTTTAAAAGAGCATTTTTCCAAATGCCCTGTTCCATCCACTGAGTAAGCAGGACAGAGTTCATCCCGTGCTAATAGCACTGAGGTATCATCAACATTACTGAATCAGTTATTACAGCCCTGTAAAGGCACTGCTGAACAGTTTACTAGATTAAGGGTTGAAGTCTGCCAGTGCTTTATAGTATTCTTAATTCTAAGAACTGGGTATGCACATCATTAAATAATTAACTGACTTAATTTTGGAACACCCAACTTTGTTCCCTGCTTTCAACACATAAAATATCAGCTGCCATGCTTAGCAACTCCTTAAAACAAAAAGCCATATAAAATTTCCATATTCAGGATGGCCAGAGTAGCAAATAGATCAGTAACTTGTGTAAAAGTTACTGTCAATGAATAAATAAAGCTGTTGCAGTTGGCAGGGAACCAGCAGGGATTCTCCTGAGTGACAGTGAAGTGCATCCCCTGCAGCACTCAGGCATGCAGGAAGATGGGCAATACTTCACAGTTTCCATAAAATTTTAAAAGGGCAGGAATTTACACCATTATTCACATCGTGAACTGCACCACTGCTGAGCTTTTACAAGCAGGGTCTGCATGGTGTAAGTGTGGCTGGATGAACCCAGCGCGTCCTGTGACAATCAGCTTCTACAAGGTGATTTATTTCAGCCAGAAATCAATCCCAGAACGAAGCATTTTGCTGCCTCCACCCCTATCACCGCAGCAGGCTTCACCAGAGAGAAATTAAAACACTTTTATTCTGCTAAACCCCACTGAAAGTCCCCAAATGAAGAAAGGCTCTTCTCATTACACCCAGCAGTGGCAAAGCCACAGGTCTCATCTGATCCAAACTGGAGCAATATGAGGAGAGATGGTGACAAGGCACATTACAACACACCTGAGACTTGTGCAGATTTTGGCAGGGAAAGAAGGGCTTTGATTGAAGAGGGATTAAGGCCTGAAAGGTCAGTAGTTCAGGAGAGTCCACCAGAGTTACCTCCAAGCGTGGTCACAGCTGCAGCATTTACTGTAAGAGACACGACTCTGCAGCAAAACTTGGCAGGGCAAAATTACAGAATTTGACTTCTCAACTAAACAGGAGAAATGTCTTCTAATAACGTGGCCTTATGTCCCTCAAATACAGCAATATGTCACTTTCCTAAAGAATGTCTGTAGTCTATAGTACCAAGTCAGTAACAAAATGAAGGTAAACTGCATCCAGTTAAAAAAAAAAAAAAGGAAAAAAAAAAAGACCAAAAATTGCATTTAGTTCAACAAACATTGCTACTGAAAAATTTCATTCTTAGGTTGTGTGTAGAAAAAATCTGCTTCTTCCTTGGGATTGTTATGAACTGTGTGTTTTCATTTGATGATGTCTTCAGAATGAGGTTACAGGGGAAAAGGTGACCATGTCTGGAGTCTGGTGACACAGAAAGCTGAGTGAAAAAGAAAAACTTAGTTATTTTTTTCCATCCTATAGGAGATTAATCACTTTGCATATGCTAACCTAATTTTTATAAATTTTCATTAAAATAATATTTTAAAATTTTATTTTAAATTTTTAGAGGGAAAAAAGGACATAAATATGAAGATAAATGGAAAACATCCAATTGTAAGATTTGACTTACTTTAAATTGGAAATAGCAACCTATGTTTTTTAATGATTTTTTTCTTTGAGACACCAAGCTGCAGGATTTGTTCTTTCCCTTACAAGGCTATCCCAGAAAAATATTGTCCTTTTACCTTAACTTTGTACCACAATTCTTTTTTCTTTTATTCCTTCTTTGTCTACCTCAAGCCACTTCTCCTTTGTCTAAACCCTGTTCCTGTATTTTACACATTTTCAATGTGATTCAGCCACTGTGATCCCCCATCACATACTCACTGAAGAAAGCAGAACTGAGTTATGAAGGAATAAACTGTTCAGTCCTTTTAAGTTTTATTTCTGAATTCTCCAGTCTATCATTTCTTAGGTACAAGGTTCCCAGACCAGTTATACTGGTCCAAGGCAGTAAATAGAATAAAACAGAGCAATGAAAGTGTCTCTCAAACTATTTGTCTCCACAGTGACAACAGCTGCTCAGTTTTATTCTCCACTGAGGAGGGGACCTTGGGTGAAGTACATTCCTCCAAAATACCTCGCTCAAAACCAGAGTGAGGTGACTGAGGTGTTTTACAGCAATGGAGAATGACACAATTTTCCTTCCAGCTTGCATTGCTACAACAAGAAACACACAAGTGCCAAGGTATCTTTTCTGAAGCAGTCAAAGAGGTTTCAAAGACCAAAATCCAGCTCCACATCCAAAAGTTTTACCAGCACCAAGCCATTACATGAGAACATGTGCTAGAACAGCAGGGAGGAGCATGCTAAACACACTCCATGGTTCTCTGGAGTTCCCACTTCCAGAGCAATCCTTACCTTGGTCTGGATCAGTGCTTTGCAGTCATCAACACTGAATCCATCAAATCTAAAGTCCTCGTTATCTTGGACATTTGATTCTTCAAAAATATCAGTCTGGTTCTCTGAAACGTCCTAAAAACATAATTTACATTTTATTTATTAATTTATTTATACATTTCTATCTGATTTCAATGCATACAACTGAAAGAAAAGTTTCCCTCAAAAACAAGCACTAAATTTTACTTTCTGATGCTGTATTTTTTCATGTGTCTCCCGTTTTCATGAAAACAATTTTATGCCAGAACCAGTTCCACAAATGATGCCTTACATTTCAGCTTCTGTATTTTTCAGATTCTGTACTGCATTAGTGCATAACTCTGAGCTCTGTATAGAATGCTAGTTAGCTTTCTTCACATTTTGGTCAGACTAAACAATCCTTTTAGGCCTGAGAAACAAGGTCATCAACACGGCCTCAGGCCCAAAAAGTATAAACAAAATTAAACTGGGCAGAGAAACAAACTGGGGGAATGCGGCTTCATTACCTGAAGATAAAATTGGACAATTAACCTATGATATGCAAAAAGACCAAACTTAGATCCATCTGAGAAAACTGGTGACTGTTCTCCATTTTGGGTGCAGCCTCTGCGAGGCTTTGCACTGCTCAAGGAGTATCCTTTGAAAGCATTTTAATAAATACCAACTTTAACTCTGTCTAGCCTCTGCTCCAGGTAGCCCCTCAAGGCATCACCTACACACATGAATCTGTGACTTCAATTAATAAAAAAGCCCTTTCCAATTAGTATTGGCCTTAATTAGCACCAAAGCATTGCTGAGAAATGCCTCTAAATCAGTATTGTTACAAGCAATACAGTTTTCCAGAAATAGGTAAAAAGTAGTGATGGAAGTTTAAGCTGGTTTAATGCTGGGAGGCAAGAAAGGAACAGAATGGTAGTTTAGCTATGTTAGAGAAATGTCTCCAATTTTCTCTCTGTTAAATTACGGTTCTACAAAGTGACTTTTTCAAGTGCAAAATAGTTTTTCTACCTTCAGCACCATCCTTCTGTTTGCATATAACTTGCATGAAAAGTCAAATACTCCCCTAAAATCATTACCTTGCCAACCCCATGCTTCAGCATTCAAATAATCAATTGAAATAGTTACTTCAGAAAATTACATGTGACTAATTAATCCCAGCTAAATAACTGAATTCTAAACCATCCCTGACACCTGTACCTTCTCAAAACAAGAGATTGTTAAACAGAGACATTTCTATTTGAGATCCTTCAACACTGCTGGTTTGGTTTCAATCCCATTTGTAACATACTCTCCCTCAAGCCTCACAAAAACAGAGGAATAATGTGAGGAAAGGGGAAGCTGAACACACTTTCAGTTTCTCCACAGTAAAATCATCCAGTAATTACTGTAACAGCCTCCCTGATTCAGACCTGATTTTCACTTAACAGAAAGTGAATATAGATATTAGAGGCTGACAGTTTTCTTGCACTCTGAGCAACAAAAGTAAACAACCCTACTGCCCACCCACCAGGGAGCTGATTCCCCATCTCTGCCACCTGAAAGCTGCTTCTCCCTCTCTACCAAAGCTGATGTACCACCTAACAACAGGGAACTGTGCTGGGCAGACTTCACTGAAGAGACAATTAAAGTGCGATCCTGCACAAGTTCCTAGTTACTCACACACGAAGATGGGAGAACACTAAGCTATTGTCTTAAAAAGCTCCCTGCTAAAAAAAACAAACCTTGTGACTCACCCAGATCTAGTCCCTCCTGCATCTGCATGTCCTGCTCACAGAAGATCAGATTCCCAGCCCAGTGTTTATGCTGGCAGAATGGAAAACCCTTGTTCAATTACCTTTTGATTTGCATCTACTCCAAGAATGCTCAAGAGGTTTTCTTGGCAATGAGATTTACTCCAGGGATGTCTTGAGCTGGGTGTAGTATCAGAGTCCCTGAGTGCTCTCCATACATTTCCAGAATCCATGCTAGGAAACAAAACTCACTTTGAGGTTTCCAGTGAACATATGCAACAGTTATTTTCACTACATACAGCTGCACACTAACCTTCATCAAGGTTAGTATGCAGCAACTTGTGTTAAAACTCCTTTACACTTGTCCAAACTGCCAGCCCAGGGCACTGATGAGCTGGCATGACAATTAGTGGGAGCAGTAAGTCAGCAGAAGTGTTTGTTTGTGCTCCTCAGATAAGAGGGGCATTAGAAGCACATCCCAGAGACTGCTACATGCCAGCAGCTCACAGTGTTCAGCTGTTTCTGTGAAATGTGGGCAGAGTTCAGCCCTGTCAGCTCTGCACTTTGCCTTCTCTGTCTCTCAAGTCTTTCTCCATCCCACAGGTCACACTTCACCTGTCCCACAAAACGAGCCAAAGGCACTCACTGCTGAAACAGAGAGGAGAGAGCTCCCTTGACGTGGCTCTTTGGATTCTTACACTGCATTTATCACATGTGAAAATTCAGTTGGGCTTTACTTAGTTTGCAGTTGTCATTGGCCTTAGTTACTCATCACAGTAGATTAGGAAATTTTTGTTTTTACCTGTTTTTACCCAATAGCTCAGTCTCCTTTACAATTATATTTCTCCACAAGTTTGATGCTGATTAAAATAAAACACATATGTAGGGAACTTGGCTGAAAGAGCGCCCACATGAAAAGTTTTACCTACTTTTCTTCTGAGTCTTAGGACATTTCTCAAGCAGGGGCTGACACTCTTTTCTAGACACAAAGCCTCCAAGTTATGAAAAAATAACAGCAACGCTGTTCAGTAGCTACAATACTGCTCTGAGGCTGCTGATCCTTAAAAACCATGTAACAGAGCTAGAAGTGTTCCAGCTGTTGCTGGAGAAAGCTTAGTTAATGATACTAATTGCTATTAACACAGCCCAGGAAAAAGCCAGATGCACCAGAGATTCTGAAGCACATCTGGTTAAACATGAGAAGAAGTTACCAACTGGGAAAACTGAGAGGGGAGGAAAAAGAAGCAAGTTGCTAGTAGAAGCAGCAGCCTCCAATGATGAAGAAATAAGTGGGATGTGCTGTAAAGAAAGGACAAGCAAACAGGAAGAACAGGCTGCCTGTTGGGTTCTGGCATTCCAGAGGCTTAGTCATAAGGAGGCACACCAACAGCAGGAAAAACCCTAAGCAGGAATTTGTAATTTTGATATATTCCCTTCATTGTTTTCCAATGGCTAAGGCACCATCCACTTCCTCTAACAACGTGCTACAAAACTGGTGAGATCTATACACTGAGAAGCATAGTACTAAAAAGATTTTTGAGTGCACCACTGATTTCTAAATTATGGAACAAACAGTGTAATTGATGAGGAACTTTTTCTTTCCTTTTTTTTTTTTTTTTTTTTAACTGTTAATCTAAACTCATTACCAAAGTTGATTCTTCAAAAGTTCAGGAATCCAAACATCTTCATTATTTGCATCAAGAACTTGCTCTAAGCTTCTTATGCACTCTCTGGACTGTGGTACAAAGACTTCTGGAAAGCCCAACTTAAATATCTCCTCATAGCTGTGGTCTTCCTAGGAAAAAAAAAGAGATTTTCTTATTACATACATCATGCAAGCCATCCCCATAGGTCATGAAGGACCTAGTCCAAAGACTACAATAATTCTAGAGATTGTTTTATAGATTATAGAATTAATGTTAATATTAATAGCAGAGGGACTGAGCTCATATTTCAGTGTTTTGAGTGTTTTGAGTACCTAGAATTAGAGGAAGCAAGAGTCCCAGAGTTTCTGATGAACCTTAGTCTTTAACTTCCCAGCTTCTTGGTCACAGAATTGCATATTTAACACTCGGGACTCCTCCTTCTCCTCCGCTAATTCTGTCCAGGTCGAATCTGATGTATCAATTCAACAGCATGTTTTGCCAACTCAGTATTCAAACACTCCTAATTCAAATGTAACACACCTGCCAAATGCTACAGTTACCAATAAATACTTGCACTGGCAAGTCTGCAAAAAAGCTGGGGCGAGGATGTTTCTATATCCTTGCATTTGCGCCAAACTTTTTCCAGCCTGCGTTAAAAATCAGAGCCAGATTGAAACCCTTGTTCCTCCTCAAGGAGTGGTGAGCAGGTTTGGAGGAATGACCACAGCACAGGAGGGATCCAGACAGGCCTAGTGGAAGTGGGGTTATCTGACAACTAAGAAATACATATAGAAGGAGAACATGCATAATTTACATCCTATCCTAGGGGCATGCCATCTGGTTTGGAAGTTGTATCCTCTTATTCCTTCAAGGGAGGAATTACTTTAATTTTCCAAATAAAAGCAAATTAATTGACTTCACCACCCTGCCCAGGGACTGCAATGCAGGAGCAGCAACACTGTGTGGAAAGTCAAGAATGGAACTACTCAGTTTGGGGGTTTTGCCCAGCAATCAACAATGTAGTCTGAAAACCCTAAGCATGAATACTCCATATTTTTATAGTTTCATTTAATTGTAATTTGAACAGCTGAAATATTTCCACAGTGTCATTGCACTGAACTCAGGTGGGGTGAATACTGAGAGAGTATGGATTTAATCTAAGGATAAGTGGGCAAAATCAACAGAGCTTGTGGAAGGCTTCTGCACCTCTGACCATGCTCCAAGGAACAGAGTCTGTGTCCCACGCTGCTCCCTCCTGAGGTAAGGCCTTGCTAAAATCCTTCCTGATGATTCACTGCTGGGACATTCAAAGACTCCTGGGTAAATTCCCTTGAATCTTGACCAAAGTGTCACAATACTTTCAATCAATTTGTGAATTATTTCAACAGGATGCAACATGGAGGATCCTGATGGATGCTCTAATAGCAGAGCTCTGTGAATGAACACTTGCTAGAGCATACATGGTCAAGGAAAAAACAAACAACTTCCAGGTAGGCACCAAAAGTGAAGTGGGATGGGGGTCAGGGAAAAGCCAGGCAGCTGCTCTTGGCTTTGGAAGTTACAGCCCCAGGGAGGGCATCGAGGGAAGCACAGCTCTGCCTCAATTGCAGCATCTCCCTAGATGAGGTCACTGAGCCTTGGTGCTGCCCCAACACACAAACAAGTCACTGACTTATAGTTTAGCCAAGACAGATCAAGAGATTTTTTTATCACCTTTACTACTGTCTATTTCAGTGAGTGTTTCTGAAACAAAGTTTGGGTATATTTCCATTTATCTTGTGGCTTTGTACTAATTATAAAAAAAAAAATCAATGTACAAAGTTCACATCAGTACTTTCTGAACAAATCCTCTATATCCTATTATATCAAAATACCCCATGGCTTAAACTCATGCACCAGTCCCTCTCTCAAAGGCCAGTGTTTAAAGAGCACATGAAAAATCCTCGAAGTGTTCAATCCTGTAGGCAAAATACCCAGATACTCCAAAGGAATTAATGATTGTTTCCATCTTAAAGCACATGATTCTGATCCCAACTGATGCCATTTAATTAACTGAAGTAATAAATACTGAAGGGGAGGCCTCGGACCTGAGATGATTTCTAGAGGTCCCTTCCAACCCACCTGGCCTTTTCTCTATTGAGAGTCCCAGTCCAAAGATTTTGTGATCTCAAACTAACAATGCAAAAAGCACAGGGATAAAGGACAAGCTACACATATATTCTACACTCCAAAGAATATCCAGCAGCTCTGTGGTTGTTTCTCTACCTTCAGATGAGAAAAGACGACTTGAAATTCTAAGCATGGTTAACTTATTTAACTTGTACTGGACATTTCCTTCTGCCTTTAACAAATGCAAAGTAAAGAAAAGGCTTCAGTAAGATTAAGATCTACTGCTTTTGGAAAGAAACCAAGCAACCTGTTATATTCCATTTCAGCTTCAGTCATTACAACGTTCTCTTTCTCCAACAGAAGAGTTCTTGTCCGCCACTTCCAGCATTACAAAACATTTGAATTCTCTGTTTGTGCACACCAATAACCAGGTATTTTGTGTATCTACACTCAATCAGTGTGGGCAGCTTTTCCCACCTGCATCTTTGTGTTTTTACTAGTAATACCCCTGCAACAAGTAAAATTCCTAGGCAAAGGGCATGAAATCCTGTCTCCAGGAAAGTCTCAGTTCCCTATGCCCACTAAAACTCACCCAACAGACCACAAGCCGTAAGTTATTACTGCTACAGATTAACCCCATGGAAGTCTTAGCTGATTGTTCTCTCTTTTCAAATGTGTTCATTTAGGATGAAAGTAGTAAGAACAAGGGGATCTTGTTCTGTATTTCTATGTTCTTTCTGCCCTTTTGTTGCTTTCCTTCCCTTTGCTGATGCATGTTTGGTCCACATGGAAACACATTTATCCCAACAATATATAACCCTTTACCTGAACCTTTTTTTTTTTTTGTGCTGATAAGAATTCATTGCATTTACTCAGAATTTTAGCCCTAACATTGTAAGAGTGAATGTTATATCCTATGCTAAAATATGAATTATATTATTTCTACTAATGTCTTGTGTGTCACCATCAGACTAAAATTCCAGAAAAACTTAGTGTACTCCCTGATATTATTCAGGGAGTATACTAAGTAACAAAAATACGTTGTTTTTGCCAATTTCTAACTCAATGGTATGTGGGTTTACTTCAGTAAGTTTGCAGGCAACCCACAGAATCTCTGTCCACCCTGCTTTTGTCACTTACCTTACCTAGATTTGTTGTTTCTTATGCTCTTTCTTGTCTAAATTTTACACTGCATGTCCTTCAGGGCAAGGTTCACGGTGCCTACGTGCTTCCTTGCCTATGTGCCTACTTATTCCTAGTGCCTAGAAGCAAAATAGTGCATTACATTCTTTAAAGCTCTCCAGCAGCACAGCTTAAGTATTTGTCAAACACTGCAAAGAAGTTGCTTTTGTTCCACTTGAGGTAACTGCAGAGTAGCTGGACAATTTCCCTGCATGTGCAGAGTTACCCACTACAGAGAAGACACATACAGACCCGGAGGTGTAGGAAGCAGAAACACAAACGTTTCTGGTCCTTGGTTTGCTGTGCACACGTACCTCACTCAGAGAGCCATGGCACAGAGATGGCACAGCGCACACGTGGGTAGCAGAAATGCTGCAGCCTCCACTGCTCAGCTCCAGATCGGCTCCCCGAGTTGTTGCTGACTTCACCAAAACTTCAAGGTTATCACTGAATCTCTCTGATTTGTCCAAGGGCTCCGTGAAGCCTTCAAAATCACCCCAGGAACCACTGGGTTCTGAGGTACTAAAGCTGCTCTCAGAAAACTCGTCACGACTTCTCCCTCCGCTGTTCATTACAGGGATGCTTTGCCGCGTTGCTTCAAGATTAACAATTTCTTCATTCCTTGTTCTTTCATTCCAGTTACAGCCACTTTCATGGAGAGACACTCCACCAGCCTCAGCTGCCAGGTCTTTTGGAGGCTCACAGTGTGGTATGTCTGTGTTACCAAGACTTTCTACCACCGTCAAGTTCTGCATCTTTGTTCAAGACAAGAAAAATAATTTGTTGAAATCTGTACTGCAAAAAGGTTACTGAAGTTCAGTTGCATCAGAAATATGAGTGTTTCCAAAACAAAATCAAATTCTTCATTTCACTCCAAAGAATAACAACACTGCTGAAAGAAAACAGGATGTCCTTCAGCCTCTCCTCCAGTACTCGGCATGTGCAGTTATTCAGCCTCACTTTCTGTGTAGAGTATTAAGCCTGCAAATAAAGGATTATAAATGAATACCTCTGTGATAAGGCCTGTGTAGGAATAAAGATAGCTGATAAGGTAGGAGAAAGAATGCCTGGGTTAAAATAAACACATTCCAGCATTATCCACTGAAAATTGCTGTAGGCAAAATTATTTAAAATTTACACAGAACTATCTGCCCACACCACAAGAAAGCCATTAAATTAGTGAACAATACCCAGCAAATACATAACAGAACTCACTGGATTATTAACTCAGAACTGACTGAGTACATTGGAGACAAACTAAAACAACTACAGTCAACATCCAGCACTTTAAAAATATTTTATGCGACTACTTCATCCACCTCGTGCAAACTCAAATAATGCAGACTCAAATAATGCTATTTCTGCCGGCACTGGCTGCCCCATCCCAACAACTAGAATCCTGTAAAAATACAGTATTTCCAGCTATGTAGGTAACTGAGGCAGATCTAATAAATTCAGTTTGGCATCTGTAAGCGATACAGACCGTGCTGCATTGGCCATGTTAGATTAACCCCATCTCCTCAAGCATTTTCCCGAGCAAGTTTGGGGGCGGGTTGAAAAGCACTCACTAAACGCGCCTCTCCCGACCTGCCGCGGTGCTTAACAGACCCCAATGCGTGTTTGCGCCCCGGGTTTCCTTCGGAGGCGGGCCGGGCACGGAGCAGGGCTGCGGCAGGTCCCCGGCCTTCCCGCAGGGACGCGCTGGAGTCCCCGGGGCGCGACGGGGCGGGGGATGCGCGTCCGGAGCCGCGGGCGCTTCCCCGGGCGGCGGCTGCTCCGCCCGCCGTGTCACCGGAGCGGGCGGGGAGATGTCACCCGTGCGGGCAGGGAGATGTCACCGGAGCGGGCAGGGAGATGTCACCGGAGCGGGCAGGGAGGTGTCGCCAGAGCGGGCAGGGAGATTGTCACCGGAGCGGGCAGGGAGGTGTCACCGGAGCGGGCGGGGAGATGTCACCGGTGAGGGCAGGGAGATATCACCGGAGCGGGCGGGGAGATGTCACCGGTGCGGGCAGGGAGATGTCATCTGTGCAAGCAGGGAGATGTCACCGATGTCACCTGTGCGAGCAGGGAAATTTCACCTGTGCAAGCAGGGGAGGTGTCACCGGTGCGGGCTGGGAGGTGTCACCTGTGCAAGAAGTGAGATGTCACCGGTGCAAGCAGGGAGATGTCACCTGTGCAGGCACGGAGCAGCCTCCCCGAGCAGCCTCCCCGAGCAGCCCCGCCGCCGCCCGCAGGTCGCCAGGGGCGGGCCGAGGTGTGCGGGGCGGGCCGGGGCGGGCGGCGGGGCCGGCACCGCCCGGGGACAGCCGAGCCCTCCCTCGGTGCCTCCCTGCCCATGGAGCCCCAGCGCGCCCTCCGCGCCCGCTGTCTGTCTGTCTGTCTGTCCGCCCTCGCTCCGCTTCCACCGGCGCCTCTCCGCGCTCGCCCCCGGTCTCGCTGGCAGCCGCATCCCCCGAGTTACAGCCGCATCCCCCGGGTTACAGCCCCATCCCCCGGGTTACAGCCGCATCCCCCGGGTTACAGCCGCATCCCCCGGGTTACAGCCCCATCCCCCGGGTTACAGCCGCATCCCCCGGGGTACAGCCGCATCCCGCGGGTCACAGCCCCATCCCCCGGGTCACAGCCCCATCCCCTGGGTTACAGCCCCATCCCCCGGGTTACAGCCGCATCCCCCGGGTTACAGCCGCATCCCCCGGGTTACAGCCCCATCCCCCGGGTTACAGCCCCATCCCCGGGTTACAGCCCCATCCCCCGAGTTACAGCCGCATCCCCCGGGTTACAGCCGCATGCCCCGGGTTACAGCCGCATCCCCCGAGTTACAGCCGCATCCCCCGGGTTACAGCCCCATCCCCGGGTTACAGCCGCATGCCCCGGGTTTACAGCCGCATCCCCCGGGTTACAGCCGCATCCCCCGGGGTACAGCCCCATCCCCCGGGGTACAGCCCCATCCCCCGGGGTACAGCCCCATCCCGCGGGTTACAGCGCCCTGCCCGCCCCGAAGAGGCCTGGGGTTCAAACTGGGATGTGGAAAAGTATTCGCTCTTTTTTTCCTCCCCCAGCTTCTTGCTGTGGCTGGCAGGCTAAGGAAGCACTGTTTGATTGTAGTCGTTCCTGTTTGCCTTTCATCTGAGACTAGCTAAAATTCCCAGATAGTTGGAAAGTTCCAGGATACAGATTTTTTAAAAGTGAACCCAATCAGTCCACCCATTAGAACCTCAGGATTAAACAGTAGGAACAGATCAACACCAACCCTCTTCCTCCCTCTCTTCTTTTGCCCCCCGGGGTATTTGGGTGTCTCTGCTGAGGCTGAGGTTGAGGCTTGATCCCCTCCCGACAGGTAAAGCCAGAAGGTGTGGGTGCAGTGCTGGACACGAGTTACCCCACAGCCTGGGTGAGCATCCCATCCCATCCCATCCCATCCCATCCCATCCCATCCCATCCCATCCATCCCATCCCATCCCATCCCACCCACCTGGAGAGGAACAGAGGTGAGAGGAACTGTGTGCCTCAGGCTGGCTGCTCCCAAGCCTGGAGATCAGAGGGAATCACACCAAGAAAACTCCTCAGCTCCTGTCCTCAGGCTGGGTTAAACATCTGGGTAGTCCCAAGGAACAGGGGACAGTTGTAAAAGCAAGGAAAGAGGTTTTCTGGAGCAAGGCCCAAAGTAAAAAGCTTTTTCTAGGCACTGCAGTCCATATGTTTCCAGCCCAGACACAGACACATGCACCCCTCCCACGCATCTGACTCTCATTCCAGGCTCTAGTGCTTTATCCGAGGGCAAGAGGCCGGATTTGGGAGCCATGCCCAGACGCAGAGCCAAAGAAACTTTATTGGCAACTGTCTGAAAGGTTTTTTTAACTTGTTTTCTCCCTGCTCCGGAGCGGTTCCCTCCATCCCGCGGCAGCTCTCAGGATGTCAGACCGGCTCGGCGGGGCTGACTCAGCCCGGAGCGCCCGACACCGGCGGCCTCAGGGCTCTCCCTTCAGTGTTCGAGGGAAATCAACATTTTTTTGCATTGACTGAGATTGTTTTGCTCAGCTTTATGCTTTCACCTTTGTCTTGTGGAAGGAAAGGCCACCAAGAGGCGGCGGGAAAGGGCTGCGTGGGCTCTGCAAACCCTGCCGGGTTCAAGGCGTGTCTGCAGCACAGCAAGGAGCTCCGGCAGAGCTGGGCATCTTCAGAAGCTGCCACAGGCTTCTGACACCAGAGTGCGGGAGCAGAGGGAAGCTCCAGCTCCTTCTTCCCAAGGTAGCATCGGAAACTCTGAAGGGCTGGCCAGGTAACGCTGCTGTTTGTGTCTCTCACAACCCACCTGGGAAAACCCAGCTGCCAGCCCTGGGTCCCTGCAGGGACAATTGGCTGCAGCATCTGCTGGGTGTAACCACTGCTGCCTTCTGCTCTCAGGCAAATGCTGCTGAAAGCACACACAAACACAAGAAAAGCCTGCACTGGTGTGCTTTGGGAAGGTTTTTCACTTCCAAAGGGGAAATACAGCTGTCCTGCAAAGGGGATTTCACCTGCCCTCGTCTGAGTTCAGGCCTCTGGGACTCAGCTGAGTGTGTGACAGCTGCTGCTGGCATCACCAGCTCCTGTTTAACACCGTGTTAAGTTAGAAGCATCAACACAGTTGGATTAAGAATTTTCCCCTCTGAAGTACAGTGGGATAAAATTCCTGTTATCTGTTTGGGGAAAAAAAGAATTTTACAGTTTTGTCAGATCAGGCCTTGTGCATAATTACTGCATTAAATCAATATTTTCTTTTTGAACTATCACCATGGGTGTTTGGTTTATTCTTTTTGGTTATTTTTAATAAATCAGTCCTTATTTAAAAGGTAAAGAGGTCAAAAGCTTCAGACATGGACTATAAGCTTATATTCAGACACACATGTATGCATCTACCAGAGCAGAACACCCTTACTCAAACCTTCACCAATGCAAACAACTGAATTGACTGAACTCTCATCTTTAACTATTATTACTGCTCCTCTCAGCATTTCCTACTGGAAAATCATTAGTTTAGTACACATACTCTAGAATTTTTATCTTTTTCTTTTTATCCTTTTGAAAAATACCAATTTGCAGTGAAAAAATTCAACATAATAAGTGAAAAGTGTTTACTTTCAGGTCGAATCAGCACCATGCTGCTGTACTATAAATTTGTGTTTGCTTATGAAAGACCTGGTCCTGGATAATTGGATTGTGTGGTTCCCTTGTAAATGACCAGGATTGTTTTTTTATGAATTGCTTTTTCCTTCATTCATTTTTACTTTTGGATAAAAATATAAGCAAGAGATATCTTTGTATGCAGAATTTTCAGATTTGCTTGGGTTACTTAATTGAAGTTTTAAACAACACTAACTTGCTATTTAAAGGACTGAAATATTTTCTTTAATTTGTATTAAATACTTGCATGTCTTTTCTTGTAAAAAATACATTTAGCTGAACTGACATAAAATGTCACTTAGAAAATAGAAGCAAACATGTTTTCAGAAGCAAATAAATAATTTTGAATGACTCAGAATGGCATTTCAATAAATGAGCTGCCTTTTCAGTTACTGATTGGTTTTCTTTTCATCCTCAGTACCCCCGAGTTTAAAATGTAGGTTGTCACCAAATTTTTTCAGAATAATACGGAATGCTCAGCTTTTTGAAATCCACTGCAGAGGTTAGGTCTAAACACTGATGTAATTGACTATCTGTGGCTTACATTTGAAGGTGGGCTTGATTTTTTCACTGAAGTCCCTCCTGGAGGCACAGGGGCTTGGCCATACCTTCTTCCTTCTTTGCTTTGCTGCTGGTGTGGATGGTTGGAAAGGTTGGTAAATCCATCCTCTTCTTCCTGATTCACACATGAGAAGAGCAGTTCTTCGGGGCAAACCTTTCCCCTCCCCAGTGCAGGGTGTGGATTCCCGTTTTCCCTGTGGAATACTGCCCTGTGCGCTATCCCAGTGTGGAAGGAGCCACCTGCAGCTCCTAGCAGTGCCTGGGCTTAGAGACGAACCAGGATTTTTCCAACAGCAGATGGCAGCTCTCCCTTGTCTCTCTTTCGTGCACACAGCACATCTGTCAGCGCTCCTGAGCCGGGGAAGTAACCAATCCCCTCCACACTCCACTCCATAAAGGTATTGGAGCGCCTGCTTTGTGCGCTGACCACAGACAATCCATCCCACGGGAGCCCCTCACGGATGGGCTGTCAGTGCAGAAGTGAGAAAGAAAGTGACACCCCCGTGTAGCAGGTGGAAGGTGTACTTTACATCCTTCTCTTCTTGTCTCAGGTGTGAAAGACATGGGAGCTGTAGTCCACCTCTGAAAAAAGCAAGATGTGCAAGAGGCATCAGTGCCCTGTGTTCAGTGGCTGCCTGTATGTGGGTGTTTGCCCACCACTGGGGCTCCAAAGCAAAGCTCACACGTGCTTTGACAGTTACTCTGGTTCTCAGAGTGATTTTGGGGAGCACAAACTGGGGAAAGGCCGTGAAACACTGTTCCACTCTGGCACTTGATGGAAACATCAATCTGCCAAAGCCAGTGGGCAGGATTACTGTGGGATCTTCCAGCAATTCACACAGCACATGTGCTAAAAGAAGACCCTCAAACCAGCCTTGTGGGACTCTCAGAGCTACCACAAGATCCCAAAGTGGGTTTTATGCCTATATGAAAAGGCCAAGTGCCACAGGCACCTTCCCTTTGGCCAGCATTTGCCTGCCTGCCACTCTGTCCTGTGATGCTGCTGGTTTGAAATCCTTTCCTCTCTTCAGCTGCTTTCCCTTCTGTTGTCAGTCCCACTTGCTGAAGCCCTAAATTATTTTATCAGATCTTTTTTTTTACTCTCCATTTGCCAACTGTTCTCTCTTCTGCCTTCAGCCTCCTGAAAAGCCAGAGAGCTGAGGCTTGGGCCCCTGATGGAAGTGCTGGTGCTTTTTATTCAGTGAGCCCGACATGAGAGGGACAAAGGTTTCTGGGGTAGCAGGATAATTTGCTGGTTGAAGCAGGAGATTGCCAATGTTATGGCTGTATGAGAGCACTGGCCAGCAACAGATTTCAGAGAATAAAGGTGATCCTCTTGAAGTTCCATTACACTGCACTGAGAGCACAGCAGACACTCACCTGCTGTGAGAGCACAACCAGCTCACATGGACTCTGTCACCATGCTGGAGGACCTGGGGAAGTGATGGAGCTTTGATGTGGCTCCAGGCTGCTATTCTTGGATCCCACAGAAGATCCCTTCAAGGCCATACTGAAAGATGCCTTTTCCACCTCATCAGCTGGAGCCAGCCCCCTGTATCCACACTCCTGTTTCCAACACAGTGAGTGCTGCTTTTCTATACAGGTTGCTTGGCAGGGGGGCAAAGCTTCTGAAGGAATTACAGCTCTGGGCTCAGACCTGCAGGGCAGTGATAAATATCACCAGACTGCCCAGGAGCCAGAGGTAGAAGCAGTTCAGCACCTTCCATGACTGATGTGGAAGCCTGGTACTTATTGCACCAAATTATTTATTATTGCACACATAACAATGCCATCTAAACATCCTGCTTCTTCTGATCAACTCAGACAAGAAAAGGATCTTAAAGAAGGCAATTACACCTTTATTTTAGTTCAGAAACCTCCAACTCTGCTTCTCTTAATGCTGTGTTCCTTTCCTACTTCAATTTCTCTTGCTTTGAGTGTAGTCAAAGCAGAAAAACTAGGAGCATGTATTCTCCTGCGGTGCCTTCTCCTGTGGTACCTTTTCTGGACACAGGAAAGTGGGCCCTACACTCCCTGAGCCTGCTACATAAGCCACATCTTCAAAAAGGGGGTTGTTTAAATGCAAGACAGTGGGGTGTGGTACCGCACCTTGGACTGTATTTGATGCTTCACACCCACTTACCTATACCTGCCCCTCTATTAAAATTTCCCACCAAGCTGCTGTTCTGTGCTGCTTTTTCTGCTGATCTTTTAAAATCATCCCATTTATATATGAAGTCTCTGCTGCCCACAGAGGTTTTTCAGGTACATAGACATTAATTTACTGGGAGCACACTTGGCACTTTTTGCCAGTCCCCTGCATGCCCTGTAAGCCGAGCCGTGATCGCTGCGGCCTGCAGCTCACTAAATCCTCTGTTTTAATGCCTGATTAGGTCCCAAATCCATCATTGTTCGAGAGATGTGGGTGTGGGAGGGCAGGAGGATTTCATCCTCTCAGCTGAGAGTTAAGCTGCTGGAGGTTCACCAGCCTGGTGCTGTACCAGTGTATTAATTAGCTTGCCTGGAAATTTTGTCGGTGCTGCTCAGGGAGGTTGTGGGAAGGTCACACAATCCATTAGAAGTGCCGTGCTTCAACCTGAAGTCATTACACTTGACACTTAGCAAATCTCTAGGAAAAAAAAAGAATCAAAGCATTAGCATAAAAATATTTTTAAAACTCAAGTCTCCACTTCAAGCAGCGCGTGAAAGAACACAAAATCATGATAATTAGCATCTTTGTAGCTCCTTAATTACAAGGCTCCTTCTTCTTCATTCTGCAAGTGAGCTCTGCAGGGGCTGTAAGCTTGGTGCACTAGTGGTCATCACTGCATTGTGCAGGGGGAAACATCACCACTCTGCCTTGCATGGGGGCAAACACCATTAAAGATGGTTTAAGTCATCTGCCCCTAAAAGAAGACACAAAATCTCTGATGGATGTCTCCATGCCCCGAACCCTGTGAAATTAAATTGTCAGTAAAGGAGTAATTTTATTGCTTAAAATGTAGCACTGCAGTATGAATGAAAAATACATGCCATCCTCCCATGCTGAGAGGAGTGGCCAATACCCCAGAGGGCTGTGCAGACCTTCAGAAAGACCCCAACAAGCTGGAGAGATGGGCAGAGAAGAACCTGCTGAAATTCAACAAATGCAAATGCAGGTCCTGCACCTGGGGAGGAACAACCCCAGGCACCAGCACAGGCTGGGAGTGACCTGCTGGAAAGCAGCTCTGTGGAGAGGGACCTGTGGGTGTCCCAGGGGACAACGAGTGGTCTGTGAGCCAGCAGGGAACTCTTGTAGCCAAGAAGACCAGTGGGATCAGGGGGTGGATTGAGAAGGGCATTGGCAGAAGGTCAGGGAGGTGATCCTGCCCCTCTCCTCAGCCCTGGTGGAGTGCTGTGCCCAATTCTGGGCTCCTCAGGATGAGACACGGAGCTCCTGGAGCAGGTCCAGCAGAGGGTGACAAAGATGCACCTGGAGCATCTCTCTTATGAGGAAAGGCTGAGGGAGCAGGGCCTGTCCAGCCTTGAGAGGAGATGGATGAGAGGGGACCTCATTGATGTCTGTGAGTGTCTGAGGAGAGGGTGGCAAGAGGATACACCGGGCTCTGCTTGGTTGTGCCAAGCCAGGGTATTGTATTTGCTTGGCCCCCAGAAGTGGGAAGGAATGATGAATCTGACTCCATGTTCTCAGAAGGCCAATTTACTATTTTATGATACTATATTATATTATAGAATACTATACTAAACTATACTAAAGAATACAGAAAGGATACTTACAAAATGCTAAAAAGATAATAATGAAAACTTGTGACTCCTTCCAGAGCCCCGACACAGCTTGGCCCTGATGGCCATGGAGTCCAAACAATTCACAGAAACCCAATGAAACAATCACCTGTTGGCAAACAATCTCCAAACACATTCCATGTGTGAGCACAACACGGGAGAAGCAAATGAGATAAGAATTTGTTTTCCTTTTCTCTGAGGCTTCTCAGCTTCCCAGGAGAAAATCCTGGGTGAAGGGATTTTTCAGAAAATATGATTGTGACACTATGGAACAAGAGGCAATGGGCAAAACTGATGCATGGGAAATTCCACCCAAACATGAGGATAAACTTCTTTACTGTGCAGTGGCCATGCACTGGAACAGATGCCCAGAGAAGGTGTGGAGTCTCTCTCAATGGAGATACTCAAGCACCATCTGGATGCAATCCTGTGCCATGTGCTCTGGGATGGTCTTGCCTGAGCAGGGAGGTTGGACCAAAATACCCAATGTGGTCTCTTCCAATCTTACCCATTTTTGTGATTCTGTGATCCTCGCCAGAAGAAAACCCGTGGAATTAAATAGCAAAAAGACAGAGTTTGTTTGAATTTTGCATATGCGTGTAAGACAGACCCCTGCCTTTCCTCCCAGAGAGTGCCACCTCTGCAGTAAAGCAGAATGGCTGCAGTACAGACAGCAGGCAAGGGCTTAGCTGTCACATAAAACAGGTGACAATTTCTGAATCTGAAGCAAACTGCCTCCTGTACTTCCAAACCCCTGCTCTGCCTGCTTATGCCCCTGGGAGGTGGGAATGTGCAATCTCAAACAGAGCTGGGTGAGCTGGAATGTGTGTCCCAGGGCTAGGACAGGTGACAGATGGCAGCTGGTGAAGCTGCAGTAAGTCCATCACGTTGGGATGCAGGTGAGCCCAAAGCAGCCAGGCAGGCTGCCACAGAACCATCAAATCATACAATATCCCGAGTTAAATGGAACCACAAGGGTCATCGAGTCCAGCTCCTGTCCTGGGCACAGGACAACGCCAGGAATGAAATCCTGCATGCCTGGGAATGTGGGAAGGGTCTGTGGGAACAAATCCTTCTCTCCCACCTTTAGTACAAACATTCTTCATGTCACCTTGTCTATCCTTTCCCCTCACAGCTAAAACCACAGTGTGTACCACACCACAATTGTTTTAGAGCCGTGCCTGCCTCGTATGGACTGCATTAAAAACTTACTCAAGCCCCTCCTTGAGCCACGGTGTTTCCAGATGCTCTTTGCAGCATGCAGTTCATAAGAAGTCAGGTTTTAGCCTTGTTTTGTCCATATTGCAACGTGGTCAAATGAAATACAACCAACTGGATCACAAGGTGTAGCTGTTTTTTGCAAATAGAAAACTGTTTAAAACTGTTTAAAGCTCCGAGGCTGCAGCTGACAGCCAGGAGCTGGCTGGGGAAAGGGGCTGCTCCCAGCTCATAACACCAGAAATACAGGGCTGGACAATTCACAGCAAAATCAAAGGAGGGCAGAGGAGGGAACACAGCCAGCCCCTCCTGCGCTGAGGACGCTATCACAGCTCCAGCTGGAAGAGGGCAGCACGTGTTTTATTTAATGTTTTATATCACTCCATGCTGAGGCCACATCTCTGAGAGCAAAACAAACCAGCAGCAAAAGCAGGGAACCTCTGCTGCAGCACCTGGGTCTGGCCTGGAAATTTAAAGTTTGGGTCTAGATCCAAACTCTCCCCAGGTGCCTAAGGACTTGCATTTTAAGATTTACATCTTGCTCATTTCTATCTATGTTAAAAAAACCTCACCAAAGAGAAAAGGCTTAGCCTGCATCTATTAGCAGCTGGGCTCAGCTTATGCTATTGTAAATGAGGTCAGCAGGACTCTGCAGAATATTATCATAATGTTGCAATTAGCAATGAGACTTATGCCACACACATTTTACATTAAAGGAAACAGTTGCAGTAAAAGGCTGTTCAATTCAGACATCAAAGCACACAGTTCGTGTCAATTAATAATGCAGAAAATATAAACTTGAGATGCACAGACACACCAAATAGTTCATTTTTAAAAGAAAAAGCATTTGTTGAGAAGTTCAATAACACTTTATATTAATTTTCCAGTTTTGAATATTGTATAAAAGCACATACATTTATTATTAGCTTGAGTACAGACATGATTTACAAGTGTATGAATGTGTCAGGGAAAATCAGAAGTTATACATGGGTAGGAACATGTCAAGAAAAGGCATTTTGTTAAATAAAATGCTCTTTCTAAGTAAATCTAGTGAGCCATTAAATTTTATGAAATAGATAGCCTGTCAGTCTATTCACCAGTTGCTCTTTTCCTACAGCCCCTTTAGATGTGCTGTTTAGGAGTGGAACCTTGCAGAACAAGGTGACTAGAACACTTCGGATTTTTGAGTTTACTGCTAACATCTGGATGTCATTCTCCCTACAGTGAGATCAGTTCATTGGAAAAAATATTGGGTCCTCTCTTTTGGAATAATGTCACCAAGGCTTCCATATTTAAATAAATTTATATGGAAGAGATGGCTTGCAAAAATATTGAGAATATAGAGGACTGAGCTGAATATATTGTGGTAAGGTTAGTATTTTAGATCTTTGCCTTGTTTAATTTTTAATGTATTCATTTTGCATTTCTATACAGCATCTTTCAACATGGAAGAGCTGGGCTAAATTTAGTTCCAGTTAATGGGAGCAGCTTACTGAGCAAGTAAGGGTTGTGAATTCATTTGACAAGATCTGCATGAAGGGCTGTGGCAGCACAAAGAAACTTCCAGAGAGTCCCAAGGAGAGGCTTGGAAGTCAGTGACATTAGATGAGAAATGCAGGCAGTCTGGATCAGCATATCCCAACAGCTCTGCTGCAGGGGGCCCTTCTCAGCCACAGCCAGGCTGTGTTTTCCAGGCTGGGGGCTTGTGGAGGACAGCAGTGCAATTTTCCTCAGCCCCCAGTTTGGACTGATGGTGGATTTTGTATTTGTGTTACAGCATCCTGTTTTCCATGCTACCCCCAGTGGGGTGAATTATGGCAAGAAAATCTCATTGCAGGACTGCTGAGTATTGGAAGGGCCAATATGCTGTGGGAAAAGAAAAGCAGCCAAGTAGAGCCTCTAACATAGGAAAAAGCATCCCAGGTGGTTCCACAGATTGAAAACAATCCTGAGACATGATTCTGCAAGGGAAATGTTGGCACTGCAAGGGAAATGCCAGCTTACCTGTGGAGCCATGGTGGTGGGAGCTCTTGGACCCTCTTGTCCTGTGAGCCACATGCCAAAATCTGCTGCTCTTAGCTCACAAGCATCCAAAGAGCTGGATCCAGCAGCCACCCCTCCATCCCTCCATCCTGCTGATACCCTGAACAAGGCTTGGTCCCTGCTGGGCAGACTGGTTGGCTCAGCTGGAGCCTGTGCCTCTGTTTTGCCCCCCACCCTGGGGATTTGCTAACCCAGCAGAGCATGAGCTGCAGTTCTGCAGGGGATCCGTGCTCCACCTGCTCAGCAGCAGCGTGTGGCTGCTGGGGGATCACCCCTGATGCAGACTGTGTGGTCTGCTGCCCAGGTTTCACCCAGCTCTGCACAGGGACAGAGCCCAGCCATGCCCTGCGTCCCTCAGAGTCATTCCACCCTCAGGGTGGGCTGCAAGAGGCTCTTTCCCTTCTCACCCACTGCCACGAGGGTTACAACATGATTACCCATCACTTGTTCCTCTTCTCAAGCTTAACTGTCCGTGAGATGGATGTACAGCCATGGGCATAAATAAAAGCTTTGCACCTCACTCCTCAGACAGCCACACCAGCAGCCTGCCATTAGGAGTACTCTGTGTAACCCACTTGTCTCTTTCCTGGTTTTGCTGTTATTTTTACCCTTTTCTTTTACATCTCAAAAAAATCTGCAGTGTCTTAGCTAATTTGGCTTCATTTACTGCAAGGATTTCGACATTCAGTAAACCAGACCAAATTACTGATTTAAATGTCTGGTGTGTAACATGGATAGTCTTGAATCAATCACAAGCAGCAGAAATTCTGTGTGTACAAATGTGAAGCCTGGTTCTAGCACTAAACCCCTTTCTATCTCTACATTTTTCCCAGGAACTTTCCAGGAAGTTTCCAGTTTCCAGGAAGAAACTTTCTCAACAAGACACAGAATCCATGATTTTACAACTCAGTCCTGAAGCCCCTGACACTCTAAAAAACAGGGCTCAGCAAGAGCCTTGAGAATACTCTCTCTGTTCTATGGCTACAGAGCTCTTCCTCATGTGTTTCAGTAAAACCCTTCCTTGACTTGCTCAGATTTTCTACCAGCATAATCACAAGCTTGGAATAGTTAAAATCAGGAAAAATATTTGCAAAGTCGATCCTAAAACATTCTTCCCTTCTCTCAGGCAGCAAATTACTCTAATAGAACATATGAAATAATTTCATGATATGATAAATTCACATCAAACATCAGTTGTTCCAGTCGATCTGTTTTCCCCAATTAATCTTGCTGTAATATAAAAATTAATTAAGTAATTTTATAGATTAGTAAGGTGAGCTTCTGAATTAATTTATCCAGATTTTCATATTTCTTAGGTGGATTTATAGTGCTAAAGAGTAGCTGTGTGTTTGTGTCAGTTTAAATAATCAGATGAAATTATTCACAGTGTATATATAAAGTTGCAAAATACTAACCTTAAAGAAAACACCTTAGAAGATAATTTAATGATAATTTTCCTATTATCATTATAATTTTTAATAATTATATTATTATTGTAATTTTTCCTATTATTTCCTATTTGAGCAGTTTTGAAAGGCATTTTTCATGGGTACAGGGTGTCAAGTAAGAAATATTATGGTGTTTTGCCTTGGGGGTGATTGTGTTCTTATCTTCCAGCTTGTGAGAGGCCTGGGGTGAAATGTCCAAGCTGTTCTGGCTGTCACAGCCACAGAATTCCACTCTGAAGTGTGTTAAGATTCCCTCTGAGCAGTTCCTCCAAAACCCCTCCCGTTACAAGTTGTCTTCAAATAACAGGAACAGCTTGAGGAACCCTCAAGCTGCAGGGCCATGCAATGCTCCTTTGGGCAAGCTGCAGAAGAGGACAGGAGCAGAGGAGAATGAAAGGCAGCTGATGTGCTTGGGACTGGGGAAATTCTGAATTCCGCGTCCCGAATTCCGCGGATTTGCTTTAATCGGTCCTGAGCTCTGCTCAGCTGAGCTGTCCTAAATCCTGGGTGTAAGCAACATGAGGGGTAATTTGGTAAGGCTGAGACAAGGAAGACTTGTCTGCCTGGGCACTTTCCACAGTCAAGGGAGAGGCAAAAAGGCTTTTCCAGCACTGAATTGATCTCAGGAACAGATGCTGAAAGAGCAATGTCTCTTCCTCCGGTCTGTCTGCTCCCTCCAGCTTGCTCTCACCCTCACCAGGCTCTCCCACCAGCCAGACCAGCTTTCTAACTCTGAAGAAAAAGATTCCCTGTTTTTCTGCTGGGTTAGTCTGCTGCCAGGCTGCGGCTGAGCTGGCCACGGGGTGACCTGACCTCCTCTCCCAGGGTGATGAGCAATGCTTTGAGTCACTGAGCATCTTCACAGAACTCTGACTTACAGGGCATCACCATAATTCTGCATTACATGTATGTACCTCTAGCTAGCAATATCTTTATTCACCATAATTCTGCATTACACGTATTCACCTCTATCCATCAATATCTTTATACATTTATCAATGTGTATATATATATGCTTAAATTCTAACCATAAAGATACACACTCCCCTGTATTTGCCTAAGAAGGGGTTACATAAATGCATAAAAAAACTACATTGAGGAGCAGTTTGTTTAAAAAGTGTTGCTATGGCTGCAGTGGCTTTTGTGTACAGCTACTTAAAATATGGGCTTGTGCAGGACAAAGTGACAGATTTGTATCTTTGTGCAGTCAGACTGCCACTGGCTCAGCTCTGCTTGTTGGTTATAGCCAGGGGCAGCATCCCTCTGATTCCTGGGTTAGCAAGGCTGGGGCTCAGCACTGAGCTCTCTTCAGGCAGCTGTGACTCAAGCAACTGCTCTGGAGCTGCTTGTTTGCTTGAGAAAGGAGGTGGATGTGTGTCATTTCCTTGCCTGGACACACGAGCATAATTTTCCTCTCTTTTTTTTTTTTTTTTTCTTTTGTTTTGTTTTGTTTTGTTTTGTTTTCTGTTCTGTTGGGGTTTTTTTTGTGTTTGTTTTGTTTTTTTAATGAGAGAGCAAATCACTTGCTGCAACACTGGCGCATCGGAAGGCTGAGGCTTCTGAGCATGAAAAGACTGAAGGGACTGAACTTTTTAACGGGTCTTCATCTGAAATCCTAAAAATTCCAAGAAGCACCTGAAATGTCAGGGCACTTAAAATTGTTGTCCTTGGATTACACAAGGGTAAAGCAGTCAGAGAGCCTATCAAATAATGAAACTTAACTTGTGAAACGCGGGAGCAGAGTGTGGGGCTGAAGGAACTGCAGCAGAAGTGAGTTCAAGGAAGAGCAAGTGAGTGCTTGGCAGACTTGGAGGGAATATTGTCCATCTCTATGGATAGTTCAGCCTGAGCCTTTCTGTGACTCTGTCCCTCGGCTTCCCCAGGAATCAGCGGGCAAATGCTGTGTGCAGCAAACAGACCCCAGTCCTGTGAGGCCCTCTCTGGTATTTCACATCAGTTCTGCCAAAAATGTCTGCCAAAAGTCAATTTGCAATTGTTTCCATAGCTGTGTCTTTATAATGGGGTCATTAATTATCCTCCATGTTGTTTATGAAACAGTTGTAGTGATTTTCAGATTTGGCCTTTCCATGCTGACATCTGTGCTCCAGAGGTACAGCCCACCATCCTCTGCTGCCTCTGAGCTCCACCTGGGCAGAGTCTTGCCCAGGTGAGCTCTCTGGACATGCAGACTCTCCCCCAGCAATCACAGCAGACCTGGGGCCTGAAGGTTTTGCTCCAGGAATTTCAGAGGTGAAACATGCCCAAACTTCTAATTTAAGAGACAGGGAGATCAGGATCATACTTGGCTGGTTTGGTTTTGAAAGTAGCTTTCCATCTAGAGGAAAGATACTGTCTGCCATCACAGCCTTTATAACCTGAAATCCTGATTACATTTGTATGGGAGAGAGCCTGTGCCCATAGCTGTGCCAGCATTGCCATACCTGTTATCCACCATCAGGTGGAAATACTCAAGAGAAATAAAGAAAATGCGGTCAATCATTATCTGGGAGGAAGTGTAGCAGAAACAGAACAACTCCCAAGGGGCCTTGGTACGCTGTGAGGTAAACACAGCACATCCTTAAATAGATGTAAGAGTCTGTAGCCTGAGCTAAATGATCATTCTCTGTCAGCAAACAGGACAAGGCCTGGATCTGAGCGCTGCATCTGGCCGTCCTCTTCATTAAGCTGCTGATGGGACACCATGGCACACTTGTCTGCCCATGTTCAGAGTTTCCAGGGCCAGCATTTCTCCCTAGACCCCCCCTTGGTCTAAGCTACCATGTCCTCAAAGAGAATGTCTCTCCCAGCTTCTACCTGAGAGGTGTTCAAGGTGCATTTTGTCAGGAAGAGAGCTAGTGAAAATGTTAATATTAAGGTAAAGCCTTCAGAGTCAGGAATCCTGTAGTATAAACCTTGTTCCTGTTCACCTGCTCATGCAGATGATTTTCAGATGTAGTGCATGAATAGTCCCAGGAAGGGGTTAAAAATCAGGCTGGAAGTCACTTAGACTATCTCAAACCTTAGTCAGGGACTGGTGCTGGCTGCCCCCTATCTTCAATGCTCTGAATATTCCTCATGGAAGACTGCATATACCTCCTTCCTCCATATGATGCTGTCACATATTTTGAAAGAAAGGAGTGGATATTGTTCCTAAGAAAAAACTCCTGAGGGGGCTGAGGCCCCTCTCTTGACAGGGTGCAGAATAAGGATCCCCAAATGGATAAAGGCCCAGGCTAAAGCTCCATAAGGGTGCTTCATTACTGCACGTGGGTGAAGTTTATATAGTGATTTCTGCTCTTCCCCCCAGCAACCTGGTGCTCCTGGGCTGCACAGAAAGGACCTACTCCTTGTCTGAGGAGCCCAAGCACCCAGCTCTGACGGTGGATTTCTCTGTGAGCTGTGGGGTCACTCTGCTGTGATGATGACACCCTGCCATCAGCTCCTGAGCTCACAGTGCTGCAGGGATGCTGACAGGGCTGGGCTGGACGCAGCCAACACAAACCGCAGGTCTACATCCCAAACCAAAGTGTGTTGTGCAAACTTAGTGGGAAATGACACAATTTACACACAAAGCACTTTTTGAGCACATGGAGAGGTTGCTGGGCACTGACTGAGCAAACACTCCACTGCTGACTCATCTCTGGTGGTGCTCACAGGGGTCCCAGGATGAGGGAAGAGATGAGGATCTGACTCCATGTTTCAGAAGGCTGATTTATTATTTTATGATATATATTAGATTAAAACTATACTAAAAGAAGAAAGGATTTCATCAGAAGTCTAGCTAAGAATAGAAAAGGAAGAATAACAAAGGCTTGTGACTGACTGAGACAGTCCGGACAGCTGACTGTGATTGGCCATGAATTAGAAACAACCACATGAGACCAATCACAGATCCCCGTGTTGCATTCCACAGCAGCAGATAATCATAGTTCACATTTTGCTCCTGAGACCTCTCAGCTTCTCAGGAGAAAAAAATCCTAAGGAAAGGATTTTTCATAAAACATGTCTGTGACACATCTCTTTAGCCCATCAGCTCCTCTGTTGGTTATTGAGATGTTAAATGCCCATTGGAACAGCTGGGGCTCCTGAATATTGCCTTTGTTGCCCTGAAGGCAGGGTAGGAAGAAGAGGATCACAGAGCACTTGCCCTGTGTGTGTTTGTGTCTCAAATGTGCCTGAGAAACACACACCATGCTCTATGTTTATGGTTTATGTTGCACTATAGTACCACTCACAGTGACATTACACTATTCCAAGCAGGCAGTATTTTGCAAAACTCAATAACCATGTTAATTAATAATGGCTAAAACCTTCACAGACCTTTTTTTTTTTCCAGAGATATCAAGTACTTGGCAAGCATAGGAATAATTCATGCTCCTATATCCTCGTATTAACTTATTGGAAATATTTATGTAGAAGAAGGAACAGGAACATTTGCTTATTTCCTACCAATGGCAACAGAAAAGCTGAGTGAACCTTGCGTGGTTTCTCTCCAGAAAAGGTCTGGCACTCCTGGCTTGACTGGAGGCAATGTTGGCAATCCATTTTATTCTCTTCTTTGCTCTAACTTCTGGGGGACAAGGCTCCTGATGGGTCTGTATTTCAGTAATTCTGATATTCTGCTGGATTAGATTCACTAAGTTAAGGGAGGTGGCTCAAGATCCCCTATCTTCACATTTGGCAAGTGTGCAATCAAAAGGAAGAACTGTACCATTGCAGAGAGAAGTCTGTGTATAAAGGCAGAATTAATGAAACTGCTCCAGAATCTTCTACTTGTGTGTGACACTGTCTCCTTTCCTCTTAACCCACCTGTGTAACAGATTCTTTTATTTTACCACTCTGGTGTCACAACAGGAGTTCTTAGAGATTGACATGTCAATGAAACAAGCAGGCCATGATGTATAAGTGAGACATTTGTGAAGGTGAAATATTGGCCACTTCTGCTGAATCCCAAAATCATCATTCAGTAGATCCTGAAATCTGGGCCAGACAAAATTGTTTCTTGTGCACGTTTCAGATAAAATGACTGGGCACAGCGCACAAAACTACGAACACAGAAGAAAAGTGAAAGGAATAATAGATGAGAAATCGCAGAAACATTGAAAAATTCAGGGTAGAAGGGCCCCCTAGCTGCCATCTAGTTCAGGGCTTTTCTCAAAGCAGGGCCAACTATTCGGGTTTCTGTGGACCTTGTCCAGGTTTTTACTGTCTTCCAGGATGGAGATTTCCCATCCTCTGCCTTGCCCAGTGCTTGTCAGTCCTCCTAGCAATTCTCCTTATTAGGTGAGCTCCTCACTCTCCTGCTTTTGTCCATTGTGTGTTGTCCTATTGCTGTGCACCTCCAGGAAAAGTCTGACTGCATCTTCCAATGCCCTGCCACAAGGAGCTGAAGAGAGCAGGAAAATCACCCTCAGCCTTTGCTTTTTAAGGCTGAACAAGCCCAGTTCCCTGAGTCCCTCCCTGTACATCATGTTCTCCAGATGCCCACCCATCCTCTCTGCTGAACCTTCTCATTTTCAGGCCTTTTTGAATCAAGGATAACAAGTCCAGCTGGACAGTGACCCCCTGCCCAAACTGTGCCCTACTAGAGAGAAGAACAACTGCACTGAGGTTACTGGGGCATTGTCAGAGCTCTCTGGGCTCCAAAACATTCCCCCAGAATCAGCAATTTCTAAAATACAGCAGCCTCTGGATCCAAAGTGCTCGTGAGTGTGGCTGCCAAAGGAGTTCTAAATTTCTGCTCACTGCAGTTATTGCTACAGGAACATTGCTGGCAAAACATTTTCTCCTGGAGTCTTTCTGGAGCACCTGCTTCACTCACCATGTGTGCAGGCATCAGCCAGGACAGATGCTCAGGGAAAGAAGGAGCTGAAACCCCAAAGCTCACAGAGCTGACACCCTGCATCAGAAAAGAGGCCACCCAAGTTCTTGTTTTAAGTGAGAAGGCAGGAAAAAGTCTTTGAAGAAGAAACAGCTTCCTTAAAGTGTTTAAGGAAACTCTTTCCAGAGAGAATATTAAAAATGCATGGGTGGAGTGAGAGAGAAAGAACTCTTATTTATGTATAAAGTTACACATGGAGACAATGTCCAAAATTACTGAAAAAAAAAAGAGTCTGTGTGTCTCTGTTTTCCTGAGTTTTGACAGCATGTGTTTAGTATTATGGCTAGTCCATTACAGGAGCCAAAGTTAACATCTTCCAAAGCATAAGGGTTTTTTTGGGTTTTTTAAAGCTCAGTTAAATTCTAGCACTTCAAACCTACTTAAACATGGCAAAATAAAAATCTCTGGAAAGTCTTTATTTAGTTTTCTGTAGTAGAAACAATTATGCAATTGGATAAGCAACCAAGTCAGTTCAAATTTGTGAAATTCTGCATTACAGGGCAGGATGAATTACATTTGATCCTGGAGAAAAAAGCAATATAAGAAATGTAGAGGAGATTTTTCCCATTAAGAAAGGACAGACACACAGGTCTACTCTAAAGGGGTCTTGCTGTAGCTCGAGGAAACAAACCTGGAGACTTCATGGGATGATGCATCGTGCACATGTCACAGCACAGAGCTGCCACAGGACAGCTGGTGGCTGGAGAGGGGGCTTTGGAGGCTGTGCACAGCTCTAGCACCCCAGTGCACAACATTCCAGTCACTGAGGGTGCTCTCTCTGTGGGTTTTATGCGCCCACAGTGCACACAAAATGCACTGTGCTGGAGTGAGCAGGCTGGAGGCAGCAAAGGGGAGACAGGAGAAGTTTGTGCCTCCCCATCCTGTCTTTTCAAGCAATTCATCCATCAGATCAGCAAGATGGTAAAGCACATCTGTGCTTCCCAAATGGCTTAAGCCACTTGTCTTTACAAAAACCTCTTTTTGTTTGCAGAGCAAGAGCTTCCACTCTCAAGAAGATCTCTTCAAACCAAGCTGCTGGGAGCTGGGAGTGTGGATGCTCTGTCAGGGACTGTCTGTGGAGCTGCTGGTAGGAACAGCACAACAAGGAAGAACTGTTGTTTTAAGGAGTATTTCTTATGTAGGAAAGGGCATAAAGCTCAAAGGGATGAAACTTCCCAAAAAATCATTTCTCCCTGCTGATGGCCCCCAGCTCTGAGCTGGCTGGCAGGGGCAGGCTCAGTCCCCGCTGCTTCTGCCAGGATCAGATTGTCTGACACGGTCTTCAGTTCAGGACTAACAGATTGGGATTCTTTTCTCAGGTACTAATTGCCTAAGAAGATATAATACTGCCATGCATTGCTGTCACTGGGTGTATCTTTAAAATTTTTCTTGTCTTAGGGACAAAGACAAGGGTCAGGACAGTGCAGCACTTCATAATGCCAGGAGAAGGGGACCACTGAAAGCAAGACCTGTGATCCCTTCCAGAAGTCAGCTCTGGCAGGACAAGGAAAGCACAAAGCTGGTGGAGTTTCTCACCTCATTCCTCCCTGGTCCAAGGACAGTTAATTCCACATGGTTTAAAGCAGGGAAATTGAACAAGAAGCAAAAAACCCCCTTAATTAAAACCTGAGGGATTCAGCACAGACTCAGTGCCACCCAATGTCAGCCAGAGCTCCCATCCATCCATCCATCCATCCATCCATCCATCCATCCATCCATCCATCCATCCATCCATCCATCCATCCAAGCTCAATTTCCTGCAATTTGTTTCATCTCACCAAAACAGTGAGTAACAAATCACCTTCTCAGATAGCACAGAGAGACAGCCATAATTTCACAGCACAGCAATTGGAAACAAAATGTTACTGAAGGCTCCTTGGGTAAAGAGCAACCCAAGCACAAAGATGAATTCTGGTGGTTTCTTACATGAGCAGAGCAGTTCAGTTTTTTAATCCAGCAAAATGAGGAAAACACTGAATTGTTAGCTTGATTGATACTGGCATTGTCCAGGCTGCCAAGCATTTAGCAGCTGATAGCTAATTTGTACAGCTTCTTTTATCTGACTGATGCAATATATTTTCCAGACTTTAAGGGGAAAACATGGCCAGATCCAATTTCTATATTTTCAGAGAACTGACAGAAGAGACAAGCCCAATTAAACACGGGCACATCTTTTTTCTTCACCTAAGGCCAAGAGAACACAAATCACAGGAAAAACCATGAATTTTCAATGCTTTTAGGGCTGGATGGATCAGGTAATCTCCATCCAGTGAGCCAAGGAAAAGAGAGGAGAACAAGTTTTACTACAGATCATCCCTGCAATGGCACAGACTTCTGTGACAGAGCCACCTCACTGGAGTGTTTGCTTGGTTCCCAGCTTTGGGCCCTGAGTTTTACTTGTTCACCATTACAGTCTCTCCACCTCACTCTCTAAGTGAAACTCAGAAAGGAAATATTTTTGACAGCCTGCCTGCTCTGCAGGGGTGTTTGGGTTGGTACAATATCAGTTGCTTTCTCTCTTTGGTGGTTATAATATTATTAACCCTGCTCTTACCTGGCTGCCATTCTCCAGACCTACTCCAACTTGGCAGTGGGACCTTGGATACACTTGGGTGAAGCTCCTTTAGGAGGATAAAAGCAGCAGTTTTGTAATTGTCACTGTTTCTCCAGCCCAGCTGCAAATCCCCCCATTCCCCAGGCAGGCAGACACAACCTCAGATTTAAAAGCCTTACAAGATGTAGATTTGATTAGGTAGGTTAAATAGACACAAAGATGAAATTTGCAGAGACCTTCCTGAGAGGCTCCCTTCCTGAGTGGATGGGAACAAGAAGCTCCTCACTAATTTGATCACTTGAACCCCTCTGTGTTCCAGAGGACCAGCCAGCAGGCAGAGATGCTGGAGGAAAACCAAGTTATCCAAAACTGTTCTGAGGGTCCTGCGAGCGCCCTCCAACACTGAGCTCCGACGTGGATTTAGGTAACATATTACAAATCACTTATTTAAGTTCCAAAACAACCTCTCCTTCCCTCACTGACTTCTTACAAGAGCACAAAGCAGCAAAACCAGCTGGACTCAGGCCCTTGGTTGAGTTCTCTGCCTTCCCCCTTCACGGTAAAACCCCAAGGATGTGACAAAACCAGCACTCCCCACTGTGACTGTGCTCCCTAGAGCCTTTCTCAGCCTGGAAGCAAAGCAGATGAGCAGTGGATCTATTCCATACAAGAGGCACACACCATCTCTCATCTCTCACCCACAGCAGACCCCTCCCAGCAATCTTCCCCATAGGCAAGCCATCAATACAACCACAATTTCTTCCACAGATAAGCTTGTGTTGCTAAATATAAATGCCTGTTAGGTCAGAAAGTCCTCTGACAGAGACAAGAAGCAGATTCCTGGGGGAAGAGGTAGGAAATGCAGCACATACTGAGTTACCTGTTCCCTGCTTTACCATTCCAGCCTGGATCCCTGCAACCAGTGCTGTAGGGACTGGGAATCACAGGGAACATCTGAATTATCTTATTCAATAGCTCTCAATGGACTTCTTCTCCCTGAGTTTGTTGAAACCTGTGCAGGCTTTTGTCCTCCACAACATCCTGCAGCAATGAGTCACGACTCAGTTATGCATTGTGTGAACAAGTACTTCCCCTTGTTTATTCTAAATTAAATCTGTTACTTGCTCTTTTCACTGGACACCCTTCAGTTCTCATGTGTGACAAATAATGCCCTGTTGTTCCTCAACCACCTTCTCTTTGTGACTGTTAAACCCTCCTGATTCCCTCCCCTTTAATAATTCCTCATGCTCCTCTCATTTATTGCTATTTTTGCTTTATTGCTATTCAGTGCCCCAATGCCAGGAATCCAACAAGGCCAGTATTCTCAAATGCAATCCAATATTTTCTGCCTGACCTAATAATAATTCTTATAAAGTGGATCAATTACTTTATGACCCAAAGGCAAAAGTACCCATGAAAAGTTTAAAAAATCCCCAGGTGTATCACTTTAGGATGGTGTAACCTGCAGGAAGATACCCCTCATCTACTTCAAAATGCACCAATTCTTGTACCAAATCCATTTTGCTGTGGTTTAACCACAGCAAAACTGAGCTCACCTGGGTGAACCTTTTGAGCACTGACAGAACTGTCTACTGGCTAAAAATCCCAAAATCTTGATTTTGTTTTATACAATAATATATCCTTGCACATATCAGTCCAAAGTACAGCTCAACAGCATCCAAAGAAGATAATTGATGCCCAGTTCTCACCAACTTGACTCTGCTTGTCTTTGAGTCACACAAACATAAGATGTTGGATGTTTGAGGTGTGGAAATGCTACTGAAACCAGACATGCCTTCAGTTGGTAACAGGAACATCCTTTGGCTCAAGGGTTTGCTGAAATAATGGAATGAACCTCAAACAACACCTGAAGCGGTTTTGGGCTGTACAAAATTAGCTAATTGTCCAACACAGGGCAAGGATTTTTTATTAGAACAAGCAAATGCTTGTCATTTTTATTGGCATCTTGTGACCACTAAATAAGCTGGAACACTCTTCTTGCCAAACAGCTTGACAGTGCAATCTGAAATGAGTATGAGACACAGGACTGACCCCATAGGATTATAAAAAGGAGGGTTATGCCAAAGAAATCTGACAGATGTGCAGAAAAACTGTCTGCCCACAATGCCCCCTATGAGGCAGCTATTTTAATAAAAACTGGTTTTGCACACTGATTAATGTAACAGCCAGGGAGATGAAATCACATGTGTGAAATATGAAAATATGAAATTGTTATGAATAGTGGTAGCTGTAGATGAGCCCTTAAATAGTGTCAGAGGTCAGGCAGTGTAAAGTAACCTCCTAACCCTGATGGCCAGGGACTGACAGACTCCAGGCTTGAAGTTTGGTAATGGAATTTATTCTCCATAAGTGATGGATTGAGGTTACATTTCAGCAGCCAGGTCACAGCAGGAAGATAAGGAAATCCAAGGGAATCTGTTACTCATCATGGGTTTATCTCCCTGAACCACAGTGTTTTACTCCTAATTTACACCAGCGTAGAGCTGAGCTGAAGGAGTTCACTGATGCATGAGTGGTTCTCTGAAGAAAGTGTGATGTGCTCCACTAGCTATGTTAACACCAAGTTTTCTCATGCCCATGTGGGGATTTTCCATGGAAGAACATTTGATACAGGGCTGGAAGGGAACTGTGGTGCCCAAACAGGTCTTGTGCCCCAAACAACATGGGCTGTAATATTAAAGTGTCACAGACTGACCTATGGCTACGAAAAAAAATCTGTGATTAACCTGCAACTCTAACTCTTTAGCAATGGAAAAAGATGCCAAATTCATGTTCCTTCTGCCACAGAGAGATCCCTTAATTCACTGCCCTGGAAAACTGCTGCCATCAGGGGGTTTTGTTGTTATTTTTTTCTCCCCCTACATTCTTTGGTGGAGAAAGTAATTGTTCTTCTTTCTCAGTTTGGAAGTTTATGGCCTTTGACCCCTGTTGGCACATGGAGCAGTTCAGGGTCAGCTCCTGGGTGAGGAAGGGGTCCAAGCAAGGGATGCCAGAAGGGTGGCTCTGGAGAGCATCACTGCAAACATTTTTGGAGGACACTGAAGATTGCTGCTGCTGTGTCTGGTGAAGAGCCCCGGCAGCCAATGCAGATGAGCTCTCCTGCTAGAACCAAGGGGATGGCAGGGAGCTGTCAGACAACCCTGCTCTACAGCTGCCAGCCCTTGCTCTTTCAGAGAAAAAAGGGGCCTTTCCTTTGTCACCATCGTATTTTCTGGAAAAATCCTTTTGCCCAGGATTCTTCTCCTTGGAAGCTGAGAAGCCTCAGAGAAAAAGGAAAACAATAATTATCTGATTTGCTTCTCCTGTGTTTTGCTGCTTTGGAATGTGTTTGGACACTGTTTACCCACAGGTGATTGTGTCATTGGTTTCATGTGAATTGTTTTCACTCATTTACCAATCAGGGCCAAGCTGTGTCAAGGCTCTGGAAAGAGTCACAAGTTTTCATTATTATATTTTTAGCCTTCTGTCTGTATTCTTTCTCTATTCTTTAGTATAGTATTAATATAATATCATATAATAAAATAATAAATTAGCCTTCTAAGAACATAGAGTCAGATTCATCATTCCCTCCTGCCACAGGGCCCCCCATAAATGCAACATTCCCTTAATTCCTTCTTTCCCTTCTCCTTGTCTGTCTCTCCTAATTCACCATGCTGGAGGGCAATCTTAGTTTGCTGTGGGTAGAGTTAATTTTCTCTCTAGTATCTTGTCTGCTTGCATTCAACCCTGCTTGCCTGCCAGGGCTGAGACATGGGAAAGGGAAAACCTGCAGTTCCTCTGGCCTCTGCACCCCCACACCCCTTCCAGATCCTCTGGGAGGTTCTGACATCTCCATCTCACTGCTGGATGAAGCTCCTGCTGTGGGGTGGGATAAGGCATCCCATGCCTCCAACTCACTGGGATGGAGAGCAGCCATGCATGGAGAAGGCTTGGAGAGGCTCATTTTTAAGCTTTTTCTGGGACTTCCACTGCTCTCCCCTGTGGTATTCACATTCTCTGAACAGAGAGAGGCAGTGAGAAGCACAGAGAGGAGAAAACAATTCTTATCTCTATTCACTGCTCCTGTTGTTTTGCACATGTGGAATGCGTTATGGAGATTGTTTACCCAAAGTGATTTATCAATTAGATTCTACTGAGGATTGTTTTCTTTCCTTAGCCAATTGGGTCAAAGCTGTTTCCTGACTGCCTCAGACAGTCACGGGTTTTTCTTTAGTATCTCTTTAGTATAACTTTAATATAGTATTAATGTAATATATATATATTTAATATAGTATTAATTATTAGTATAGTGTTAATAAAGCAATTGTTCAGCCTTCTGAATCTGGAGTCGGAACACATTTTTCCCTAGCTAGAAGATCACCTGCTTCTACAATACTCCCTTAAATTAGGCAAGTGCTGGCTGAGAGCCTGCTCCACATGGGAGCTGAGATCTTGTGCTAAATGGGATGGGAAAGCTTTCATCTGGCTGCACTAAGAGTATTTTCCTCACTTTTGAAAAGCAACTGACCTGTGCAGTTTTGTCGCTGGTGGTAGGGGAGGAACAGCCTTCCAGGGGGAGAAAACTTGGACACACTGGCCCCAAGCAGTCAGTACAGGCTGATGTTCAGCTGAAGAGCAGCTCCACAGGGTTTTTACTCCCCATAACTCTGCAGTGGGATGGAGGGGTGGCAGGGTGATGACCAAGCAGAGGCCCTCCAGGAGGGAAGTTCTGCTTTGCCATCACATTTGCCAGCATCCCCTCTTGTGCGCCCCCAAGGAGGCAGCTACACCCAAACCACCACAGGGCTGCACTGGCCAGGATTTAGGTGCATCCTGGATATGATCAGTGTTGCTGCCTGAAAGTTTGCTGTAGGTGCAGCCATGGCTGGCAGCTTCATGGGGGCTCCTCAGAGGAGCTCTCTGTAGATACAGCAGCAGCAGGATTAAGAATTAGGATTTTGCACACATCCATACACAACTGGCTGTGCCAAGGGAGGGAGGGAGGGAGGGAGGGTTGCAGAGCTCTCTGCTGGGGCTGAGGCACCAGAGTGTGGATGTGCCAGAGGGATTGGGTACACATCCCCAGAGAGCCAGGGAGAAAGGAGGGTGCTGCACCTCCAGCCAGGTCTGTGCAGACAAGGTGGCCCCACAAACAGCCCCAGTGCTACCCACACAAATTATGGTGAGCTCCCACAAGATCAGATTCCATCCCTGCAGCCTGACACTGTCATCCTGTTTGCTTGCTTACCCTTTCCCTATAAATCCCAAAAGCAGGGAAACATGCATTTTCTGGTATGGCCATGCCTGTGTGCTTTCTGAGTAAGCTGACACAGTTCCAGCCTGGGCTTTTTCCATTCTAATGGCTTCAGGTTTAATCATAAAGCACTGCTATAAATAATGGATTGCGAGAGACAACCTCTTCCAGTAAATCCTGCTGTGTCTGCTTGTGTTTGGATGGCTGCATTGTGCCAAAGTCAGTGCTCAGGAGCTGCTGATGTGGGGAGGGAGGGAGGGAGGCATTCAGCTCTTTGTTGGGTGGTGATTGAGGGGCAGTGCTGGGGTGACTGGTTTGATCCTCAGAGTGGCCTGACTCTGCTCTGGGATAAACCTTGGGCAAAACCAAGTCCAGTAGGAGCTGGATCAGACAGATGTGCTCTTGATTCATAGTGTAAAGGGGATTTCAGTTGTTGATGGGTTCACCTGGGAACTCTGGCAAAGGGGTCATTTGACTGATTGGCAGCCAGAGAAGCAGGAATATAGCAGGGAACTTCAGTTGTGGATCAAAGGGCATCCCCTTCCACTTTTACAATGCATTCATAGGGATTTCAGGTGGGGCCTGCTAAATGCACCGTGAAAATGTCCATACTGCTTGTGCAGCTGGAACACAACACTCCTCAGCACCAGGGTACACAGGATCAGCAGCTGGAGCTGCTGGGAAATTTCTAATATTAAACCAGCTTCTCTCTGAATGCAGTACCTTGATTAGATAAGACCCGAATCAAATGAAACACAACTCAGAAAATATAGATGGGACTTACATGGCCTCCTTTGAGCAGTACCCTGAGTTTTGGTGGATTTAATCTCAAAAACTCCTGAGAAAGTATACATCCTACAGCTCCCAGTGTATTACCAAAGAGCTGAAACAAGAGGAGCTCAGCTTGGCAAGACCTGTGTGATGCTGGTGACAAAGAGTGAACCCCTCTGTGTGCCAGACACTGTGCAGGGACTCAGAATGAGCACAGGGTGGGCAGGCTATAGGGCTGGGAGCTGCATAGCTGGGCTGTAGCAGTGCTGTTCCTGCAGGAGCATCTTCCAGCCAAGGCAGTGCCTGTCCTGGGGCTCCCTGCTCCTCTCTCAGAGCTGTGTGCTGCGCTGTTCCACCCTGCCAGCCTGCCTGGCTCCCTCACTGCACACCAATGCTCTGAATCTCCTCTTCCAAAGCAGCTCAGTGCAGGTCCCCACCTCCAAAGGTTTGCTTTTACAGCACCCCCACACAGCTAGCCATGGATACTTGGATAAAGCACTGGAATGCTCTTCCCAGGGAGGTGGTAGAATCACCATCTCTGGAAATGTTCAAAAAAAGTCTGGACATGGCACTTGGTGCTATGGTCTGGATGAGGTGTGAGGGCACAGGTTGGACTTGATGATCTTTGAGGTCTCTTCCAACCTCATCATTCTGTGGTTCTGTGAATTACTGTCAGTGGGCACACAGCACTTTACAAGCCCACCCAGAAACGGATGGATTGGGAAGGCCTGCTGTCCACCAACCAGTTTTAATGACAATAAATGGATTTAATGAAATGGCTCTAATGTGAACAAGCACATGCTGGCTCTGGGCTGATTCATCACCATTCCTGAGCTCTTTGTGCCCTGCATGGCTGAGGGCAGCATCACTCCCAGCAGGCACAGCCTTGCTCTGGATGGAGCCCAGTTCACAGACCCTTTGTTAGTGGGAGGTGCAGCCTGGACCATCCTGCTGCTCAGCACTGCCATGTCCAGACTGGGCTGGAGCCACGGGAAATGCTCCAGCCATGCAGGGCAAGGGACCCCCTTATATTTCCAAACATCCCACCTCCTGGAGTCAGACCAGCCCACACCCAGGAACATTATGTCTTATAGGAATCTGGATGGCAAATTATGGTCAGAACCTGAAGTGTTGTCAGTGAGAAGTGCTTTTGAAATGAGAGATTACTTTTCAAATATCACAAGAGCTATGGTTATTCGTTAACTTGCTCAGCATTCTCAATTTGCAAACAAAAACTTTATTCCATTTTGATGCAGAATGAAACATTTCCTGATGTTTCACATTCTTCACTTGTTTAGATTTTGTGTGGCTGCTCCTCCTCCTCTGCTTTTCCATCCAGAGTCCTCCAATCTGGCACTGATGGAACTTGGAGAGGAAGAAAATAAATAAAGAGGAGCATTCTATTCTTTTGTTGAAACATGGGTCTACTGGAGATTCAAAGAATTCCTAGGAGAGTGCTGGGTGGGAATGCAAATGTAAGTTGTTATAATCCCCTTCTAACTAGGAGTGCTCCCATTTCCCCCAGTTTCCAGACCCAGAGCCTTGCTGAGCCAGCAGTCCTGAGCCTGCTGAGGGCTGCTGCAGTGTCCCACACTCCTGCCTGCAGCATCTCAGCCTCCAGCCAAGACTGGGAGTGCTGCAGACCCCAGCATTTAACCTTTCAAAGGGCTCCTCTTGCCTTGGAGACACACTGTGCAAATATTCTCCACTTAATGTGAGTTCTTGGCCTGGCCCTGAGATATTGAGTGGTTATGGCAGAGAAGGAGTCTGTGATGGGTAATCAATTAGAGATGGTAAACATGCTGTCAATGACTGTTCCAGGAAATACAAATTTTTTTGAGTCATTTTTATGTGAGAACATGAGGAGGGTAATTAGAAAAGCTAACAAGTGTATTCACTTGGAATGAATAACATCTCACTGAGATACACAGGCTTCCCATTAGCAGTGGAACAGAGACATCCTGGAACCCAGACCTGAGAAATGGATGAAGAATAACAAAAGCAGGTGATGCAACTGCTGAAAAACGGATTTTTCAAGACATCATTCACTGTTAGGCTGCTCCTGAGGTGCATACATGTTTGGGGTGGCATTTTATTCTCAGATCAAACTATTCTGGGCTCAGAGAGATAGAGCCTCAGCTGGTTCAAATCAGCAATATACCCATCTCCACCCAAAGCCAAGGGAGTTAAGGTATTTACACCTGTGGAGTATTCCTCAAGAGCTTTATGGAATGATCTTAGGGAGGGCAGAAAGCTGAGAAAGGGCTGTTCAAGAGGAAAGAGCTTCTGACCTGCTGTCCTGACCCTGAAAGTTGTAGTTTGAGAAAAACATATTAATTTTGTTTATCTCTATCTTTTTTCCCAGCACCAAGAAACAGCAGTTTCACAATGGGCCTCTGCACCTCGTGAAACTTTCCAGGGGTGTCTGTATCTTCCTCCATCCAGTCTCATGAGCCTCAGACCTTTCCTGAGGGCACAGCCACCTCCTGGAGGCACCTCCTTGCAGTCCCCCAGGCAGTGGCTGGAAACCAGGCTGTCCTCACTGCTGTAACCAGTGAGCCTGGGCTGGCAGCAGCATCCAGCAGCAAGGACAGAGTGGGACAGCATTGCCTGCAGCTCACTTGGTCCCAGGGTCGAGGACAGAGGGCAGAGCCCACCCACCCAGGGCTGCCTGCAGGAGAGAATTGCTCCTGCATCCTACAGGGCTTGCTGGGCTGCTCACTTGTGTATTTCTGTGTGTTAAGTAAGTTGGGGAGTTGTCAGTGATTGCTACAGTGAAAGCATGTCAGAAATGATGTGATGTAATGTTCAGACAAATTAAATTATGTAATATTATCCCAGAGAGATTTTCTCTTCTGATTACCCCTGAACACTCTTGTCCTTATCCTGCCACAGTTCTTCTCTCTCTTTCTGGATTCTTCTCTTGCCTCTAGGCCGTGTTTTCCCTTCAGTCCCTCACTCTCTTGTGTGCCAGGTGTGCTGCCTGTGTCCTTCACCCTGGCCTTGCTCTGTGCCATCTTCCATAGCAGCCCTTCCCCCAGGAGCATCAGCTCCAAGCTGTGCTCTTCCATTAATCCAGACCCCTGTGCCATTCCTCACTCCTGCTGTGCTTCTCACATGCTCTCCTCCCCTCCCCTCCATCCTAGAGGTCTTTTCCAACTTAAACAATTCTATGATTCCATGGTTCCTGTGCCGTTGGATGAGCTGAGTGCACAAGCCAACCTCTCTGAAACTTTTCCTCACAATTAGGCAGCAACAGAGCTCCAGAGATGGAAGTTCTGGATGTCTTTGGTGAGAACCAAGGCTCCTGTGGGCAGGAGCACAGGAGAAGCTGAGGGAGCTGCAGAGCTGCTCCTGGTCAGTGTGGGGCTGTGAGTGGAGCAGCAGGGAGGTTTTCTGCACAAGGTCATGACTGCAAAGCGTGCTTCACTCAACCTTCCACTTCCAGGCACTTTGGCTATGAGGTAGTTGTGATAATTTCCTATTTTATTTTATTCATGCTGCCACACTTAGATATACCCCACTTGGATCAGAGCCTGCTGCCTGCTGGACATGACCCACCCGTGGCACATACTCAGAAACGCTAAAGGAAGGTAATAACAACATAAATGTCTTTTCCAACAGTGGAGCTGGGAGTGCTCCATGGCAGATGCCAGGCCAGTATCCTCTCCATGAAGGGGAAGCTGAGACTCTTAAGGGTCTTGTCCAAAGCCAGGATTCCAGTCCAGGGGTCCTACACTACAGTGCACTCCTCTTTGTTGTAGCTCTTTAAACAAAACGGTACGAAACACCTTTTCCTCAATTCTCACCTCCCCAGCATAGCAAGAGCCACTTTGAAGTGCCAGGGCACATTTCACACATTGCCTGCTGAGAGCCTGCAGCCACCCTCCCCTCTGGCCTGGGACCAGGGGATTGTTCCAGGCTGCAGAGAGACTGGTGCACGGACAAAAGCCTCTGGCACGGACACACGAGGGTTATTGCAGTTTCAAAAGCCCATATGTGAGTTCTGTTGGCACAATCTGGGCAGGAAATTTCGCTAACATGCCAACTTTTCTTTGTAACTTCATCTCTCCTGACACTGTATGTATGACTCATTCAGGCATATCTGTACTCCATACTTCTCCCATTCCTTTTTAATTTATTTGAGCTATGGCTCACTCTGCTTTCTTCCAGAGAATGCCCTGTCATCTCACCAGTACACAGGAAAAAATGTGATCCTTTTTAAGAATAAAAGGGAAAAAACAGTATATTTTACTAGCATACTAGTATAATTTTATACTAGTGTATATATATATATATATATATATATATATATATATGTATATACTAGTATAATAATATATACTAGTATATACCAACATATACTATATATAGTATTATATATATAGTATATATAATACATATACTATATATATACTAGTATATTATTATACTATATACTAGTATAATAATAGTATCAGTCTTTTTTTTTTATGAAATCATCGACAACAACCTTCAAGTGAACGATCACAAAACCAATTAGGTTGGAAAAGACTGACACAGCCAAGCCCTCTACCTCTTTTATATACATATATACAGATAGACAGACAGATATATATATACACACTCAGTTATTCATTACAATCCCTTCTTTTCTATCTTCCTTTTCCTAATAAACACATCTCTTTTTTACACCTTTGGGGTCACACTGTGGTTTAGGCATGTATTTCTGTTTTCTTAGGCTCTGAAGCTGTACAGATGAGTGCTGCCTGCAGAGTGTGTTACAGCCAGGCAGTTATTAGCAGCAAATCAAGCAAGGATGAATTCCTCGCCCACACATTTCTTGCAGCAATCCAGACCTGCTTATCTCCTTGGTATGACGACCTGGCAGAGCACAGGGTGAGCCCAGCTGTGTCTGTCTGCAGGGCTGAGCAGCAGCTGCCCAAAGTGGCCCGGAGGGATCTCAGAACGCCCCAGATCACAAATGGGACATTGGTTTGGACAGGGGAAGCCTCAAGAGGTCCCAGCAGGGACAGTCACTCCAGAGGTGGTTTTTTTACAGCTAGAGAAGTGGCTAAAGGTGCACAAGTCTTCCATGGCAATGTCTTGTCTGGCTGATTGCCAGAGACAGAAAGTTTTGCCACAATAATAATTAGCACCTATTGCCCAATGGCATCTATTTTGGAGGTGGATGTTGTCTAGGATTTCGCAGGGAAGAAGCAGGGTTTGGAAAAAGGAATTACAGCTCCTAAATACCCAGCTTAGCCCCTGCTCTCAGAAAGATACCAGAGCATCTGATCATGCCTGGGCATGGAGCTGGGCCCAGAGGATTGAGGTGCAGTACCTGGAGATAACTTTTTGCCTTCTTCTGGCCAAGACAGCTCCTGACTCAGTTTCCCCATCTGTAAAGCAGTGCTAATTATATGTTTACTCCCTTTGTGAAATGCTTTGAAGCCTACTCATAGTATGTGTTACCTACAGGGCTGGTAATGGCTATAATAATTAAATTAAAATCAAATTATATATACATATATATATATATACATATATATATGTATATAATTTGCATACACATCATAATTAAATTTTAATTAAAACTGGTATTAATATTTTTCATTACTTCAGACAACATACACAACAGTTCCCAGTAAGCCAGAAGATTGATAGTTCATTCAGTATAGAGCAAAAAATACAATTAATTTCAAGATGGAGTTCTAGTGTAAGCAAACCAACAAAGAAAAGACTAAATTAAAGAAAAGGTATTAAGGGATCCAGGGTTGTTAGTACTTTACTGAGCATTTAAGTTATTCAAGCACAGGTGCTTTTCAACATTGTTCTGACAATTACATAAAAGTAGAAGTAACAGAGTTCAGTCCTCTGCATCTAACCTGGACATCCAGATCTGGTTTTGTCCATTTTTTGTCTGGTTTTTTTTTTTTTCTACTTAAGCTCAGCATTACTAATTCATAGTTCAGACAGATGTGTTGACATTTTGTGAAACTGGCAAAAGGTTTGATTCTTCCTTAATTTAAGTGGCTGTTGGCTGCCAGTCAGAGGGAGCTTTACTCTTTCCCACTGATTTGCAGTATAAGACCAGTTCAAGCTTTGCATTAATTTGAAACCTCTTTCCTAAAACTCTAAATTCCAGTAGTTGTTCAATTTAATAAGAAAAAGCTGAACTGACATGTAAGACAGGTTGATTTATTTGTGACTCAAATTGTCTGGGAACATGATCTCCAAGAAAGAAAAAGTAAAACATTAAAATAATGAAGCAATGTCAGATGCAGGACACAGTTCTCTGGCTGAAGATGGAGTGAGTTGCATTTCCAATTTACCAACACATCAGTCACCTCTGTTTCAGAGGAACTGTGACATTCAATGAGTTTTTCCTTCTAACAGGGCACTGGATGTATTACAAAAATTAGGGTTAGAACCAGAAATCCATTTATCTGCTTAATGCTTAATTTCCATTACTTTCAGTCAGAGTGCAACTTTTTCTTAAAATGTTCAACTCTCTTTTTGTTTTTCCTTTTTTTTTTTTTTTAATTGCTCTGGCAAGTTCACCAAATCCCACCCTCCAGTGGGCACCTTCACCAAATCCCACCCTCCAGTGGGCACCTTCACCAAATCCCACCCTCCAGTGGGCACCTTCCCTTCCAATCCCTCCCCAGCAAACCTGTGAAGGGCCACAGTCAGTACCAACAGATTATGGGACTCCCTTTTTGCAGTCACCACCTAAATGTCCCCTTTGCAGTGGGTTTTCTAAACCCAGAGCCCACCACGATGCCCCTCCAGCTTCGCAAGCCTGGGATTTGCACAGAAATTGGGCACAGTGAACACAGGAGGATGACCATGCTGAGGCCTCTCTCTGAAATGAAAACTCTGCAGTTTGCACCACCCAGGCTCCAGGGCTGAGCCCTTCCCACCTGCTGGATGTCACCTGAAGGGCCTGGGCAGCAGCAGTGCACAAAAAGCCTTCTCCAAGAGCAGGCAGAGAGAGCTCAGCTGGGCTTGGCTGCAGCTCTCATGAGTTTTTTGGAGAACATTTGCCATGTTTAGAGAGATGCCCTCAGCTCACCTGCCCTCCCATGCCTCTCATTTTGTGTTCAAGAGGTGCTGTGAAATCACACCAGGTCTGAACTCTCAGTAAAGACAACACAGCTCCCACAGTCACAGCCTGAAGGTTTCTGCTCCTTCGGGAGAAGCTCCTGACACGTTTTTGTCTCTTTGTGCTGAGCCAGCAATCCCCATTGCTCTGTGCTATGGGATTAAATAAATTACTGCTCTGTGGAAACTGTGCCTGCTGCACATTTCACACAGCTCAGTAGCTGGGGGAACACTGATTTAGGTTATCTGCTGCAAGGAGATAAAGCAGCCCCTGCACTTCTCCTGTAGACATGAAAGCTTTGCCACCACCTGTAGTTTATTTCTACTGTGCTGTGGCTGAAGGTGTGTTAGAGCCCCGAATGAAAGCTGGGAGTCTCAGCTGTGGATGCAGCAGAGAAAGCAGCGTGTGCCACCCAGTCCCAATGGATCTGAACAAGCAAGAAAGCCTGGCAAGATCCTTGGCAGACACCGACCTGATTCAGTGGGAATCAGGTCCTGCCTGTGCAAGAGGAAATTCAGCCTGAGCAGCTTGCTGAAGATCACACAGGAAACCTGGGATGAAGCTAGGAACTGATAGAAAATGCCAAATTGTTGGTCAGTGCCTGGACCACAGGGGAATTATCTGACAGTTTTCTTTATTGTGTTTTTAGAACAATTTCACAGTCACCCAAGAAAGAGGCAGAGGGCTTGGTCTGGCAACTTTGCTCTGTAAGAATTTTCCCTTCAGGACCTAAAGGTTCCTTCTTTCTCTTACCCCTGAGGGTATCTTGGCAGACATTAAGCCTGAGTGCTTCCAAGCTGTAATTTCTAGAAATATAGGTAATTAATTTTGCCCTGATTTGCTTTTTTCCAGCAACAGGTGCTGTTGGAGAGTTTTGCAATGGTTCAGGTTGGAGCAACTTCACTGGAGGAGAAGGCAAGGAGCCTCCTGGGAGATCTGAAGAGCCTCTGGGTTGAGAGAGGATTTTTTGAAGAAGAAGCAGAGATTTTTCTCCAAAGAGAAAGAGAGTGAGCAGGCAGGAGCCATACTGCAGCAAGAGACAGTGGGTAATAACAATTGATAAAAGTGCTTTGTTCTGTTAAAACCAGGTTTATTTTGCGGAAACTCACTCAGTAGGAACCATCACTTTGGAGTTTCTCTTTCTCAGCTCCAAGTGAGCCCTACACAGTGCCACCAGGCTACTCAAGATGAGTCCTCTCAGGGTTCAGGGACACACCAGGTGTGCCTTTAAGACGGAGAGAGATTTTGCAAGAACTGGGAGAAATCAAGATTTAGCATGCAAGATAAAGGTGGAAGCTGCTTTAATTATAGATTCAGAGCACGTTGCATTAAGGATTACTCAGTGATGAGATGACCACTCAGTCCCCACATAACCTCATTAAAGACTGATAGGCATGTCTTTTAAAGATGTGCTTTTCCCTGTGCCAGATCTTAAATGGCTCCCTCCCGGTAATGCAGCTGCACCTTTAGCAGACCTTCAGCTTTTTTTAGGTTATTGAAGATGCATAAAAAAAATGAATCTGCAATGCTTCAAATCTGGGATCTTAAATGCTGACTGCTTGGCCTGGCCTGGGGAGCAGCTGCTGGGCCTCTAAAGGTTAGGTTAACCAAATGCCAGGATGTTTTTAGCAGCCAAGCCTGGCAGGCTCAGTAACCAGCCTGGTGAGGGCCACACTGGCAGCCCTGTGTGCTCAAAGGCTTGGATTGTGCCTCACATCTGCATTGCAGTTTGCACTTGCCTTCCCTGGATCTCTCAAGATCTGCAGAGACTTCTGTGGTGGCTGTGAAAGGACCACAGGGGATGCGAGCCCACCGGGAGACACAAGTGAAAACTCCAGGGGGATGCAGGAGAAGTGATGGAGACTCACCCCCAAACAGAATTGGGTGTTTCTGGCTGACTCTCACTCATCTTGAAATGAGCTCAGGATGTTTCCTATAGCAGGAAAACAGTGTTATGCACCTAGGACACTCTCCAGAGTCAATGCCACCTTTTCCATAGATTCCTCCTGCGACTTCAGACAAAAAAAGCTACTTTTTCCCTGCCCTTTTCTCAGAAAAAAAATGAAAATAACAAAATTTGCCTATGATTTGTCTTCCTGCAAAGTTGAGGTAAGTCAAGAGCATCTCAGCTGGGGTGAATGGATTTGCAAGGATGTAAAAGCAGGTGAAACAAACAGTGTTCAGTTACAAGTCTACTGAGGTTTGAGGTGTCCCTGGCTGTTTTTACACCTCACTGCATGATGTATATATAATACTTGGTACACTGTGTCACAATCTCAGCTGGAGTCATTAGATGATTCTATCCTGTAATTAACAAACATTGTTGTCTAAATATGACATGCAACATTTCTAACAGCAGAGTATTTTTCATCTGAGAGTCTTAAAACACTCTCAGAAGAAACACTGATTTCTGCTTTAGAAATATGTGCTTTTCACTGGTCTCATGGAAAGAAAACAGCCCTCCCCCTTGTCTCTCAATCTAGAGTACACAGGGTAAAAAAGCATTTCTATGTCTTTGCATTCCTGCCAAAGTGATTATCAGCGTCTTTAACAATTACAGTATTCTGAAGTGAATCATCAGCCCACATCTCATCTGAGCATCTATTTTTTCACCATAATCTGCTTTTAGAGGGGCTTTTAACCACATCAGATTTTTCTTTCCCATTAAAATGCTGTCTGGATGACTGGAAAATAGAATAGCCAGTCCTCACTGCTTAGTTTCCATAGTGAATGTCTGGAGCAAAGGGCTGTGGGATTATTCAATTACTGCAATAATGGCCTTTGACCTGCTAAAAACAATCCAGAAGACAGAATTCATATATTGGATTATTTTTATCATTAATCATATTCTATTTAGAAATCACAGCAGAGCAGCTAGGCTTGAAGAGAGACTGTAAACTATTTGTGTATACTTTATTGAAGTGGCGAAAATTTTCATGCTGCATAGTCGTACAAGTGATGCCTTCAGGGATTTTCCTCCCCTCCCCACATTTCTGTACTTTGCTAAATGTGTTTCAGACTGCAAAGCCTCCTCCCTCAGCAGTGGATTACTAAATACAATGACTGGTGTGATCTGAGCACTCTGTGTCGACATTAAATTGCAGATAAAGAAAGGTTCTTGATCCTGAAACTGCAGAAGAGAGGGAAAGCAACAGCACCTCACACTTGAGCCCAAACTGGGCATTTCATCAACTACAGGAAGAGACAGCAAACTGAAACAACTGTCCCCCCAAACTGTGCCCCCTGTCCACGTGTCATAACCTTCCCCACAACTCCCCTTTTTGCAAGACATTACTTTGGAAAAGAGGAATCTCTGTCCTGGACAAACTCCAGGGAGAACCAACACAAGTGTCATCTAGATGTGCTCCCCTGATGTCCTGAGCCACTGATGCCACAGCACAGCCAGCCACTACTCCCAAGGAAGGAGGAAACACTCAGGGCTTGAAAAGGAGATCTGTGGGGCTATAAATCAGGATTAGGTTTTAAGTTCAAGTACCAGTTGAAAAACGCTGATTACTCCTGCAAACTAACACAGGATCAGTGCCCTTGCTGAAATTTCTGGAGGTTTTTATTGGCACCAGAGCTACACACCCATAGCAAGGACACACTGAGGACATTGGCAATACAAATAAACATCTGAAAAAGGAATTCACACGGCAGTAACAGTGGCAACACACAGCTTCCCACCCACAAAATACATCTGCTTGGAAACCTGGTGGCTGCAAAGAAGAATCACTCCTTATCAGGAGCACCGCGGCTGTTTCAAACAGCCTCGTCCTCTGTGGGAAGAAGCAGATTTGTGTTCTGGCTGTTTCAAACAGCCTCATCCTCTGTGGGAAGTAGGTTTGTGTTTTGGCATGGAGGCAGCGGCACCATGGGCACCAATCTCGCAAGGGACCCACTCCCCAGTTTGTTTGCTGCATGCTGAGGAGCTCTCTCTGAGCTGTAACCATCTCACAGCGTGTCTGTCTCTGAGAAGGGACTGGTCCTGCTGGGCTGGTGGAGATGAGGGGATGGGAGCCCCCTTCCCTCCAGTGAGCTCTCCCTCCTGCCAGGTCTGCTCATCCCAACAGCACCAAACCCTCCCTGTGCCTCTGCTCCTGCACCACCAGGACCCTGCAGGGACAGATGTGGAAAATGCTTCTGTCTTATACCAACAATATTCCCAGTGAAACCTCCCCTTCAGCAGCATGTTTGGGGGGGCATGCTTACTTCAGACACACAGCAAAATGAAAACTTTGCTGGTACAAAGGGAGCTCAGCCCTGCAGCTCCTGAATTACGAGGTGTGAGGCAAACCCTGCAAATTGCCAGCGGCTGCTCTGTGATGTTGTGACTCTGTGGCTGTGCCTTCACACTGGGGCCAAGCACGGTCCATGCTCACTCTGCCCTGGCTCTGCCCAGGGCTGGATGACTTTCAGAAATCCCTTTCAGCCCTCATTTTTGATGGTGCTGTGACAAAATCTGAGAGGATGAAGAAAAAATGTAACTTTTTTCCCCCTACATGTAAACTAGTAATTTCCTAACATGGGGCTAGTGAATAAATCAGGTGTGTGCTCACTCTGACAGCAGGATTGTGGCACCCTGTGACAGCCAGTTATAAATGGCCCAGCAGAAATTCACACTGGGCAAAATCAGAAATAATTGTCAGGGCAGGTGGCATGAATGTGCCCAGGGGAAAATCAGATGTTACAAATAAACTGGTACCTGGAGGGAGAGGGGTTCTTAAAGGGGTTCTTAAAAGCTCAGCTCTTCTCTGAGAGCCCTCCAGGTCCCTTCCAGACCACTGTGAGCTTCACTGCTGCCTCCTGCTTGGCAGGAATGTGTGTGCACACACCTGTGCTTCTGTGTGTGATGCACAGAACACTGCCCTGGCTTATCAGCCAGCCTCTGCTGATAAGGCTGAGAGCAAGGAGGTCTGTGTGAGGGAAAGATTCACCTGATCTGAGGGGACAGCAGCACTGAGCATAGTTTTGCAAAAGCTGTTTATGCTTTACCTCCCTGAAATGCAATGTAAAAGCAAATCTGAAGCCCACCACAGTGCTCTGCAAGGGCAGACTCCAGGGCAGGAAGTGTGAAAGTGAGTCTGGAACTTCCCATCCCTGCCTGAGGAATTGCCCCACGGGTGTCAGGGGTGCAAGGAATGAGAAAAGCAGCTGGGACGAAAGGAGTGGGAGCAGACAGCGCTCACAAATGGGAGCCTGCCAGCCCTCCCCAGTAGCCACAAGCTGTCCCTCCACCCATGTGCTGCTGTCCAAACTCAGCCTGAAAATGGGGCTTCTGTTTCCAGGCTGCCACAAGCCAGGGCTGATCTGCTGAGCACCATCAGGTTTCTATCAGGTTCAGAGCTGGCTGGATGTGTCCATTTAGAGGGATGGCAAACCACTGTGAGTTGCCATCCCTTGATGGCAAAAACCTCTGCGTTTTGGGACAGGGGAGTTCCAGAGCCCTGCCTTGGAGCAATGACCTTGCAGCACCACAGCAGAGCTTTTGGCCATCCAGCTGCTGGAAGTGACATGCAGGTACCTGGGAAGAAATCCATGGCTTCAAGGTGGGAGAGGTACAGAGAGGTTATGAAAAAGCCAAGCAAGCCCACACTAGCACAGGTTTCTGTAAAAGCAGGGAGAGCTAACCCCTTCACCATGGAAGTGCTGCTTTTGATAGGGCTCTAATTGGGGATTTTTATTCAGTGTTGACTCTCTTTTATCAACTCCTTGTCTGCATGAAGTCCTTTTAGGCATGGTAAAATGAGATTCATATTACCACATTCCTGCTCCTCCAGGCATTTTCACATCCCTTTTCCCCTCTGCAGATGAAAAGCAGTGCAGTAATAAGTGGCATTTCTGTGGAATATGCTGCCTCCAGACACAAACTGCATGCACAATTACTTCCCCCTATGGGGAAAGCAAGGTGACTGAAGATGTAATGATAACAGCACCTTGCCTTTGCTAGGCTGCTTTGATCCTGGAGGATCTCCCAGATTTCCAGAGAACCTTATCCTGAAGCAATAAATCATGTGAACTCAGCAAAACATTTCTGAGATTATTTTTTTAAAACGCAAACACCGGTCATACATGGACAAAGCCCAAGAGGTTCTGTCAGATGTCTCCCATGACAGCTCTGCACAAAAAGAGGGAGAGAGAATGAAAAATGCCCATGGGATAAGCATACACCCAAATATTCTGTATTTTCCTTAGAAACTGAATCTCTTACCTGTGTTTCCCACACTTGAGGACATGTGCAGGTAGGGAGTATTTTACGCCCTCTGAGTGGGGCTGGGCACTCCCCAGAGATTTGGAATAAAAACATTTTATTTCTTCAGTGGCTGCAAAGGATTGGAGTTGCACTCATCTAGCTGTGGGAAGACCTGAGTTCCCATCTCAGCTCCCAGAAACCCCTTATCCCAAGTATCCCATAGCCTGGGAGTCAGGGAAGTACCCTGTTAGAGAGGTGTTGGCATTGTACCATGTTGAGAGGGGCTTAGGCATGAATTCTCTATCCATCAGTACAAGATCTCTGAGATCAGCTGGAGCCATATCCCTCCAAGTTCATGTTATCAGGGCACAGGTAGACCTCCACCAGTCCAGAAAGAGAAATTAAAGAAAGAGAAATACCTGACAGCAGGGATCATATTAGGCAGACTTGAATGCAAGTGGCATTGCACTTTTGAATGTCTCCCTTTCCTTATTTAGCTTAAAGACAGATGATGTCAAATGGGTGCTTTGCAGGCAAATAGCACATTTAGTGCCTGGGATATTCCATGGGACTAGTTTTAGCTGCAGTAATTCAGAAAACATCATAACCTGACCACCTAAGTCACTGACCCAATGTAGCTTTTCTAGGGATGAGCTGTAAAGCACAGTAGAGGGATTTAAGAAAACTTTTGGTGATCTGGCTCTCTTTAAATAATACAATAAATGCAGAGGGCCTGTGAGTGAATACACTTCACAGCAACTGGAGTTTCTGACCCCTGGCTGGCTCGTGACAGCACTCACTGACATGCAGAGACACCACATGAAAATTCTGCCGTCGACAGAGCTGCAGGTCTGAGAGTTTCCTGTGGTCTCACCCTGTGCTGGTGGAAAACTTTATTTCCATCACCTAGCTCTCAGCCAGACTTCATTTTCACTTGGTTTTAAACAGACCATTCCTGAGATGGGCTCTGGTTGGTGAAACATCACTTCCTGAGACAAAGTGAAGTGAGAAAGGAAAACTTAAAAGGAAAGGCAAGACTATTTTGCTTGTTTGCTGTAAGTAGATGGTTTTGCAGGCATGACTAGGAAAGTCTTCCCAAAATCTGCTTTCCTAAGCTCTCCAATCTGCTCTCTGCTGGCTGGCTCACAGACACTTTGCTGGCTTGGTAATGAGCTGTTATAAGTGAGACTCCTGTAAATCAGATGACTCTGTAGTCATTTGATGCTTATATTTGGCCTGCTGAGTCACAAGGACAGGGGTTACATCATGTCAAGCTAATCATGCAAAACGAGTTACAGATAGAGCAGAGCTCTGGGGTGTCCTCAGGGTGGCCCTGAGGTGGGGAGCAGGGCAGGCACCATCCTGCCCTCACCCCACTGTCACCATCAGTGGGGCTCTGTCCCTCACCTCTGCTCCTGGCACAACTCCTCCTCCTCCTCTGGTAGGAATATCTCCTTTGAATAGCATTTACAGCAGACCTCTAGAAGGCCCCCACCAGATAAGGTCTGGTCACACACCCAGGTTCAGAGCAAGGTCAGACAGGGCGTCCCAGCACAGCCTTACACAGAGGATAATTTTTCTTTAAAACAGAAAAGCCAAATAATTTTATTTTCCAGCATAGCGTTCCCTCTAACAGCCCATCCCTCACCCTGCCTGTTGGCTGTACACTGAGCCATGTTTCCTCCCTGAGGCTCCTCCTCTTCTGCACCCTCTTCTCCCAGCGTGGTCCCCAGCCTTGCACTCTCTCCTCATCATCACACCCATGTGCTGGCACTTACCCACTGATAAATGCTAGGCAAACTTTAGACTTCCTAAAGAAAACAGCCTTTATTGAAGGGTTTAATGCAGGAGGGATAATTGGAGTTGCTGTTAAATGCTGCTCTGTGCTGCAGCTGGAGGCACCCACCTCTCCCATCTTTGTACCTTTGGCTGCCCAAAGCTCACACCAAAACCACGGAGACAAGCAGAGTGGTAAACAGGCATATTAACACCTTTATTTTTTTATAGGGGTGCAGCAGTTCAGAAGAAAGAGCATTTCACTCCACTAGGCTTAGGGTAGTCTTGCACCATGAAATAACTCAAAAAACCTGCAAGCTGAAGCCAGGACAAAAATCCCATAAACTCACCAAGAAGCAGTGTTTGGATAATGGTATTCTCCTATTCCCCAGTGAAATATTTTGCAAGTTACCTCTCACAGGTCACTCTTTTTCCTTCAAGTTATAGAAAGCAAAAAAATCTCAGCACATGCATCAAGGAAAAAATGATGACATTGATGGTTTAGCAGTCAAGCCACTCACCTAGAAGAAGGGGCACTCTGCTCCAGAAAACCACTTCCTTTTTTTTATGTGCTAAATATTTAATGCAAAATGTACAACAAGGTTTGGCAGCCACCTGCTTACCCTGACCACTAAATCACAGTTGTATTTGCAGTGGTGCCTCTCTATCTGATCAGAGCCTGAGCTTCTTGCTGCACAGCAGAGCCATTTTCAGGAAATGTGATGGGAATTCCCACAGCTCCCACTGGACTACCTGGTGAGCAAGCATGGATTTAAATCCCGTTACTCAGCAAATCTGGCTCCCCCAGTTCCTGAACCAAAAGCTCCAGATTCTGTGTAATCACTGAAAAGGAGGAATGGATTAATTCAGATAGAAAAGATTCAGCTCTGGTGAGGCCTGGGAAAGGTGGTGTGTCCACACCTGCCTTCAGGAAAAGGTCCTGGTGGTGGATCCCAGCTGGCTGAAGGTGTCTCCTTGCAATCCTGGAAGGGACACTGGTCCCACAAGTGTTCAGGTAACACCCCGGGCTGGGTGGTGGCACTCCTGTGGCAATGAGAGCCACTGACAGTGAGAAGAAACCAGTGAACCTAATGGGCCACTGCAGGCGGGCACCAGGAGCAGGGCAGAGGGCAGGGGGCCAGCAGACCCTGCTGGCTGCTGGAGAGGGCTCTGCCCCAGCCCAGAGTCTCTGGCTGAGCATTCACAGTCTCTGCAAGGCACAGGGCTGTGCTGAGCCACCCCCAGCTCCCACAGGGCAGCAGGGGGTTATTCCTCAGGGATGCATTATCCCTGATGGTACTGCAGCTACCCTCCCTCCCACCAGCTCTTATCTCTCCTCCAGCCATACACACTTCAGTTATGTGGCCATTTTCTGTTTGAGATCACATTTTTGTTCACACACAGAGTATTTCCCTAGGGGGATCAGTTCAAGAGTATCACACATTTGATTTTTGTCCCTGTTTTCTGGAAAACAGCACAGCCTGCCTGGAAGTGTCAGGCTATGCAGGGAGAACAGCCATCCCTGTGAGCCCTCACAGCTGGCTTGTTTTCAGAGGTGATGCTGCACAGATCATGGCCTCTGTTAACATGAGAATGATCCCAAACTTTATGGCAGGTGAACAGCAGTGGCTGCAGCTGGTGGTGTGTCCTTGTGTTCTGGTGGCATGGCTGTCCCACCCCTGTGCCTGGCTGAAGCTGTGAATCCCTGAGTCACTCTCATGCTTTCCCTTCACAGAGGTACCACACACACAAAATAAATAGCAGCAGCCTCCTGCCTTGTTGAGGACCAGGCTGAAACCCCAGCAGGCAACTCAGAACTGTCTCCCTCCTCAGAACTTGCTCTCCCTGCCCTCCTCTGTGAGAAAAAAGGGCAAAAATCCCACAGCTACAGTCAGACCCTCCCTGGTGGGAGAGGGGATGCCTGGGCTGGGAGGGGCAGAGCTCTCACTGCCAGGGAGAGTAGAGTGAGGTCTGCATGAAACCCCCTTCAGGTTTTGTCCTCTTTTGAGCAGGAAGAAAAACACTCTCCCTGCAGCCCTGACTGCCCTGAGGTTGGTGTGCAGCACAAGCAAGCAGGAGAGTAAAGGCCCTCACTCACAGAGAGCAGCCACAGCTCCTGCCTCAGTCTCTGGTCTCTGGGTGTCAGGATCTCTCGCTGGTCAGAGTGACCCCAGGAAAAGTTGGAAAGTCTCTTTTCCCAGCCCGGCACTTGAAGACGGAGTCAGAGCTCTTCATTTCTCGGTCTCAAGGTTGTTTATTGTATCTTACCTATAGCATTCTTTCTCCTGCCCTTCCGAGGTCCATCCAGCAGGACAGTTCCAGGCACTCTGCCTGCCCCCTGGGGCAGTGTTATGTCTTTATACTAAAAACCACGTGTACAATGTTTACAATTACTTCCCAATACCCATCACCTGTGTTAGACAGTGAGCTTCTACTCTAAACCAATCTGTAAGTGCCAACCTCACAGCAGAAGATGGAGGCCAAGAAGAAGAAGGAGAAAGGCTGGACATGCCCAGTTCCCTCCATCTTGCCTCCTGAACCCCCATACCAAAAACCCCAAAATCTACTTTTCCACCCCGTGATAACTTCACTAATATTCTACCTAAACTGTTGTGGCTTGCTGATCTTCATATAAGGTTGGTAATTTGCTCCACGGGTCATAATCAAACCCACAGGTGTTTTGGGCTTCATGCCAGAGCTTCTGAGCCCCCTGGCAGGGGTCCTGGCCGTCCTGGACAGCCAGAGGGATGTTCTGGGTTCCCACATCTGGGAAGTTGAGCCTTTGGCGTGCTCAGATATCCGATCTTGCTGGAGTCACAGCCCTCTCCACTGTGACAGAGCCTGCTGAGCTGACAGCAAAGAGCTCAGCTGGATGTGATGGAGGTTGCAACACCAAAATGGTACTGCAGCCTCCTCTGTGCCAGTGCGACAGCACTGTCCCTCCCCTGTCCCCAAATTCAGGCTAAAATCAGAGCTACCATGCAACGTGAAAGTGCTCTGGTCTCTGGAGGAGAGCACCATGTACCACTTGATCTCCCAAGGACAAGTAAAGCTGTCTGTGGTGCCTGAGGGACCAGCAGTGCCTGTCTTGGCAGCCCTCATGTGTTGTTCAGGGCAGATTTCCTGCACAGATCCAGGAGCTGGAGGACAGCCACAAGTAGGAAGGAGATGAACACGCCCTCTCAGGAAATGATAAAGGGACAGAGCAAATGCTTTTGTTTGTGAAACAGCATCATTTGGAGCACAATGAGAGCCTCCTTCCAGAGGCAAAGGCAACGTGTGGGAATCACAAGCAGCTCCTAACCCCATGCCAGGCACTGGGTGTCACTGGGTGAGCTGTGCAAGTCAGCTAACACTAGAAAGGACCTTAATCCATTCTCTCTTCTGAACGATGGCCCCTTTGGAAATCCCACTGATAAGGATGGTGATCCACTTGTTATGAACTCGTCTCTGTAAAAGGATTTTCTTTGTCAAAAAGCCAGCATTGAGGAACCAGGGGAATGATCCTGGCATGGAGGAAGCTGAGAGAACGAGAGAGCAGATGCAACACAGGCTGATGAGTGGGAGGCACTGCTCAGGTGACACACAAGCCTGCAGCAGATAGAGCAAAGATGGACTGGGCAGATTTCAGCACTGGGACAAAACATGGAACCCTGGAATTAAAAGGCCTTCTTCATGTGGGAGGTATTTTGCAGGGATGAGTCGTGAACGACTCACATCAGGCATCCTGGAAGGCAGCAAGCTCTGGAGCACAGCCTCTGGCGACACAGAAAGGAGAGATGCCCACCAGCCAAAGCCTTCTCCCAGCCTGGCCAGAGCCCAGTGCTCACACCTTGGCTTGAGGGGTGTTTTCATGCAGGGCACAGAGCCCCTCTCCAACTCCATGCAGCACGCAGCGAGAGGTCACCTTCAGGCACCCTTCTCCAGGACATGGAGGGAATTGCTCTACAGCTCCTCACCTTCCAGAAGTGTCCTGCTACTCTGTGCAAAATCAGGTGGCCTCTCCCCAGCTGTGCTCTGTGACAAAAGGGTGGCTTGGACATGATCTCCAGGGAAGAGTCTATAGTTACAGATTCCAGGTAGAGCAGGCACTTCTGCAGCTCAGAGCCAAGTGTCTGTATCTCTTTGCTGCTCTCCTTGCCATTTTCTTCAGGCTAACTTAGGCATTTGCTCCTTGCTGGCCTTGGGGAATCCCATTTTACATGCTGAGTTCTCCCAGAATCTGGACAGGACTCCAATCAGAACGGGATAGAGACATGTAAGGGGTAAAGTCCTGGAATACTCAGCCCTGCAGCCTCTAAAATCCTTTCTATCTGGGCAGTGCATCTCATCTGGGTGGCTTCTGCCTGGTTAATGGAGGAGCAATGATCTGACCATTGTGGAGGAAAAGGCCTTCCTGCACGGATATTTCCTCTTCAGCTGGGAAGAGGAGATTGAGAAACAGAGCTATGGAAAATAAGCAGATTTCAAGCAACCAACACCTCTTCATAGCCCAAGGAATGTAACATTGAAAAATGTGTCCTTGTTAAAAAGGAAGAAATTTCTGTAATTGGTTTTCTGGTACTCAAATGACTGAAACAGAAAGAGATAAATGAACTGTCCTCATAACTGGACAAATCAGAGTATGCAGATGCTTTCTTGTAAAAATGAAAGCTTTAAATAGTTGAGGTTGATATATCTCACTCAGAAATTTTCATATACATTTTAATGAAACTTTCAAAGTTATTTTAATGGAACCCTAACTGAGAGTATTTTTGGGTAAAACACGGAGATATTACACCTGATTGTCTCAAAAAGGGAGCCTGAAAGCAAGTGTGTTTTACTAGGAACATCTGTACTGCACTTTAGCATTACCATAGTGTGATGAGAGTGCAGGAGACTTAATCTGGCCTAAGTTTTTCTCATTGCTTAAAGCAGTGAAATCTCTTCTGCCCAAGCCTTGATCTCTGCCTAGAGACTTATCAGGAGGAGTCTCAAATCAGACAGCAAAGAGGGGACTCTTCTGGAAGGTACAAAGAGCAATAGTAGAAATTCTCCAGAAAAAAAAAAAAAAAAAAAAAAAAGAGGAATTTAGGCAATTTGGGCACACAGGGTCCAGCAGCAAAAGCCAATGTCTTTATAAATAATGCTCATGAATGGATCAGTCTCTACAGGTCCTCACCAGTCCTCAGTCAGCCTGGGACAGATGCTGAACTATATTGAGACATCCGGTGTCTAAATAGCTTTGAACAGCTGGTCAGTAGAGCTTGGCCAGAAGAACAGCTGAGTCAGGACATCAAAATATGGCCCTACAGAAATTCACTGGGCACTGCATATTTTCCTCCTTCCCTGCCCCATGGATGTACCAGTACATGCACACTTACATGCACCAAATGCACATTAAAAAAAAAGAGAACAAATGGCCATGGCAAGATTCTTGACAGTCAGAAACCAAATCCTGGAGTCCCCACTTAGTTCGGCAAAATGGTGTGGTCCCAAGTTACTAAAGGAAAAGATCTCAAGCTAGAAGGAAAACATCAGTGTAAGGAGCTGTGCCAAATTTTGTTAGAAAAGGTGCATTTTTTCATGCACCTGGACTCTGCACATTAAAGGCTGCATCAGGGATGCTGCAGCAGAAACTGAGGGTGCCTTGCATGTTCATTTTGGATACTCCAACATGCACAGCTCCAACAGTGGTGCAAATCACAGGCATATTTAAAAGGGAGGGATGGGGCTGGGAGGCTGAAGTTGAGAAGGGTATTATTATTTTTTTATTTCAGGCAAAGTGTTTTAATATTTTTTATCTAATTTTTCCCATGTACAATTATTAGCTCTGCTTGCCTGTAGGAACAATTTCAGACAACTTCTAAACTTGCTTCCAAGTTCTCTGTTCTGTTCTTGCTGTACTGCTTAAAAGTACATGGCAGGACATGGCAGGAATGAGTGACACCCATTTGGCTCCAGGGAACTTTGCTGTCTGAGTTTCCCATTTCATTTGTGCCAGAAAAGGTTTGTGCATCTGAGATGGGAGCAGCTCCCTAAGCAGATTTTTACCTTGGGGGAGTGATGAGCTGAATGTTACTGTTGGAGGAGATTGTGCAACTCAGCAGATACCAGATCACAAAAGAGAAGTGGGAAAAAAGTCACTGGAACTGGTCCATGTCACGTAGACTAAAACCTCCAGTCATCTACAAAGTTATGTAAAACACTCTAGGAAAAAAGCACAGAGTCACATAAAGAAAACACGAAAATTGGTAATTCAGGAGATGTTGCAGGACCTTGCAGATCTCAAATAGCTGAACTGGCCAGAGTATAAATCCAAGCAGAAGACATCTGGCAAATAAGAATGGGCACACTTCAGGAGGCCATTGAAGGGGAAGGCTGAGGAGGGACTAGCTGAGCCTCCTGTTGGACATGGAAATGTGAACATGTTTCCCAGGGCAATGCATCTACCCCTGATCCCAACAGACCTCAGTGGAAAAACCTCCTGCCACCCATTTTCCATAATTGCCCGTGCAGTGGCAGCCCTATCTGACCAATAACCAACACTGAGAGTCAGTGGTAAAGAATAGGAGGAAACTGAGAGCAAGAAAGAAGGGAATGAAGAGAGAGGAATCTGGGCCCTCAAAAGAGCAAGTATTAAAGTGGATGCAGAGCACACACACTGGGATGCACGTAGGAACTGAGGCTGGGAGATAGCCGTGCAACCTGGAAAGTTCCAGTGCAGAGTGACAGCGACATCCATGCCCATGGGAACAAAGGAGCTGCTCCCAGTTCAGCAATGTGCTGCTGCAGAGCAGCTGAAGGGCTGGGAAGGCACTGCAGGCACACACAGCGGCCCCGCTGGGAACAGATGCCGGGGCTGAGCAGCCTTCCCCAGCCCCGAGCTTCAAAGGCACGAGCTCTGCTCCCCACGTTCTGCACAAGTATTTGAGGATCAGGGAGGCATTCGGCCTCATTAACCTTTCAGTGGTATGGAAACTGCAGAGCAAAAGGACAGCTGGAATTCTTCCTCCCGTACACGCTGACCCAGGGCACAGCCATCTGAACACACGGGTGTGTGGGGACATGGTGAGGGCTGACATTCTGAGGAACTGCTCGGGATATAACATGGACCTGCTGGAGTGGGTCCAGAGAAGGCCACAGAAAAGATCAGAGGGCTGGAGCACCTGTCCTACAAACAGAGGAGTTGCTCAGCCTGGAGAAGAGAAGGCTCCAGAGAGACCTTATGGAACCTTCCAGTGCCTGAACAGGCTCCAAGAGAGCTGGAGAGGGACTTTTTACAAGGGCATGGAGTGGTAAGATCTTGCGGTGTGAAGCAACACCCTGTTTCACCTATCCCAGTCCCCCAGGTGTGCCAACCTCTCCCTTCCCGTTCCCCTTGCTAAGTGCTGTCCGTCAATCTTAACATTCCAGCAAGGGCGTCGTCTGGTTGGTGAAGTTCAAAAGATGCCCCTCAGCCCTGGGGTCATTGGCCCATCGAGGTGTCATTGTCCCCTGAGACTCCCCCCCTCCCACCTGGTTGGTGGCACACCTGTCCTTTCCCTCCCCCTTTCCCCAAGCTTAAAAGGACATGGGGACCATGAGGTCGGGATTCTGTTGGAAGCTGTTACAAGATTCAGAGATCTGTGACACTGGAATAAAACTCTGGATTGAACCCTCCCGCAGAATCCGTCTCCTTTTCCTCTTCACCATCACCTAAGGCCTTTCCACCAGAGGGAAAACCGAGTTCCTGCTTGCCTGGACTTGTTCCAAGTGCCAGTTGCAACATCCAGCCAGCCAGGGGTGTCTCTGAGGTGAAAACACCACAGTTGTCACCTCTGGTCAAGCAGCAAGGGCCAGATGAGCCCAGGCACGTTCCACCCGGTAATATTGGGATCATATTCCAATAATGAGACAAAGTGGAAAGGTTTCAAACTAAAATATTAGATATTAAGAAGGGTTTTTTGCAATGAAAGTGGTGAAATACAGGTTGCCCAGAGAGCCAGCAGATGCCTCACCCCTGCAAGTGTCCAAGGTCAGGTTGGGAGGGGCTTTGAACAATCTGATCTATTTGAATATGTCCCTGCTTACTGCAGGGGGTTGCACTATATGACCTTTAAAGAACCCTCCCAACCCAAACTATTCTGTGATACCTCTAGGTATATTGCTAGCCCCTACTTCCTGGCAGTATTCATATTTTTGGTAAGTCTGTGGTGTTATTGTGAGAATCGAGGAGATGGGGTCTGTGTCCTGACCTCACCCTGCCATTGTGCTCCTGCAAGGCTGCCCTCCTCCAACACCACAGAGGGAACAAGGTGTGCCAGGCCAGAGCCATAAATCCCACTGGAGGAGTCCTACCTGTGAAATGAACTGGGTCACACGTCCAGAGGAGGGAGTTTCTAACAAGAAGCCCAGTGAGGTGCTGCTATCCAGGAAGGACAGAAATACAAGCTCATTTGAAGAGCCATCTTCACTTGTGCTGCACTGTTTGGATGAATTGAACTGCAAGGGAAAGAGTAATTCAAACAAAACAAGTAGGAATGAATGCAGAAAAAGAAACACGCGCCTCTGAACAATTTTTGATCTACCCATTATTCGAATTGTCAAGATCCAGAACAGGTGTGTTGACTCAGCTTTAACAATGTCCAAGTGCAGGTTCAGCTGTCCAAATGTAGGCAAGTTGTGCTCTCTGAGACAACCAGGATATGCTGCCTTGCCTCTGCTGGCCTCTCTGGAAGGGGACAGGTTTATCCTGGGTCCAGGGACAGGTTTATCCTGGGTCTGGGGACAGGTTTATCCTGGGTCTGGGGACAGGTTTATCCTGGGTCCAGGGACAGGTTTATCCTGGGTCCTGGGTCAGATCTGTCAGCCCCATGCAGATGTCAAGGGCCCTGAGGTACCTCGGATGGGCATCAGGTACCTTTGTGTACAGGAGAAAATGGAGAAACTGGACTGAATCCACCCTCCAGGCTCCTTGAGCAGCAATGGACAGGTGTGTGTGTCTGCAACACCCATCTCCAGAGGAATCTCCCTTCAGAGGTACATTTCTCTTTCCAGACACTATTAAAAATCCTTGAAAATTAACTTGAAATGTAAATGTCCTGCTTGAAAAGCTAAAGACACCTCAGATACTCTCTTCCTTAGTCATGCAAACACACTCCTCTCAGTATCTCACTTTTGGGTCTTTGTAGACTCAGTTGGAAGCAAAGAGCCCAGAAATACCACACCACCAAACTCTGGCAGCCAACGACTGCCTTGCACTGGGACATTTCTCTGTTGGTGGCCTGGTCCCACTCAGCCTGGTCCAGCAGACATGACAAGCACTGAAGGGACACAGAGCAGCAAGGTGAACAGCACATGGAAAAAGGCTCCCAGACAGGCAGTGTTCCCAAAACCACTCACACTAGGGACTGCTCCTCCCTCACCACAAATTTTCTGGGGTGCGAAATGTCATCAGAAAGGTCTGGTATTGTCTTTTTATCTTATTTTTTGTTCACAGCCCCTGAGGGAGCATTAGCACTTTGCAATTGCTTTTCCCTGTTCTTCTGTCATCTGTGGATATTTCCATGACACACTTGCCCTGAGGCCATCAGACTCAGCTGCCAGCCCTGGGGCCATCTCCACCTGGCTGAACTAATGAGCAAATGGAGGGAGGACATTTTCAGAGGACAAGAGGCTTGGATTTTACAGAGAAAGGCGTGATCAGAAAATTGTAGCATTAGCCCTATTCCCAGGCTGGAAATGCTTGCAGAGAGCAGCAGGAAGGCTGGGAAGAGCCCAGGGAGGACAGGCTGAGCTGTGGCCCTGCAGAGGGTGGCCAGCAGGTCTCTGTGGTTGTGCAGTTCTAAATCTTTGGTGCCTTCTATCAGCACCCCAGACCTTGTTTCAGCAGATACTGTGGTGACATCTGGTCCATGGGCAAGCAGCTCCTGATTTATGGCCATTTCCTTCAGGAAGGGGCTCCCACTTTCCCTTCATCTGCATTTGTGAAGACTCTGATGGAACACATTCAGCAAGCAAGAGACACAGATCTTTCTTAATGGTGTCAAGAACAATGTTTTCCAGATCCAATGAAGCTCCATATTTATGTCTCTGGTCCTTCTGAGGTAAGGAAAATGTGAATCCAAACCCTCACCCTTGCAGAGCAAGCTGAGAACTGAACCCACATCACCTGCATGCCAGGAGAGTGCTCCATGGACTGGTGTGTTATGGCAAAAGTGGGCACCACCCCTGAACCACTGCAGCTGGAGAAACCCAAACCTGCTACCGTGGATAAATTATGCTCCAAGAATACCTAACAAAACATCTCTGGGGATCCAGCAGCTCAGCAGGCTCAGGAATCCCTTTGGACTGAACTCCTCCTGCAGAGCAGCCCCCTCTGGGCCTGTGTGGGAGAGATTCAATCTCTTGGGAAACAGAAACAAGGTCCCTCCAGAGGATATTTGTGTTTAGCATGAGGCAGCAGCCCAAGCAGAGAGCTGGGGTGCCTGACAGCACCGTGCTGGACTCATTTCTGCACATGTCATGCTTCAAGCTCTGAAACCTCATTTAAATCTAGTCCCCAGTTATGGATCTCTTCCAGGTCCTGCCCTTCTGCTCCCTGTGCTGGATAGTGAGACTGGTGCATTCCCTATCCTGCACACTTTCTGCATTGTGCAGGAATTCACTACTGACACCAGAAACAAAAAGAAAGCTAACCAAAAATATCTGCCCCAAGAGGTATTTTGCCTTTCTAGGTGGAAACACATGGCTGAAATGGTGAGTGAAATAGGGAGATCTTCCAGCTGAGTTGTTCTCCTGTGTGTGCGTGCACATGTGCTTGTATCTGCATTTTTACTTGAACTGTTGTCATCTTCACTAAATATTTTACTATTTCAAAAGCATGTCTTTAAAGGGCTTTCAACAGTAGGGAAGAACACATGGATTTTTTATTCCTCTGCTGCACTAAGAATAATTCACTTGTCAGATCCCACACTGCTCTCTTGATCAGCTGGTTCTGCAAATAGAGAGAAACCACATCCTATGCACACAGAGAATCCCTGAGTCACCACTCTGCCTTCTGATCCATCTTCTCCATGTTTGAGCCAGGACAAGCTGGGGCCTTGGGCTGGCTCTGCTGCTCAAGGATTTATGCCATCAGGCACAAGGTTAGAGATACAATTAGCAAAGTAAGGTTGGATTACTACAGCTCTTTTGCTGCAATGGGACACAGCATGAAGCTTTTATTCTGTAGATATGTAAAGCTGTGGGAGTTGAACCCCAGCCTCAGAAGTGCACAGTCCTGACCTCTGGTGGGAGTCCCCTCTCCTGTGATCTTTGAGGCACCAAGTCCCCACAGAGCTGGCGGGGCCAGGCCAGCTGGTGTCATGGGGATTGTGCTCCTCAGGACAAACTGAGGGCTAGGCATAGTCTAAGGTGGATGCCGAGCAGTACAGCCACACTTCTTGCCTTCCTTGCCCTAAATTCCAAGGAAGCCAACTCTAGCATGAAGCCTTGAAGTCCCTTCCCACCCTGTGCTCTTCACCAATACCACTGTGATAGCACAGCCAGAAAACAGGGGCGATGGTATGGACACATTCACATTTAGCAGCACTGCTGTCTTGGCTCACACTGGCTGCTCTCACCTCTCCTCAGCCTCCACTAGGATCAGGGAAACCTGTCCTGCTGATCTCAGCGGGCACTGGATCAGACCCAGTGTGTATTCTTGCACAGCAGCTGGTTTTGGCCCCAGGCTGGTTACATGTGGAACGGACAGCATGATTTTCCTGTTTTTTAATGAAATGTCTGAGCATTATAATAAGTTCAACACAGAAAGTCTACATAAAATTTATATCCTGTTCTTTTCCATTCTTGGTGGTGGTAAGTAGCTGGCCATGAATACAAGATGGGTCCCAAACCCCTTCTTCTGATGAGTGCCCAGGGTTTAAGAATGTAATTTTAAACAGATGAGTGGGATTCCCTTCTGCTGATTTTGGGGTGGGGGACGTGGGGGGTGTTGCATCAGATCTTGCTGACAGGGAGGGGAAAATCCCAGGGTCTGCTCACCCTTCTTGCATGCTCCCCTGCATTTCCTCGGGGAGGCATGCAGAACACTGCCAGCCCCGTGCTCCTGGCTCTCCCCATCTCCAGGAGGCTGCCGTGCCCTCCTGCCAGCGTGGCCTCTCCGCTGGGGCTCGGGGAGTGCAGCAGCCAATCGGGCAGCCCTCATCAATCTGCCTGAGTGTGTTCAGACTCTGCGAGGAACATCCTCACCACTCCTCTTCCCTCTCTGCAATGACCTGAACTCCAGCTCTGCAAGCAGGGAGCAGTGAGGCATAATGCAATGCAGGGCATCCCGGAATAATCTGGTTGGCATCCAAGGATGTATATTCACAGAGAGGCTGGGGAGTGTGTCAGCATTTAGTTTCAGTCTAGCTGCACTTTTCCTGCAGCACAGAATCACAAAGTCTCCGTCTCCTCCTCTGGATTGGGACTGATTCTGCACCGGGATCCTCTGAAAAGACAAAGTTTTCCTCTCTTGTTATTGCTGTACCACCACAATCTACCAAGATGTGTGACTGCTTTCATCTAGTTCTTCCTAACTGGCAAGGATCTCCAGCCAGTGGTGGGCTTACGTTTTCTATACTTTTCTGTATTCTGCTTCTGCTTCCCTGCGCTCCGCTCGCTGCGGCTCAGCCTCCCAGGCAAGCCCTGCAGCTGCTGGGGTGTGGCTTTCCCTGATGCTGCATGAATCAGATAAGGAAAAATAGAGTTAAGAAAAGCCTGTCCTTACCTCCTCTAAACTTCCCTGCACATGTCGAAGCTATGCTTAAAGAAGCCTTTGACTTTGTAAACAAATTAAATTCAAGCTGTGTCTAAATGACCTCTTTCGGGTTGCATGCCTTAATTCACGAGCTTGCCCTTCGTTTCTCAGAGTAGCAGGATTCCTGCATGATCCAACCCACCCGGCATTTACAGTGGCTAAAGCTGTGCTGTGCAGTCAGTGTATGTTTGCAAATTCAACATTGTGTCCTGTGCTCTGTATTCGGTCTGTTGGCTGGACAACAGGGCACTCTGGAAGAAGGGATTGTTTTCCTGGGTTTCCCTGCAGAGCAGGGGGAAATTAGCAATTTAATTTTTTAAGGGGAAAAGATACATATTTTAATATAAAATATTGCTGAAGCAGAACAGTGATGACTGGAGGAATGAGTCTGAAGAGTAATGCAAAACAGTGCTTAGCTGGCAGAAGAGTATCAATAAATTACAAATCTGCTCTTTGGTTTATGCAGAGATTGACCTGTTTTAAAACAAGCAACTTGTAGTCTTAAAGTTGTGCCTACAAAAATGGCAGGAATCTGAAATTTCTACAGTATCTTTTTCTCCGTAAAAGATACAAAAAAACTATGTTTATCTACATTCTGCAATAAATTTCCTCACTATTTATTCTGGTAGAAGTTATAATCTACAAAACACAGTCTGTAAGATTTTGGTAGTCTAAAAGTGGAGCACTTTTTTTTTTTTTTTGCTTTGGATGCCTGATTATTTTGGTTTTCTTTTGTAAATAGTTTAGGATTATATTTTCCGTAACAATGGAAAGTCAGAAATTGCCTGTCAGACTCTGAGTCCTGTTATTGCCTAAGTTGACTTGTTGGAATCAAGGAGACAACTCAAGGAATAACTCATATCTCTCCACCCAACAAGAGATACATTCTGACTCTCTGCTGGTTACCTGCTGATTAGATAAACCAATCGAATCACTATAAGGTTATAGCAAATATTTTAGGACTACACTCTGACAGTATTTAAATATGATTTATTCAAAATATATTTGACATAGTTTTGGTGAAAATAATTCCTTTTATAAATTTGACTTTTCCAGTAGTAGCGTTTTCCTAATGTTTGTCTGCCTGCACAGATTTACTTGTTTAGCAAACAAACTAGTTTTGTGGTTCTTACTACTCTTTCTGTTTACCACATCAGAGACATTCTTGGAACTTCTAGGTGCTACCTAATAGAAACAAATACAACCAGAACACTAACAGAGCACTCCACCAAGCCAGGCTTTCCTCACTGATTAATGTTTGGGTTGGTTTTTTTTTAGGCTTTTTTTTGTCTAAGGAAAAAAAATTCCCCCATGCCATGAACCTGGGTTGTTACTTTCATGGTGCCAGTTTTCTGATGGTGTGCAAGGATTATCTTGGTGTGTAAGAGGAGCATCTCCTGCACAGGGTGGTGCCATGGCACCAACCAGCTCCTGGTGCCCAGGAGGTGCCAAGCAGGATCAGGGCCACAGCACCTACAACAAGATCCGTGCTGGGAAGGGATGCAGCAGGGAAAGGTGGCTGGATGTGAAATCTGGCAGGCATCTGCTTTCCAAACAGTTATTGCTGATGTTTCCAACAATGGGTTATCAGGGTGTGGCAGGGAGAAGCAGCTCTGTTTTTCTCAGACAGGTAGGCTGGCTGGCTGCCCAGGCATGTGATATGGGCTTGAGAAAGGAGTATCAGCGTGGTGATGAGGCAGGATCATCTGAGCAAGGGTGGGGAAAACCACACCATGAATCCCACATCAAGCAGAGCGTATTAAATGCCTCGTTTCCTCCCCAGCATGGAAGGGAGGCTGGCTAAAAATAGGCTGGTTTTGTAAGCTCCTGTCTCTGCTGGCTATATTCACTGCTCCTGCTTTAGCTGACTGTCATGATGACACAGGTGAGAAACAGATAAACAAAAATTTGCCAGTTTTCTTTATTAGCCAGGCAGGAACAGGCACGCACTTGGACCTGACATCTGGAGGAGGCTGGGAGTGTTTTGCTGTTGTTGATGAACATGTTCTTCATGGATAATTTTTGAGTCAGAACAACAAATAAGGAGGAGAAGAGAACATATCCATCAGCAAACTGTGGCAATTGGCCAAATCCTAAAATATAGAGGTCCTTCTAGCACAAATGTTTTCTAAACTTTTTCTTCACCTTGTTTTGGGGCATGATCTAAATCCCCAGGAACTAATGGCCGTAAAAGACTCCATTCACTAAGACACTGGAGAAAGCGTGTATGACTTCCTAATTGCCACCAGACTGGAGCAAGGGTCAAAATAAAACAATACCTTAGTCCTTTGCTGAATGGACACCTGGACCCCAAGATTGTGCTTCTCAGGTGCCATGTTGATCTTTGCACTGTGTGGGAATAACACAGCTGAGATCCTGAGATCAGCTGGAGCTGTAGAAGTCCCTGGTCAGGGCTCCACTGCAAGCTGTGACATCCAGAGTAACACTACAAGTACAGTGACATCCCTTCTCCTCTGTTCTTGTCTGCCATGCCAAAGGCTGCGTGTCCATTCCACTGTACGAGCTGCTGAATGTGGTCCGCAGATTTTGAGGATCTAAACTAAAATGCCAGCTCAGCTGCACTTTTTCTTAGAAATATTTTCTCAAGATGTTTGACTATGAGCTGCAACAGCATCTATTCCAGCCCCATCAGGACACAGAGATAAAAAAGCCTGTAGGAGCCAGACTCCCAGCTTGGGTAAGGAACACCCACCCTGGCTCTCAGGAGAAGCTCTGACCTGACACACCAGCATATCTAATTTTCCCCCCTTTTACTTCATTCAGTGAGTACATTGTTAGAATGACTAGCAGTTTCAGTTTCAGCAGACACTCACTCTCTGCACAGTAATACTTCCCAATATCTACTCTTGTTCTACCCATGGTGACACCAAAATAACTGTGGTGCCAGCACAGACTGAAAGGGAATCTGATTCATCTGGCTCTGGCAGAGAGCTCCCTGCCAGCATCATGAATCAGGCTCAGTAAATTGCATCCCTCTGGCTTCTCTCGGTCTTCCCTCCCTCCTGACTCATCTTCTTCCCTCCAGAGTTTATATTTTTAGTTATTAGTTTCACACTTCTATTTCCAATGGGTACGCACGGGCTTGTTGGTGACTTATGAGCACAAGTGGAAAAGAAACATCGGCATGACGGAGCCCCACAGGCAACAAGGCTTTCTTTGTCCATGCCCTGTGCAATGAAGGGTTTGCTGTTCTCCATCAAGCTGCAAGAAATGGGGATGGTATGTACCCGCCAGAGGCACAGCACATTGTGTTTGCCACAGCTTCTGATTCATGTGAGGAATGGACATACCCCAGCAGCAAACCAAAACCAGCTGAAAAATGTTGATTTTTCTTTACTGCTGCGTTTCAAAACTTCAAGAAGGAAGATCAACAGACATCTCAAGTCCGCTTTGGTACCCTCCCTGGGCACCAAAGCGTGATGCATTTCGCCCAGCAGTTTGGGCACTATCTGTTTCTGTCCAAGGCATCTGGCTGCAGCAGCCTCTTTTGCAGGGCTCTTGTTACTGTGTGAGAGGTGGAAGAATGTGAGCAAAGGCCAGTGAGAGCCCCCACAAGCCAGGGCCCCCAGGCTGCCGCTATTGCTCCTCACTCTGGCGAGCGCTGCCACCACCGGAGATAAATGACACCCTTGGTTTGAGGTGGGGGCTCGCTGCCAAGACAAACACTCAAACAATCAGCCAGGCTGGGCTTGTCTGTACAGAGGAGTGGCTGCAAAACACTTCTGGATCCAAGCTTGCAGCACGCATGGTCACGCAGTGCCAGTGCCCTGTGCAGATGGACGTCGTGTTTTCCTCCTTTCCGCGTTCCCATGGCACAGGGCAGTGCACCCTTGTCCCAGCCACAATGCCATCCCCAGCACAGCTGTCCTGTAGTGTCTGCCAGTGCAGCCACCATGGGTAACCTGGATGTGTGGGGTGCCTGGGGCTGCATTACTGAGCAGTGGGATATCCCCATGGGGTTTTGGTTGGCAGCCAGGCTGCAGGAAGGTTATTTTTTATTTTCTCCCTGGTCTAATGGAGAGCACACCTTTGGGGATGATGTGGCAGTGCAGAGGGTGCAGAGAGGGGATAACAAGGACCTCCTAGAGCCAGTGTTGATGTGTAAGAAAAGGCACATGGAGCTGCTATTCTGCATGAAGGAGCTTTCTCCATCCTGGCCAGCCCATGCTGGAGCGCATTCACTGTAGGAAACTCAGGGCCCCAAACTCTCAAACACCAAAGGAATAACTATTTCTCAAGGATACACCCCTGCCTTTATGGCAACACAGACAATTACATAACTGTGTCCAGTCATGAGACACAGATGAGTTTGAAAATGCCAATAGGGTTCCAATTTTTCTAGCCTTAAGCCTCTGTACTTATTAGCAGTAGATATTACAACTAAATAGTAGCGTCTGTGTAACAAAACTTGCTGGCACAATATTTTGCGTTGAAGTATCTTCGGGGCCATGAGAGTTGCACAAGTGTAACCTTTCATTCCTGTTTCTGCAGAGGTTTGTTCCCCTACTAACCCTGCCAGCCGTGTGCTTGCACAGAGCCTCACCACGAGGACAGCAGCCAGGTCTGAGGTTGCACTAATTAGTCCTGGCTGGGCTTCCAGTTTTCTTTAGTACATATTACCAGTAGATTTCTATCAGTGTATCTTCCTCTGTCAGAACAGGCTGTACAAAAAAAAATAAATCTATCTATCTAGTTGTTAGAATTACTGTGGGAGAAATATTAGTAAATTAATGCTAGCAAATTAATTGTAAATTACACAGGTGCATTACACATACACTCTTCTACACCTGCATTTAGAATACATAGAATACATAAGAGACAAGAAACAAAACTGTTTCATCTGTCTTTCACTGCCATGGGGCTCTTCATCTCACCTCAATACAAACTTTTCCTAATGAAACACACAGCTGGGATGGACCAGCAGACTAGTCCTGTGTGAGAACATGATGCATGCTTATGGGCCAAGAAAATGAAAGGAAACAGCCCTAACACCTTCACCCTTTTTTAGGGCACAAAAGGCAGATGCACTGCACAATCTGGGAAGTTTTCCAGGCTTCTATTTTTTTTAAGTTCATGACACACAGCATGAAGCAGAATCCTTTAAGCTACTGTGGCATCAGATGTGTTTCAGGAGAAGTGCTGGGAATGTGGATGAATGCAGAACAGATCAGGTTCTCCACACTTTTGTTTTCAAGGTCTGGTTTGTGTTGTGGCTAAAGCTGTGTTTAGCTTGGACTGACAACCAACATCAGTAAATCCCTTTGGGACTCAACAATAGCATAAAAGGGAAAATCTATCCCCAAATCCAGAGGGACTGGAAGCTTGCTGCCATGGGCTGGAAGGGGAAATGTGATAGCCCCAGTGAAGCCAGTGCCATATGGAGTGGCTTGTCACAGACATCTATATTTCCTCTGACCCTATTCAACAAATCACCAACCCCAAATTTGACACAACTGTGGCATGGCAAAGACTCAGCACCCATTCTGTGGCACCCATTTACCCAGTGGGATCAACACTCTGGTAAGACACAGACAAGAGACAGGGACTTTTCTTTTTTTCCTTACTCCTGTTGCTGATTTTGAGCCAGTAAAATCCATGTGGGGTTTCACCACAGAGCCAGGGGGGGACTCTTCGTGTGTGCCTTTGAGAACATTGCTGCCTTCTTAGTGCCTCACCCTGAAAATGATAACCCTTGTCTTTATTGGGCTCCTGTATTTAATTAATGGCTGAAAAGCATCTGGAGAAGGTTGAAGTAGGTAAATGATGCAACTGAACTCCCAGTCTGATGATTGGTATCGCTGTTCCCAGACTACAATCTCTCTTTGATATTGGAAACAACGGCCAGAAAGATGCTGATGACGGTGACATTGGGTTTGGCTCTGGCTCCTGGAAGGTACAGTCATCTCATATCTTATGATCCCAGTTACACCAGCAGATTTACTCTGGATTCACACTCGTGTAACTGGAAAAGGGAGATGGACCACAAAAAGCTTTAGTAGATGGGGATTACAGCTATGATTAGAAAAACAAAAAGGATTAAAGGAAGGTACAGAAAAAGATGGAAAAGGTGGGTCAGCATGGATCTGAAAGAGCTGGATCTGAAGTTGTTGTAGAGAACAGAGAAATTTGTGATCTGGCCCAACAGTCAGCATATCTGAGCCTCCAACAGCTGTTCTCTGTATTACACAGAAGGGCCAACAATATCATGAGAAGAGAGAAGCACATGAGGAAGAGCAGGAGAAAATATGAGATCTGGAAAGAGCCACACAGATCCCACCCATCATCAGAAAGGCAACAGTGGCATTGAAGGGAGGAGGAAGAAAACAGCCTAAGAAGGCTTCGCCATGCATGATCATGAAATGATGTCAAGCAACCTATAAACAGTCTCAAGAAAAAGCTAAATAGCACAACTTTTTTGTCTCACTCCCTTCCCCTTTGTGTCCTCCCCTAATCCAGAGTGACCTTAGGAAAACAGCACGAGAATAGCTGAGCTCCACCTAATTTGGACTAAGGATAACTCACCTCCTCCCTACCCTATTTCTAGTTCTTTGCTTGACTTGTGTCATGTTTGTCTCCTGCACTCTGATCTCTGGTATGTGCCACAGCAGGAGAAGCAGGGAAAGGAGAGATGTTAACCTTTCCCTTGAGAAGCAAAACATGACTGGTGTGAGGGTGAACACAGTGCCTTTTCCTGGCCACTGAATAAGGCAAGCAGAGAAAAAACTGCCCTTTGCATGTGTCTATCCTGATTTCCAAAGGAGAAAAATTCATAAAGGAGAATATACTTCTCGCCACCATCAATCTTGCAATTAAACTGAACTTTAGCAAAATATTTGCTGGGTTATGTAATAGGGGTGGATTACAACAGGCTGCCACATGGCTGCAAACTGCAGTTTTAACCCCTGGACAAACTGCCTTGTGGTAGGTAAAGATAAGTGACATCATGGAGCTGTAGGAACAGTCAAGCTCAGACAAACCTTTAAAATACAGTTTGATGGTCCATCTGATAGAAGAACTCCAAATATCTGAGGCTGCTTTTCTTCCTGATTTTCTTGCCTATACACGGCCTTTCTGTCTTTCTGCTATCTCTCCCTCTGAGCAGTGTCAGAGCAGTTCCCCCATTCCCCAGGTGCCTCTTTCTCAGGCTTCCCACTCTTTATGGCTGCTGAGGATGCCCTGGAGGTGTTCCTTTGCACCAATGTGTTCATTTGTCATCCTTTCTATGTCACAGCCACTGCAGGTGTTGGTGGCTTCCCCTCTGTTACCTGAGCCCAGTGATGTGTGCCAGGACCAGGACCACAGATGTGGCAGTTTTGGCTGCAGGGCACTGCAGATACCCAGGTACAGACCCTACTGTGATACCGACCCCAAGGCTCTGTGTCTTTTCTGATGTTCTGTGCATCAGCTGGATGAACCTGCCGCAGACAGAGACCACCTTCCTTCCCCAGCACACCTCCAGCCCTTTAGTCTCCCTAGGTCTGACCAGCTATTATCTGGGCAGCGCTTACAAACTGGAGAAGCAGAGCATCGTAGCTAATTCGCCGAGCCAGAAAGGCACAAAGGACGTTTGAAACAAGAGCAAACAAACAAAGCCTTGGCGAGGACTCAAAGGCGAGGCAGGCTGGCTGCAGCTCCCGCTCAGCGCAGAGAGGCTCCTCGGGAGGGCTCACAGAGACACCGGAGCACCCTTTGGGAAGAGCTCCCTGGGCAGGGCTCACATCATGCGAGGCGGGGTTTGGAGCCAAAGCCGCCCCCGCTGGCCCCACCCAGGGGCCTGGGTGCGTGAATGACCCACAGCACCTCATCCATCACGGCAGGGACACCGTCAGCAGGACCCCGCACCCAAACCTGCCCGCGGCTTCCAGGTAGGAGCTCCCCTCTTGCAGCGCATCCTGCCTTGCTGCCCATGGGTGTGAGGAGAGGCACCCGGTGCCCTCAAGAAGATGTAGTTTCTGGCTTCTCTGAGCACATGCACCGCATCAAGACTTTCTACCTGCATGTTAAGTTTCTTCTCTCTCTTTTCCCCAGCTGCTGGGGTTTGAAAAGCTTGTTAGATGTGTGCTAAGGTGATAAACTGGTTTTATTTCCTTTCTGCCTGGTATTGCTGTCATGACAAGCAGAGAAAAGTAGGATACCCCTACCCTGACAGAGCAACCAACATGCTACTGGGGCATGTACATTGCTCTCTTTACAAATGCCTGCAAAACAGAGAGTGGCAAGGAGCTTCTTGAAATGGTTATGCATCATTGAACTTAACTGGCACTCACCCAGACCCCCAGATGGGAGAAGAGGAGCTTTTTCTAAGCCCTTCCCACATTCTTGTGCAAATAGAAAGGATGAATGATCACCATCCCCTGTGCCAGACAGTTTTCTGGGCCAAATTCACACACAAGGGTAGGGAAGCCAAGGGGAACTGAAACTGGTGAAGCTCTCCCTTCCTTCCGCTGCTCACAGTGACTGCATTTCATATGTTCGAATCCTTCTGGGATTGCTTGGACTGACTTTGTGTAATTATTTTCATCCTTGGATTAAATAGGCCAAATATGTAAGCTGGATCTCAACTTGCTGAGATCTTACTTTACACCATATTTTGTCCCTCTGGCATATATATTACACAGCAGCAGATTGCATTTAAGTAGTTTTTTCAGAATAAAAGTCTGTCTTTGCTTGAGGGTGTAATTTTTCTTGTAGTTCTTGCTGCTCTGTCTTGTATGTATACTTCAAAGGATCATGGAAAGGTCCTAAACCAGGCATCTACCCATACTGGCTTTCAGTACACTCAGTCTGACTGACACCTCTCCAGACTTGGAGCCTGCACAGATTTCTTAGCCTAGAGGTTAGAGGGAAGGTGTGACTTGATGCAAAAGCCTGTAACTACACCCTTATTTCTACCAACTGTGCTTGTCCTTCATTGCTTGTGATCGCTGAGGAGAAGGGCAAACTCATGGGTGAGCCTAAACCTGAGGGGTAGCCTTGTTTTCAGAATGAGTAGAAAATGATGCTTTTTGAAATTAAGGACAAAAGGATGCAAGGGGCTATGGGACCCCCAAGGCAGGAGCAGTGGCTTTGAAATCAGCTTTTAAGGGCCTTGAGATGCCAGCAGGTACAGGAGAAAGGGTGGCCATTCAGTGTGTCATGCTGTGGGAGGTCCTGAGTGCCTCCTGTCCAGATGGACAAAGTATTTATGCATTATAAAACATTCAGGGTGTTCCATCTGTCACCGGGTCAGCAGGTACGGCCAAAATTAAAAACAGCATTTTTGATGTGCACCACCTATCTTTCTGCTGGCAAAGTGCCACCTTAAAAAAAGCTTAAATCTTTCATGAGTGAAAATTACTTGCTCAGCACTCAGAGACTTCCAGGGAAATAACAATAGTTTTGAAATCACCAGCTGTGGGTGGTAGTTTGTTCAGTCAGTCCTAACTTTTTCTGTGAACATTTGGGGTCTAAAATGGGAATTGTGGTGTTTGGCCGTCTTTGGATACACCTTGGCTAAAAATCTTACCACCCAATTACTTCATCTACTATTAAGAGATGCTCAGAATCTTCCTCTAGGTTCTTCCCCATTAAGTTGTGTGCTAGAGGATTTGTGAAACGCAGTTGTGGTGAGCAGAAAATGCATGAGGGGCAAATCCTAGCTACACGCACTCCTGAGAGGACTGTTTCCCACTAGACCCATCTCTCCAAGACTCCCTTCCTCCTTGTTCCACACATTAAATTCCAGCTTCTTCTCTATTGCTGGCAACTGCCTCCAAGAGCTCTGAAGGTTCCCACCACACTTCTTGTTCAGTCCAGGTGAAGATGTTCTCTCCTTGGCTGAGCCTTGACTAGGTCCTGCTTGTACCTGAGCTTAACCCCTCCAGCCTGCCACAGTTCTTGCCTGCTGTCTCTCCTCTCCACCCCTACCATCTGCAGGATTGGTCCCAAGCAGAGGCTGATGTGCTGCCATCTCTCCTGCCCCAAGGGATGGGTGTTCCTGGTAAGGACATGTTCTGCCCAGAAACAGCAAAGTCTTAGGGGGTGAACAAGCCGGGCAATTGAGTGAAGAGAATACTGCCATGGTTGGGAAGGGAGGGCTGCTTCAAGCTCCTGTCTGTCTCATGCTGGCTCTGTCTGAACCACACACCCAATGTTCTCTGCATCTTGGCCCTGCACTGTTCTGCTCTGCTGAGCTCCTGGTTGGCTTGTTCTTCATAAAGTGGCTGTTTCTTATATTAATGGGTGGCCTTGCTGGAAGACTGTAGCTAGCATCTGGCAGGGTGACTTGACTTTTTGCAGCTCCCTGGATGACGACAGTGGGCCTTGAGCTGCAGATTCCCAAACCTGTTCTGGTTCATAGGCACCCCAAGGGTGTTCTGCAGTGCTGCTCTGTTCTAACTTGTTCCCCACTAAAAAAGCCAAAATCTCCTTCAGATTAAAAAAGTGTGAGCTAAGAAAATAGAAGATTAGTGCTGTACCTGAAATGGATCTCTTTCCCAAGATGTCTTTAAGGTCTCCCCAAGGTTTCTCCTCTGTGCAGTTACCGAGAACCAACTCATCCCTGCTCTCACTCCTTTGCCTCACAACCCTCGGTCCTCCTCTCTCCAGGTTTACTGGAGGGTTAGCTGGGTGCTAAGATAAATCTTTGAAGCTGTTGCTTGCATCTGCACCCTCCCTCCTGCCTCCATATCAGTGCAGGGAGTTAGATTTGCAGCTTGGTTGAGATTTAGGCATTTCTGAGGCTGTAAATAAAACACTGTGCGATATCCAGGTTGTCTGGATTTGCTGAATTTGCGCTGGGCTCACGCTGCTGTTTAAAAGTGAATTGGCTGCCCTGCCTCATCTCTTTCTGAGTATCATGACTCACACTAGAAAACTCCTCTTGGGTTTCTAATGGCTTTATTATGGGGTATGCACATGCAACATCTTTTTGATGGTCTCAGAGTTTGTGAGATGTGGCCAGATTTTCACAGAGACCACACACAATATGATAATAAAATGGACTAATTGGGCATTTGGGATGTTTCACTCCTTCATTCCTTTACCAGTTTTAAAGTTTCATTTTGTTGATTGGGGACTTCATGTTCCCTCTAAGGGCTTCTTGTTTTCTGTGGTGCATGATCAGTTTGGAGATGGTTAATAGGCCCTTCATTTCTCACCAAAGGATCTGTAATAAAGAAATAAGTACAAAATCCAGGAGAGGAAATTAATTATTTTCCCAAGAGAAAAAATAATCCATTTTTCTTTGAGTGAAAATTTTATATCTGAATATAAATTATGTTTCATTGGCTTTTTCCTGTTGAAATTTCAGCAGCATGATGAAACTTTTCAGCAAGCAGTGAGAGAATAATCGGAAAAGGCAATCCGCAGCTCTTCTGTTGTGATTCCTTGGCAAAACGGACTACAAAAATATTCTAATGCAGGGAAAGAATAGTCTAGGCAACAGCATTATGGATGTGGTTCCAGAATTAGTCTTGGAGCTGAAAATGATGGAAGCAAGGTGAGCAGAAAGGTGTCTCTGAGGGGGTTGTGGGGGAAAAGCTGGGCATCCTTCTGCAATGTGCCCAGCCCCTGCAGCTCCTCCTGCAGCTCTGCAGGAAGCAGGGGAGTGGTGTTCATGTTTCTTACTGAGGTCCCCAATGAGAAGGGCTCAGAAAGGAGAGTGAATGAGAAACCCTCTGGACCCAGCATAACTGCACTTGAGAGGGAATACAAACCAAATCAAATCTGGTTTAATTGCTGTTATTTGGGTTTGCATGCTAAGCAAAATCTGCTCTGCTCCCTTATCCCCCTGCTCACAAGGGAAGAACAGAATTCCACCTCCCTCTGCCATCTGTGGGAGCTGAAAAGCACCTGGGCAAGCAGACAGGGGGAAGGCTCACCCATGCTGCACGTGCTGTGCCTGGGCATTTTTCAGGACCAAGAGAAAGACAAATGTTGTTGTAAATGAGGTAAATTATGAGATAAATTACTATAATTCTGCAGAATTTCAGGCCTAACTCAGGGAGGCCCGTTTTCCACGCAGCATGAATCACTTGCTGGGTTTCTGTGCTCACCAGATTCACGTTTTGGTTTTCCACCCTGGCTCTCCTCACACGGGTGGGTGATGGATCGTTGGTAACACACCCGTGGTATCAGTGATCTGTGACATCCCTTCAGCCAGCTCACAGAGCACCAGAGCCTGGCCTCTGCAGCCACATGGCATTTCCACAATGAAACAGGAGGGGGTGGATGCCAGCCTGGCAGCCTCTCCCCTCTGCCACCCAAAATAGCGCTCAGAGCTGAGTCACCAGGGAGCTGGAGTAACAACGGGTGATTCCTTTATTCCTTTAACAGGGACAATGCTCAGCTGTGCTAACAATTACACATGGAAATGGGCTCCAGGCAGTAGTTTATCACAAGACACTCTGAGCCCTGTCATTGCCCTAAGCAAAAGAAAAAGGCAGCCCAAGGACTGACCCTGTGCTGTTTTCCCTGCAGGACCTGTGCTGTCACACTCAGCATCCTTCTCATTCATGGGTGCTGCTTAAAGGATAACTTGCTTCTCTTCTTGCATCCAAAAACCTTCAGTAAGGACTAACAAATCACACTTGAGCAGGTGATGCTTGCAGTTCTGCTTTTCTGTTTCCCTGTCACACCTTTTCTTTCCTCTGTCATGTATTTGTTGAATATTTGGAAAAGGAATCGTTTCCTGAAACCAGGATTTAGAGCTTGCAAATATGTAGGGCCAGTGCTGTTTAACTGAACCACTGTCTACATAGGAAGCCATCAGCAGCAGCAGAAGGTGATGAATCATGTGGCTGTGTAGTGGGAAATTGGAAGCCTTCACAGAGCTGCTTGTGAGGTGTCACATGTGTTTGTTTCCTGAGTCACTGCATTACTCAGAATCATGGGCTGGGATGTGGCACATGGGTATGCCCGGGCAAGGGCCCAGTCCAGGCAGGATCCTGCAGCTGCCAGAGGGCCTTGGAGGGAGCTCAGGACCGTGTGAGCAGGAAGGATCACCTAAGTCATACCATGAGAAGCACTAGAGCCTCCGTGTCAGTTCCCTGAGCAAGAACTGAGCAGAGGCTAAAAAATGCATTTTAAAAATTCCCCACTAACTTCTGTCTTAACCATTCATCCACAGGAATACCCATTTCAAATAAAGGAACTTCTAAGGACACTTTTCCCCATTTTTTAAAAATGAAGGTGTTTAAGCTAACATAATTAAGCTGATCAAGCATGAGGTAGAAAAGAGAAGAGCTAAGAGCTATATCCCCTCTCCCTTCGTTTTTTGCTGTTCCATTTTGCCACTGGTCAACCCAGGTACCTCTTGGGATTCTTTTAATTTATAACATAACTTCTTTTTTGAAACAAGACAAAGAAAAAGCTAAATTATCAGTAATTCTTTATTTAGCTTTTCAAATCCTTTCATGAACACTGTATAAAAATCTTCAAGATTCAGTTCTATTCCTACTCCCCAAACATATTCAATACCTTTCTTTTAGAGGAAAAATAAAACTAAAATACTTTTATTTATAAGCAAACAAAGACTGAAGACACAAGCACTTGTGTGAGATAACAGATTGTGGAAGAACAGGACTCACTGCTGGCAGTGTTCAGTTTGCTGTGATCTCAGAATAAATGCTCTTCTCTGCTCCTGACCCATTTTGGGCTCTTTCTTCTCAGCCTACATTTACAGGGTTTTCATCAGCAACTGAGAGCACTGCTGCCAAAACTCCACAATATATATAATGTCTCCCTTTAAAAAAAATATGAGCTATTCTCTCTCGCTTCATTGATTCCTATCTATGGGCAACTGCAGCCAGAACCAATATAGCACTCTGTGCTGTGCAAGACTGAGCAGTGACCTTGTTTACCATTAGCATCATTGAAAATTAGGAGGAATTAATTATTACATGCTGGGTTTCTCCACCCAACCAAGTGTCTGGCAGCTGAACTCAGAGGCACCGGTGCAGTGGTGGGGAAAGGTCTCTTTTAGGGCTCCTTCCTCCACCCAGAAATGCTGCCTCATAGCTGAGGGCTTCAGCAGAACCCAAAGGAATCCTCTCCATGCTTACCAAGCTGATTTTCTCTGCCAGGAGCATCAATCAATGTTTAAATCCAATTTCTGAATGTGTATTGAGGAGTCTGGCAGTTTCAGTAACATTTTACCTTTTTCTGGCACTGATGGGTGAAAAAGATGACATGATGGATTTCTCACCCCTGTCTGAGGCTGGTTGCTGTTGTTTCCTCTGCTCTTCAGAGGGAGAAAGTCAGGAATGAAGCATTAAAGGGCTCAGCATTGCTGCCATTAAAAGTCACAGGCAATACCACAGCTGACTTCAGTGACAGTAAACGATTGAAACAAAAATATACATCTGCCAAGACCCTTAATGCACAAAGATTTCATTCCAGCTATAGGAACTGCACAGGACAAAGCCAATGACATCACAAATGCATTGTGGAGGGAACACTCCTTTCCTTACTCCCTCTTGGCTGCCGTTTCCAAGAGTTTTCCTTTCTGGGGCACCGGCGAGCCAGTTCAGCTGAGTAAGCTGAAGTGCAGAAGTCAGATAACTGTGCTGATTATCTGATTTTACTTGCCCTGTACTTCTGGCTTTCCCCTTTCCAAGGGAAGGCTTTTTTTTGTGATGGGATATGGGGCTTTGAGGTAATCTTTGTGTTGTTGGAAAATCAGTCTTAGCTCTGTGAGGAAGCAGGAGACTTACAAACCCCAGATGGAATTAACCAAATGTATTTCCATCTCTCACTGATGTTGTTTACACAGTGCAAGCCAGTCCAGAGTGGTGAATGGTATATTTAAAACGAGGTCCTCTAACATTTGGATCCACCCCATCACTCAACTTAACAGATACTTGATACCAATCAAGTGACTCACTTCATTAAGAAATAAACCCTGCTGTGTTGCTGACATCCTGCAGCAGACACTGAGCCCCATTGTCATCTGCTGAGCCCTTTCTGTGTCCCAGCCCACGCCCTGAAGATGCACACCGAGTCTCAGGCACAGCAGCAGCAGCACTGACCCTGTTTTTCCACGGTGCTGTGTGCCAGCCACAGGCACACACAGCCCCTGTGTGTGCGAAATACCCTCCCCTCATCCCCAGCCTCCCTCTGTGCCCCTGCCACACAGGGGCAAAACAGGGTGAGCACTCCTCATCTGGAGGAAAACAGTTTGTTTTATTAGCAAGGCAGGAGCTGGTGCTTGCTTGTTCCCTGTTTGAGGGAGTTTCTCCTGTTTTCCCCACTCACCTGGGCTTCTTGCTGCTTGTCAAAGGCAGCATGTGCCAGCTGGTGCCCACCCGGCAGGACACAGAGACAGGTGCAGGTAATCCAGTAACAGGTGCTATTCCAGATGTGTGTGAGGGTTTGGGTTAAAACACTGCTAAAAAAGAAGCATCTGTAAGAAATACAGATGCCCTGTGCCCAGAGCCACTGCCAGCAAGCAGCTCTTTCCTGACTGGGGCTGCGTGGACACAGCCAGGTGCCCAGGTGAGCATTTACAGCCCTTCCAGAGCAGGGTTAGGGACCCGAAGCCAGAAGAAAGGGATTATTTCAGTGCAGATCCCAACTACTCCTTCCACAAACGTGCTAATCGCTGGTAACCACCTCTAAATGCCACGGAAACCCCAGGGCACAGAGTGAGATCTTCTGCCAGGACTCTTTTATTTTAAGATCCTTGTTTAAGAACTGTTCTAAGGCTTTGGAGAGAAGGACAACAAGGGAGGGTTCACTGAAGCATTTCCTCAGCTGGGATGCCATAAGCCACACGAGCACCCGCAAAATGCAGGAGTTTATGCCATTCCATACAGAGACTGGTAAAAAGGAAAAGAGAAAAACACCCCAACCTTTAGTGAAGTATCTGAAATGTGTTTTGCTATAGCAGATGAAAACTTCTGCTCTTTTCAATGGCATCTGAGCTACTGCATTTAATAATTATACTTGGTTTTTACTGATGTCAGTTTTTTATGAGATCTTTTTATATTATTCCATAACGGTGGCAATATCCTTCAGCTTCCAATTTGATAGGAAAAAAGTGTCTTGATCAAATATAACAAATGTCACACAGATGCTTAAAAGTACTTCAGAAATATCTAACTCAGTAAGTGATTGAAAATGGAGAGTTTGTGAATGTTGTATCCATACTTTGACAGTCCTTAGGGCGTTTTCTTCCCTGGATTTCGAAACGAGAAAAATTACAGACTTTGTAATATCCAGAAGTACCAAAACTGTGGAAATAAAAGTGCTTAAGGCAGCATAATGACATTGCAGAAAGAGAAACAGTTTGTTTCAAATAGTTTTTTTTTTTTCCAGGTGCTTGAGCATTACCACCTAGTACAAACAGGTTATTCACGGGAAATTAACACCTATCTTTCCAGCTTGAAGAGCTGCTTTTGTTTTCCTCCTGTCGGCTATTTGTCACTAATATTCACTTTTCAGGGAGGAGCCCACGTCAGCTTTTCACACATGACAGGTTTTGAAATGGTAAAATAATAAAGGTCCACGCTCAGCCAGCTCTGAATTCCATTTGAGTGGGGAACTGAGAGCAGCAGAGAGCAGGGAATGAGGTGGTTGTGGGGAACATGGAGTAATTACATATACTATATATAATATAGTGTATATATTTATATATATACATGAAACTATTATATATACTATTATATATAATACTGACTTTTAATTAAAGCGCTCCGCAGCACAGTCTGGAGATGGGTGTCCAGCTCAGGCCAGGGGGGTGACAGGCGGTGCCTTTGTCCCCTCTGCTCTGAATGATGTGACACCCCACGGGCAGGGCAGGAGGGCAGCAGCTCCAGGGGTACCCTGGGTTTTGTGCTTGCCTTGCCAATTCCAGCAGTTTTCCCCCAGGTCCGTAGCCATGGCTGCGTTGCCCCTTGCTCTGGCTGGCTCCTGCTTTCCTGTTTCGTTCTGTCCGAGCTATTTTGGCTGCAGAAGGTCAAAGCCAGCACTGTCAGGGCCAGTGGAAATGCATTTGGGGGACAAAGAGAGATGGAGCATATGCCTGAGGACAAAATAAAAGAAACTGTGTGGGGTGAATTAGTTTCTTCTTTCTTCTCCTCCTGTTAGTGAAAGGAGTGCTCTTGGAAATGTCTCATTTTGTTTCATTTCTAAATAATGCTTTCTCTGTTGTTGTTGGGGTTTTTTTGTTTATGCTGGTTGTAGATCTGCATTTTTAGGCTCCTTTTTTTAAAATTTTTTTCCCCATCAGCAACAATATTAACCACCAAAGTAAAAAAAAAAAAAAAAAAAAAAAAAAAAAGATGTATTTAGGATACTGGAAGAGAATATTTGAATTTCTGAAAAGATACAACTCTTCCCTGGTTTTGTTTGGGTTATTTTGCCATGAGTTTGGATTTTACTACGCCAGCCCTGGATACTTGCTGGAGTTGACATTTGTCTTCACAAAGGAGAAACCTCTTTCTATACAAAATATTATCAGTTGCATCTTGGTGTTAGCACAGGAAGCAGGTAGTGCTGGTAGAACTTGCCACAGGCAGGTAGACACTGGAGCCTCTTTTGAGTAAATTCTCAGATGAAAAGACCAAACTATTTGGAGGACAGACTTCAGTTAAGTTACAAGATACATGAATGACACCCATTCACTTTTTTGGGGGGGAACTCATCTGAATTGACTAACTTCAGAAAGAGGTCTTTGAGTCCAACCCTGAGGTTTTTTAAAAGAGGCAGTGATGGAACCTCATTTCCATACCTGGCTCTCTTTCTCTGTGAGGTTGCATGTCTACCTGCAAACGGAAGAGTTTTATGCAAAAAAATGTTGAAGCAAATCAATCAAATTAATGGCTTATGTATTGCAAAAGAGAAGAAATTCAGAGGAAGTTTGTGTGGCTGCCTTAAATACCTTTTCAGTTCAAACCTAACTGACTGTGAAATAGATAAAGATATACATTCCTGTGTCCTAACAAAATGCAGTCATGGGAGACAAAGCATGGGAGATGTCTAAATTGGTGATTAATGTTACATTTTTCTTCCTCTGGGCTGGAACTGAGAGTTGGTGGCCAGATGCTTCCACCCATCCATTCCTCTCATTGCCAGTCTGATGTCCAGTTCCATCCACTCTTCTACATCTTGAGTTCACACTGATCTTATCTCTCCCTTCCTTTTTCTTTTCCCTGTGGTTCATTCTCTTAGCAGCCTATCTTATCTCTCTTTCAGCTGCAGGTCCTCAATTTTTTAACTCCTTTCTGAATTGTGCAGACAAGTTTGCTTTCTCTAGCTGATCTCTGCAACCCAGTCTTATCTACTTGTGGAAATTCATGGCTTCATAATTTTACCCCAAATGTCTGAAGATTTGTAACTGCTGAATAGGAAAAACAGTAGAAATTATCACCCTTGCATCCTCCACATTAAACTACAAGGATTTGTGTTCCGGAGCATGCTTGGCTACAATCTCATGGAACATGCTGCCTCTCTCTCTCTGGGTCAAAGAAAACACAGGACCATCCCTGTTGTTTTTAATCTCATTTCTCAATTACTATTAAAACAGCACACCCTGATGCATAAATCCAAGTCCATGCACAGTACAGGGTGTGAGTAGCACTAATAAAATAAAGCTTGTGTCATTCAGCTGTGTGTTTGCAGATTTACCTGTGAGCAGAGTAGAGAAAACAACGTTGAGAAAACAACAGGGAAGTTGGGAAACAGGGTTAGATACAGGACAGAGAAATGCGAGATACAGTGGTGCTCCCTGGCAAGGCAGTTGAGCAGAAAGGAATATTTTTTAATATTGCTGCAGCATAACTCAAAGAGCTTTATCTTTTAATATTTAGATGTCTGTCAAGAAGAGTAAACACAAGGGCTGTTTGGAGTGTTCTCACTGAATAACTCGTGCTGGAATCACTTAGTGAATTGGGAATTTATTGGTCTGATAGCATTTTTTCAATAGCTCAGCAGACAAACAATGGATTTGATAAATGTTTAAAAATAAACCAAATGAGCATTATGAATTCCTGTCAGTCAAATAATGTTGAAATAACTTGACAGTCCCAGAACAGCACCATGTTGGCTGAAAAGAGGGAAGATTTGAAGTTGTGTGGGGATAAATCTGTGACACAGCAGTTGTCTTCAGCGGAGTCACAGTTGCAGGGCAGCGCTCAGACATCCGGACTTACACCTTCAGTTCCGAGATGAAACTGGAAAAAAGCCACTGACAGCGGACATAGATTTCCCAATACCATGAAAACCAACAGAGTCATTTCTTCCAGGTTTATGGAAAAACAGTTGGCTTCTCTCAGCCTAGCCAGGAGTTTGTCTCATGTGGGCTTTAAAAATTCTTAAAAGATCGAAACAACGCCCATCCATATATTCAGCAAGCACAGCTGAAATGCAGCACAGACTAGGGATGGAGCACACTGCAGCTGCTGCTGCCACCCCACAGCCTGTCCCTTTGTCCCTGCTGGAGTGCTGCTGCTGGCACCACCCGCCCTGGAGCTGGGAGTCACATTTCTGCATCCAATGAACTGTCCCCACATCAATCCACCATGTAGGCTGGGCTTCTTGTTTTGCATGTCTGTTTCTAAAAATGTATGTTGTTTGTCAGGATGTTGTAAGATGGCTCAGAAAGGCTGGACCTTGGTATGGTCCTAAAGACAGTGCACAGAAATAGGGATCGCAGCAGAGCGAGCCTGAGCCAGCTCTTAGCAAGGTCTTGTTCCCATTCTCAGCCACCTCAGTTCACTCTGCTGCTGCTGACTGCACCTCAGGAGGCCTTTATTGCTTCTGGCACCTCCATCCTGGAGGGAGCTGCAGGGCATCTTGCTTGAAACACAGAATCATGGAATGGTTTGGGTTGGAAGGGACCTTAAAGACCATCCAGTTCCAAGCCCCTGCCATGGGCAGGGACACCTTCCGCTAGATCAGGCTGCTCCAAACCCCACCCAGCCTGGCCTTCAACACTTCAGGTGCCTCCTTCTCACTTCCCCTGTGCTGACAATGTCCCATTGCCTCATCTTCCTCCTTCCCAGCCTTACCACCTTGCAGTGGCTACAGCCAACCTCTGCTTTTAACTCTTTTTGTGGGTGCCACACTCACAAGATGACAAAGGTTGTGTATGAACTGCATACTGCTTCACAACATATTTATATTAATTATATATGATTACAGATATAGTATATAATCACACATTCTATTTGATTATATATTATTTATTTTGTATAGATATACAATAGAATCCCATAATAAATAGACACAATTGCTGAAGTGTTATTCAGTTCATGTGCTGAAAAACTGTATATTACATAGATAAAATTGCATATAGTATTTCTAAATTAAGTTATATCTGTGATCTGTAATTAATATATAATGTATAATTAGATGTAATAATATACTTTAATTGCACAAGTTAAATAATTGGCTTTACTATAAATACTGTAGTTGTGTGACCCTGTTTTCATAAAATGCCTGTTAAGCACCCACATAGGATGGAATCAGAGATACCCGCTCAGTTTTCCCTCTCAGATTTTCAAATACCCTCTTTGACAACCATGTAAGCCCATTCCAAACTTGGGCCCAGAAACCCAGCATCTGCAGAATTTCAGGTGCAAAACCTATCCAGAGCCAACAGCATAAAAACCCCCAGCACAGCATCTGCCTGGACACGAAACCAGGCTGCTCTGTAGACACAGGGGGTTTCCTTCTCTTTTGGCTGGAGTGGTTTTTACCTGCTCTGGGGTGTTGGCAAAGCAGCCAGAGCAATTGCAGGGGCACTCCCAGGGCTATTTACATGCTGTTTGTATTTTACACCCTCTCTCACCTCGCCCCTATTTGACAGAACGCAAAGCAGCAGCCAGATGCTTCTGTGAAACACGGAAACCAGGGCTGAAATCTTGCTGTGACCTCTTAAAGCTCCAGGGAGGAGGAGTCAAAGGATCAGTGGAATTCCTGGGAGAGGGAGGAATCAGCTGTATTACAAATTTCTTTCCTTTACATGGGGTATGTCATGGTTTGACGCTGGCTGGTCTTCAATACCTACACCAGGTGCCAATATTCGAATCTGAGTAATCCGATTAATTTGACCGCAGCATCCCAAAAAACTCACTTCTTCTTCAAACCAAGACACTGTGAAATAGAAACAGGTGAGAGGAGGGGCCGGGAATTATAATAAACCGGTTTTTGCTGATTTTAAGCAGCTTCCCTCAAGTGTAGAATATCAGCACACGCTGAACGCAGCGCTAAGCACTGGCTCTCCCATCTTGCCAGCCACCATAGTGCTTCTTCCCTTGGTCTAAGCACTGTCAGCTCAGCATTCTGGGGGCTTTCGGAAAGAATCAAACAGCTGATGAAAGTGACAAGGGAAAAAAGAACTTAAAAGAGGGCGCTGGGAGAGCCTCGAAGCCCGTTTGAACCGCGCCGTTGTGACAGGCTGCATCCTGCGCGTGTGCGTGCCTGCATGAGAATTTACTAATACACACAAGGCTAATTACCCGGTTATGTCCCGGAGCAAGGCTGGGAATGAATTTCAGGAAAAGAGATGTTTGTTTTGCGCGGGCGCCCACATCCCATATACTCCCAGTGCCGCGGAAATCGCCCCGCATCCCCGCCCTGCGAGCGCAGAGCCGGGAGCGCACACGGAGCCCTCGGACCCCCTGTGCCCCCATCCCTCAGCGCCCCCCGGCATGGAGAGCCCGAGCAGCGCCGAGCCCAGGCTCTGTGCCCCGCTCCCGCCTCGGCTGAAGGCGTACAGCTGTTGCCCGGGCAGAGAAAGGGATTGGGTTTCACGGGCTGTGTAATCTGCGACAGGGCTCTCTGCCTTGGGGAGAGCGGCGAGCCTCACCCAGGCTCAGCCATCCCCTTTCTGCCCGTGAGGAACGCCCCGGTCGACATAGAAGGAAAATTGTTTGCTGAATTTCTGCGCAGCCCTCCTTCCAATTGCTGGAGAGAGAGGGGGAGTGAGAAAGAGAGAGAGTTTAAGGCAGGCTCTGCACTGGTGTTCTGGGCTATTTCAACTTCAGGGCAACTTTAGAGAACTTCAGTTATTTTTGGTAAGTTTTTTTTCTTAAAACGCAAACGTCTCTCTCACTTTCTTTCTTTCTATGAAATCTCTGGTGCAGATTGCAGAAGTTTGCAGTAGATGATGGGCTTTTAAAAATGCGGAGAGATGTGGGTGTGAGCATTTCGTGTCCTTTGGTACAGAAACCGGACTTTACAATCGTAAAGACACAATGTTCCCAGCTGCTGTACTTGATAAGTGAAACCTGAAAATGCTGTGTGTTAAATGACACTGCTGGGGAAAAGTATGCCCAGAGCTTCAACCAAGGTGCGTCTCACCTGGTGCAAACCTTTGCCTCTTTCTTGTGTATGGGAAGAGGTGAGATCAGGGATGAACAAATGTGTTCATCCTGATAAAAAGTTTCTGATCCACGTTTTTACGCAGGGGGTTTCAAGCCTCTAAGCCTCCCAAAGCTTTCAGAGGGATGTTGGTCCTTAGTGTATACACACCCCTCCATTCAGTAATCTCTATTCCAGATCATGCATGTTGTTTTTCTTACTTCCTCTGTCTGTATACTTAACCCATCGGGACGATCTCAAAGATAGTGAAACTCTTTTGTAGTGCAAAGAGCCAATCCCAATAGTTGCAATGAATTTCAGGGTGCAAAGAGCCATGTTCTTACAGTGAGGTTCATTTCTGATGAATACGAGCTTTCTGGTTTTTGTTGTTATCCTAGATATGTTTGGATTTTATAGTATCTCTGCTCCTATAAGAGGAAAACTATTTGTGTGGATACTATATCTCAATAGATACTCTTTGCAATACATATATACACTGACTTGGCATTAGGATCTCTGTATGTTCATGGAATTTGAGACTACGATTAACCTTGAGGCATTCAAAAAGCAGATCCATAACCTTGTCAGTGGAAGTTGGGTACTGGAAGTGCTCACTGCAAGGCTGCTGAGGCTAGTTCATAAAGTGCTGGGAAATAGGGTAAAATGATTCTGTCCACCTGTCCAGGTTCATCCATGTACCCGGCTACCTTTCTGAACGTGTGAATACAGATGGTCAGAAGTAGAACTTGTAACTGTAACAGCCTGTGGAGAAAATGAAAAGTCCATTCTCTCAAAACTTTGATAGAAAAGAGAGAAAACATTACTCACATGAGAGAAAAGACCAAAAGTCATTGCTAAAACAAAACAAACCATGATTCTTTACAATTTATGACAGAAAGAGCACAGAAGGTTGAAAGATGGCTTGTAAGAGACACTGTATGATCACCTGTTGCATGCATGAGGGAAAAGGTCTAAGTATTGCCTCACTCTTTCTTGTACTATAATAAAAATGACACATTTTTAAGATCTAAGCAAATCAGAAGTAAAGCAGCTTACAACAGCCAATTTACTTCCAAAATGTATCCTAACATAGGTCAAAAATCCAGCATAAAAAAAAGTCAGATATTTAACGGCACGGGAAAACCTATAACATCTCAGGATTTATTGGGTTTTATTAGCCATGTTTAAAAATGATAAGTGTGACTGGAACTTTTAATTGCAGAAAGTGTATAACAATGGAGTTAACAATAACTCTTCAGCAATAAACTGAAAACTGTAAATCTGCCCCAGGCGCTCTGCGGTGCTGACACGCTCCACGATGGCCGTGGCTTTTCGGTGCAAGCACGTAGATTTGTTAGCTAAAACTGCATTTTACTATCTTTGGTGTGGCACTCTCGTAGAGTAAACTCTACTATTAGATTATGAGGCTTGTGTAAATCTCTGCCTGAAGTCAGTTTGACTCTAGTCAGTGCTCGTAAGCAGAGCACTGGGGGTGGCTGCCTTCCAAGCTGCTCTGCAGCGGGTGTTAATGGCTTTGCAGTCGGACGGGGCAGCGGGAACTTCTGGCAGAGGCTGGCCAGGGGTTTGGGGATGGCACGTATTCCCTGCTTTTAATTGTCTTGGACTCTCCGCCTGCGTTCACAAAACTATGAGGTCAACGTGCCTCTATTTGCTTTTGGCTGTACTTGAAGCTCATCACTGAAACAAAATCCAACAGTCTGTAACGCGTGGTTGTGGGGAATAGCTGCAGTCTGAGTTAACCTCCTGCTGACTTCAGGGGTGCAGTGTCCCCCTGAAAGGACACACCTTTCTCCAGGAAGCCACGCCATGAACTTCACAGTCATTTCACTTAACGTTGTCACTGTGAGTGGAGGGACAATGTAAACCCCATCAGGGTCTCACTGAGATGTCATGCCTTACATGAAGCCACAGGAATGTGGATTTGAAGGTTTGAATCTCCAGATATACTCAGAGATTTTGGTTGTTTTTATTCCTCAAGTTTTCTACTTGGGCAAAGAAGTAATTTCATCCTGTACAAGTGTAAAACACTGAGGAATTAGAATAAGATTTTTTCCAGGATTCCTCACATTCAGAGACTTAAATAATTAGAATATAGGGCAGTGTATTTGAAAGGTGTGAAAGCTTATAATCTGAGTAAATATTTGAAAAAATAGGGTCAATCTAATTTTTTACATCTAGCTATTTTTGCGTTCCATAATGTTGCTTATATTTGGGAACAGCAAAATATGCCCTGAAAAAAACAGCCTTTCCTCCTCTGGAGAAGCATCTCTCTGTGTTTGTGGGCTCTGTACTGCAGGTACAATGTGAACCAGTAAGGCTGAGAAAAGCCTCACCCTTAACCTTGTTTGGAGTGAGGAGGGGACCTGGCCCTCTGCGCCAGCACAGGCAGACCCAGCAAGGCCGAGCACTTGCTCTCAGGCAGTTTGCCACGTCCCTGACCCCCAGTGCACCAACAAACTGTTTTCCTGACAACACCAGCTAACAACTGCTGCCCTGTCTGCTTCCCGTAGGTGTAACATCCCAGCAGGCTTTTCCTTTTCCCTCCACAGCCAAGTGGTGAAGCAGGGCTGAGCGGTGTAGGGGATTCAGCTCCCGGTGGAGCTAAGATTAAACCCAACCAAAACTAATTTACCATCTCTCCACATGCTGCAGGAATCAAGGCAACCTGCTTGTGGCAGGGAAGGTCCTTTGGGTGACCCACAGCTGTGGCTAGCTCCAGTGTGGGAGGGTTATGCCTGCTCCAAGGAAAATTTGCTAAATCCACGTGTTTGCTCGTTTCACTCCGGATTTCAGAGTCAAGGCTGGAATTCATTATTTTGTATTGGAAAACAAAACCTCAGGCTAGGAGAGGACTATTCACATGCTAAATACTTCCTACCAACATGTTTACTTCCTGAAAGGGGTCTATAGGTAGCCAAATATCTGAAAGTCACCGCTGACTTATTGCAGAGAGTAAGTCTGCAGTTTTCTGTCAGAGAAGGGGATGACCAAATGTGTAGTCCAGAGTGACAAGTGAAAATAGTGAGTCCAGAGTGAAACAAGTCAAAATATGCTAAGGGTGCTATAGCATGTACGTAATAAATAGGCCAAGATAATTGATAGAGGACCCATCAATAAGGGACTGCAGCTCTGCAAGGGAGAGAGTCCCAGGCCATGGTAACAGCCCAAATCCCAGTAAAATTCCATGGAGCAGGAATGTAAGTGCCTGAAGAAGAGCAGGCACCAAGTCTACTTCATCTGCCTAATAAAGATAGCAGTGTCTTCAGGGGGCAGAATTATCTGTTTTTCAGAAACACAAACAAGGAGATAAGGTTTATATGATTTCCAAGCTCGCTGATAAATACTCGAGACTCCAAAGCCACAGGAACTGCTCTTCACTGCTGGGCAAATGTTGTTTCTTCTCTGTAGTTAAGAGAACAAACACTACTTGATTTTGATAGCAGTGCTCTGTACCTGACTTTCACAGAGTCAGAGGAGCAGCTCTTATCCATGCAGCCCTCTGATTTTAAATACCTTTTACCTGCCCACTGACCTCCCAGTTCTCTCCTCTTGAGCAGTGGTGTGTTTGCAGCCTCAGCCAGCCAGCACTGAAAAGCAAAGGTTTCAGGCTGCACACACTTCTTCCCATTTCCACAACTCCTAGCTAAATACTCTAATAAACTGTGACAGATATAAAATATTCCACCTTGAAGTGCCTCCTGAAAGCTCACACAGCTTTTTTCTTTTTTTTTAATTAGTCCAGGCATCCCCACTTTTCCTAGGATTCCCCTATTCCATACCAGTCATAGGAAGCAAATTTCATCAGGTTTCCACAGGTCCTCTCTTCATTGACTTGCTGTGTGATTTACTCCAGCTCCTGGACCTTTGACTGTCAGCCAGGCACAGTGCTCTACTTTTCCCTCAAGTAAACACATGCAGGAACTTTTCTTTCCTTTTCCTCACATCACTCTTTTTTAATCCAAAGAATTTGCCTCACCACTATTACTTGGAGGAGTGAATTCCAAAATGGGAATTTTTGCCTGAGTAGAAGAAACTCAAAGGACATGCATGCAGGAGCAAAAATTATTAAAGTTTGCAAATGGGATAGTAACTTTTCCACACAGCAGGAGTGGCTTTAACTGATGCTTGCATTGTATTCTGAAGGGGAAAAATGGCTCAGTGGCACTAGGCATCATTATCTTGAAAATTAGTTAGAGATTAGTTAGCTTTTGGTGAACCTCAAAGAAGTTAGCAGCTCTCCTCAGATCAGAAGATCAGATAAGCATCCAGAAGATTGGGTTTGATTTTTTTTATTATTTGCTTGAAAACTGAGTATGGTGGTATTAGGTCAAAGGCTGGACTTTATGATCTTGGACGTCTTTTCCACATTTAAAGATCCTGTGATTCTTGTGTGTGAGTTTATTGGAAGGTCTGTAAGAGATGAAGATTTGTTGAACTATCATGAGAAAGTTGGTGGTTTCAGTTGCTGATGTTTCCTGATATGAGCTGAGCTTCCCCTATTCCTGCTTCTAAAATCAGCCGAAAGCAAATAATTTGCAAGAACACAAAAATGTCATTAAACATTCCCCAAATATTTTCATATATGTCAGAGCTGATCTGATTTATGCTTCATTGAAAGGTTGCATTGATTTTTATATGAACTGTGTCCTCACACTCTTTAGGGCTGACTTTTTCACATAATGGGCTTGATTATGAGAAAAAATTGTTTGCAGAATGAATAGCTCAGCCAGCCCAGTGCCCAAAGAGTGAGTGAGAGCTCATTTTGGAGGCAAGCTGGGCATTTTCACATAAGAATGAGTACATGCAGCACTTGGGTTTGTGGTGATGCCATCTTGCTACTCAGGCTTCCCATGAACAGTGTCGGGTGGTGTGTTCTTAGGTTTTGCTATCAGTATCCTTTTGGGGGGCACGTCTCAGACTAGGAAATGATTGACTATGTAAGTGGTGTAAAACAGACTCTTCACACACAGGTATTTATGAGGGGTCATTCCAATGATCCACAGAGCTGGATGGAGGCAGGGCCCCCACAGGTCTGCTGTGAAAGGAATAAATTTAGTAATGGCACTGTGATCTTATATCTGTATTTGGATTATATGTTCACAGTGGATTTAACCACTGCTTCAGCCAGTCTAAAAGCAATCTGAATGAAAGGGTTTGGATAGAGATAGCAGGAGAAATCGTGTTTTTCTTCTTAAAATTATCCTTCCTCAGAGATTAAAAAGAAGCTTTTGGATAACTGTACTGGGTTATGCCAGGAAAGCTCATCACAGGGATTAGTGCATTAACTACATAATTATAATGTATACATTGCATGCTTCACCAACCAAATACATAAACCTTATTTAGTCTAAATAAACCTTAAAGCCCAAAGAATAAGCCTAGCACTTTCAGATAAGCTCAAGCATGAATGTAATCTCTCCTTAATATACCAGCTTTTTTCTTAGAAAGAAAACAGTGTACTCAGCGCATGTGACAACAAATCATCCCTGGGTCTCATGGTGAGGAGATCAGAGCAGCCATCAGGAGTCCCTGAGGAGCCCAAGCAAACTGTCCACAGCAGCATTTTCCTGGGAGCTCTGCCCAGTGCTTCCCCCTCCTTCTCTCCCTTTCTCACTTTTTCTGCTTTTCTCCCGTGGATAAACAGCCCCAGTCCTGCAGATCCCCTCACATCCCAACCACATGGCCAGTCCCAGGCCATGGGACCCCTCCCAGAGACCTGGGTCATCATTTCCCTTCTGCTGCTGCTGCTGCTGCTGAGCACAGCAGGACTGGGAGTGTGCAGGGTGTGTGGGTGCCTGAGGTGTCCCTGTTGAGAAGTCAGGCTGCTCAGAGGGTATTGGCAAATACAGCATCCCAGACAGGCAGGATCTCAGCAGCAGCAGGTAGGGAGAATCTGGCAGCAGAAATGTTATTTGGAGGGCAGCAGTGTGTTGTCTTTCTGGGGCCAGCATGAACAGGTACCTGTGTCAGCAGCACTTACTGCACATCAGTAAGATGATGTTGTAGTCAACCCACGGGCTCCAGAGCATGTTGTCACACAAACTCAGAACTGCCCCCCTCTTGATTAGGAAAATGCTGCAGCCCCTCTCTGTCAATAGAACTGTGGCTTTTCCAGGAGAGCAGTGCCTGGTGCAGGGCAGGGAGGGCTGTGGCAGGCAGGTGGCAGGGCAGAGGGGTGGCGGTTCTGCAGGCTGGGTGGTGCAATGCCAGCAGGGGTATTTGGGGCACTCAGCACTGCAGGTGCTCTGGAACAGAGAGGGTGAAGCACCTGAGTCAGATTAACTTGTTGGATGTGGACCATAGTCGATAGCATGGCTTGGAAAAGAAAACCTGTGGAAAAAAATCTGATTTCTTATTTTCAGTTTTTAGAGCTTTTTTCCCCCCTGAAGAAATGTTTAACTTCATGAAGGAAGACTGTGACAGGCCAGCCTTGAAGTCCTTTGCAGCTGGTACCCCTGGGATCAGTCTGCTTGGCAGAGGTAGCATTGAGGGAAGATATCTTGGCAAAAAGACAGGTATGGGAGCAGGGGAGCCCACAGCACACCCCCCTGCCACAGGCTGCTGCCTCAGCAAGGCTGCCCAGAGGTACCTGTGATGGAGTCAAAGCCAGCCCTGGAGCAGGGACAGAAGCAAATGCCATGGAAAGAAAACCAGTGATGTTGGATTATTTTTCAAGGGCACTGAGAAAGCAGCCAGCAGGGCCACACACAGACACATCCAGCCACAGGCCAGTGAAAACCAGGCTGGGTGAGACAGCCTTATGCAGCAAAATCCCATGTGGGCAACCACAGCATTTTCCAGCCCAGGAGAAACACCTTGTAGGAGTTGTGTCAGACGCTGGTGCCCCAGAGCTGTGTTGCACATCAGCAGCAAGACACACTGCAGTGTTTGTGGGGTGTCTCTGCTGACCACTGCCCCCACCATCCTCAGCTGTGCTTCATTAATTTATTTGCCCTCCTGTGTGTCTGGAGCTTATTGCTGGTTCACATTCAGTCCCTGCCCTGCTCTGAAGGAGGGGGATTGGAGTCAGCAGATCTCCACCCTGGCTTTTGATAGGGAAGCGGCGCTTTTGCAATGATCCCCCAAGTTGTGACATGCACTGGAAACTGGTCCTCTGCCAGCAGTCCTCTGTGCAGGGAGCTGCAGCCACGCTCAGGTGCTGCATGAACACCTCTGCCCTATCACTCTGTTGTTTCATGGCCTGGGCTGACAAAGTTTGAGCTCCATGACAGCACACACAGATGCAGCCCGTGGACCTGGGGCTTTCATTTGCACCAGAGCAGAGGGAGGGCAAAAGAGCTATGAAAACCCATTATGAATGTTTCCCCTCCACACAAATCCTCCTCTTTCAAATGCCCAGTAAGGGATCTAGGGGGGAGGGAAAACCATCATCCTCTAATCCAGAACAGGAGCTGGCTGTCATACCAGCGCAAACAGACCACGCCAACTCCTCCACTAACTCTGCTCTTGTCAGGAGACAGAGATGGACTGCAATAAGGTTTTGGCTCTCAGACACACTTGGAGCCATGGGGAAGGCCAGCCAGAGCCTGTGCATCCAGGGGAATTGCTAAATCAGCACTGACAGATTGCAGCAAGGAGCAATGTCCTTGACCTGGCTGCAATAGCTCTGAGGAGCAGGAGTGAGAGCTCCCTGCTTCACAGGGACTGTGCAGACAGCAGTGTCTCTGGCAGGAGCACAGGCTCAAATCTGTAAAACTAACTGTTGTTGCACAAAAATGGCACAACCCAGCCATGTTTGTCAAGACCTATTCTTCATTTGTTGCTGCTGCAGTCTGAGGGCAGGCTGAGGCCCCCACCTTAGGTGATAACACAGTGTCCTGCCCAGGTGTGCCTCGGAGGATTTAGAAGGTTTGTGTCACACAGGTTGAGCAAAGTGGAGGTGACAGTAATGAGGAAACAGCAGAAAGAGTTCTACAGAGAAAGAAGGAAGGCTTTTTTGAGGTGCATTTTTGTCTGCTTAATTGTCTAGAAGATCTCAGAAGATGCTGATGGTAGTAAAACCCTGCTGGCTGGAGCAGAGCTGTGGATGCAGTTTCCCAGCAGTGGCTTCATGCAGAGTGCTCATGGTGGAGGCTCCTGATATAAGACCATGAGCTCTTTGACCTTGCCATGTGTGGGATCTCCAGCTGCTCTTCTGCAGAGGAGCAGGAGGCTGCTGCTGTCTGACAGGAGACCTGAAGGCAGAATCTGGAGGGCATTTGTTTTCCAGTCAAGAGAAATGAGGCAGTTCAGTGTTTCAGGCAACCTGCAGCTGCTGAAGTTTTTGTTCCCACTGTCATGCCCCTTGAGTATTTGGGTGAGAGGAGGATGCAACATGAAATGCTGCATTTCTTTTTAACTTCTGTGCAGCTCCCCTGAAGTACCTTCAGCAGGCAGAGCAGCATGTTGGAAGTGGAGTTATAGCAACAGCAGCACAATATCTACAACCCCAGTTGGATTTGTATGATGACAGGTAGGAAAAATGGAATGGCATCCACCTTGAGGGTGAGAAAACAGGCAGGTGAGAGTGTGTTTAACTGCTCAGAGATGTGGACTTACCTTGGGCTGACAGCAGTAAGGATATTTTGCTGACAGGGCATGATGTATTTGATGGAAATAAGATTTACATTGCTTTTGGAAAATACATGAACATGGCCTACCACACAGACACCATAGATAGCTTAATAAGTATATTTTAAATATTTGGACATTCTGTTTACAAAATAAATTGATGGGAACATTAATTAACATTAATTAGCTATCAGTCTTTTGGCAGACCTGAGTGGGTTCAGTGAAAGAAACATCCTGACAGACTTTACTACCTTTCAACAAAATAAAATAAAAAGATATAGAAGCTTGTAAATTTATACTTACAAAAAGCACCCTGTATCTTACTTTTTTTTTTTTTTTTTTTTTTTTTTTTTTTTTTTTTTTTTTAATAGTAGTAGCTCAGTTTATTCACTGCTTGGTTAAAGTGCTGTCATGGTTTAACCCCAGATGTCAGCTCAGCCCCACAGAGCCATTCACTCACTCCCTCCCCTCCCTCAGTGGAATGGGGAGAGAATAGGAAGAGTAAAAGTGAAAAAACTCGTGGGCTGAGATAATAACAGTTTAAGAGCTAAAACAAAATCCACACACAAAAGCAAAGCAAAACAAGAAATTAATTCACTCTTTCCCATTGGCAGGCAGGTGTTCAGCCATCCTCAGGAAATCAGGACTCCATCCCAGGCGCTGGGGAAGACAAATGCCATGACTCTGAATGTGTCCTCCTCCTCCTTCTATTTCCCCCAGCTCTATATGCTGAGCAGATGCCATATGGTCTGGAATATCCTTTGGGTCAGTTGGGGTCAGCTGTCCCAGCTGTGTCCCCTCCCAGCTCCTTTTGCACCCCCACTCTGCTCAATGGTGGGGCTGCTGTGAGGAGCAGAAAAGGCCTTGACTCTGTGGAAGCACTGCTCAGCAATAACAAAAACATCCCTGAATTGTCAACACTGTTTCCAGCACAAATCCAAAACACAGCCCCATACCAGCTACTATGAAAAAAAAAAATTAACTCTACCTCAGCCAAAACCATCACAGTTAGAAAAATTGTGGTTTTGTAATTAGTGGTTCTTTGCAAAATCATGAAATATATATATGCATGCACAATGCCTATCTATATAAAAGTAGAATGTGCTCAAATGAGTTTTGCACTGATAGGCTCCTTGGCAAAGAAATCACTTTTAGTTGTCCATTAGGGCTGGATTCAATAGAAATTTTGGCTGACTTTACTGCAAGCCTTGGAAACCATTGGAGTATTCAAGACTTAGGCAGTCAGATGCCTGCTTTAATTTCTATTGACAAAGGAAAAGGAGGGATGAGTAAATGTAAAACATTTCCTTCCAGCTAAGAGAGGCAGCATGGTGCAGGGAGGAGGTGGAATCCAGCACATCTGGGTTGAATTTATTGCTGGCTCTGCTGCCAACTTGCTTTGTGACTTTGAGCAAGTAATTTTTTATTTTTTTTTTCACTTTGCTGTCTTGCTTTCTGCAAGGTGGGGAGAGCTCACCTAGTTTCACAGGGTGCTTTGGGCAGGTGGAGGGACTTCCTTGGTGACCATGACCAAGATGGGGCAGTTGCCAGGCTGGCAGGTTAATGAGTGCCAGGCAGTGCTGTCTGTGTGACAGAGGGTGCAAGGGCTATCTGTGCCTTTTGAGACCCAAAGGGAAAGATGTTCATGGAGTAGCACCATGCCTGCATAAACACGTGTCCATAAGTGCCAGTAACCAGCGCCTCCTACATCACAAAGTAATTTGGAGCTGAAGTTGGGTTGGCAACCTCTATCTGTGATCTCCTATTTCATTTTCTACAGCACTCCCAGGGAAGAGCAATTGCTTTGGGGCTAAATCACAGAGAATGAAGTGGCTGTTTTTAAATGGTCTCTGTATTTGTGCTTCCTGGACCCAAAGCTGTTTTCACATTATCAGTGTGGAGGAAAGAAGGCTGGCAGCTTTCTTTTTCTTTTTTTTTTTTTTTCTTTTTCGTAAGATACATTTTCTGCCAAGTGTGAAGAACTGAAAAAGTGTGTGAAAGCCAAGAGAGAGTCATATATGGCCCTCTGCATGCCACCACGACTGTGGTCCAGCAGTGATACTTGGGCTATTCCCAGAAATTCCTGCCTATCTCTTATTTGCCTTTGTTCCTCACTTTATACAACACTGATGTCTTAGTGCTGCTTGCTGCATCCACCAATGCAGCTCATGGCTAATCTACAAAATGCTTGCATTTTTTTCTCAAAGCATTTACTCTTACAAGGTTTCAGGTGTGATTGCTGTGAGCGGTGATGTGTGCTCTGCTGGATTTTGCAAGATGAAATCAAAGCTGACCTCAGCCCATATCACAGTCTGAATTACAAGATGAATGCAATGTGCCATGTATCAGTTTCAGTGGGGCCAAGTGATATCTTGCTTGAGTAGGCACAGAATGAAATATCAATACTTCAGGATTTGGTCCTGTGGCATTAGATGATCAGCAGGTATCATGTAAGTCTTGCTGATTTTTGTAAGCTTCCATTTATGGCTGCGTCCTTATGATCCTGCTGGTGGATCAGGATGTCTTTCATGAAACCTTTTGGAAATACCTGGAACATGAGAGCTTGAGCAGACTTTTCTCTCCACAAAGTTGTACAGGAACTCAAGACTCTGTTGAGTATCATACAGGTAGAAGAAGAACTTGTCAGGAATACTGGTCATCATGTGCCTTTATGCACTGTACAAATCTGAGAATAAAGATGCAATATTCAAGTCTAGAGGCAAAGTGATTTATTAAAATCAATAGAAAACGTTGATGGAGACTGATCTGATCTATACACTCTACTGCAATATTCCCCTTTATTTTTTTGAACCTATGAAGGAGAAAGCTTATTAAGAATAACAGGGTAACATGAGTATAAAATTTTCCTGACGTACTGTAGCTTTGTTATAAGCTGTCCTAGTTTCAGTGTCCCTTCAACTGCATTGATTTTCTCTCCTCTGCAGGGTACATAATATATTCTTCTTCTCACAGTAACATATTTGGCAGCTAGAATCAGTCAATTGAACTGGAGTGCAAGACACCTGGGTTCAGCCTCTGACTGGGTGGGTAATGCAGTGGCATCACCTCTGCGTGTCTGCCTCCCCCTCTGTCCAGCCCCCTCCTCCTTTGGCTCTCTCTGTTAGTTTAACAGAAAGCCCTTTGGGGCCAGCACTGTTCTCCATTGTGTATTTGTACAGCCTAATGAGGTGTCAGTCTTGGGGCAGGCTCTTGGAAACTACTAAAGCATAAATGGTAATAAAAATTAATTAAGTGAATACCCATGTCCTAGGTGTCAAGGCAGGGTGTAAAAATTATCTCCAGTAAAGTGGTCTGAGTGTTTTAAAGTGTGATACAAAGCTTCTCCAGATTTCAGAGGCTTAGATCCATGTCTTAGCATGCAGCCAGGGCTTCCTGCAAAGTTCTCTAGTGCACAGAGAACTTTGTGAAGTGAAAGCTGGATTTGAGTTGCCGTGGGTTAAAGGCGGTTATTCCCACAGTTCCCATTTCCTAATGTTTTCCACTTATGATGTTCTTCTCTCTTAATGTTCATAGTAACTTGTGCCAAAAAAGGTGTTTCCTATCATGTTCTCCTCACATTGTGTGTTGTGGTTTAGGGATTTTTTTATTCCATATTTTCAATCCCCAGAGAGCTAAGGTTAGTCATAAACATACTTTTGGCTATCAGATTCATGTGTGGTTTGCTATAGCAACAAACAAAAGCATTAGTCAGAAACTGGCATGAAGCTATAAACACATATTTTTTTGTGATATTACCCAGAGTTAGCTGAATTTATCTGGTACACTGTTGCCACACGACTGCATTGTATTTAGACTATAATCCTGGTTGAATAGGAACATCGTAGAAAACCCAAATAATACATTATAGAGAAATAAGCAAGTCTTTTAACTGATGTTAACTGTCTGAAGATCATGGCCAGATTCTGCTATTGCACTGTTGTAAATTCAGATGAACACTTTCAGGACACAAATTTAGATCAGAGGCTAAAATCAGAATCTGTATCTATGGAATAAAAGGAAAACTATAATTAAAAAAAAAAATCTTCCTTTGCCTTTGCTGTTTTCACCTCCATAATTCTACTGCAGCAAAATGATTAGAGGCAGGTGTTAGCAGATTGCAGTAGGTGGTGTAAGCTCACTGCCAGCACTCCTGGAGCACACTGTGTGCAGCATGGCAGGGAGGGAGCCCTGGGGAGGGCAGTCCCTGTCTGGCTGTGCCTGCACAGCCCTGGGAAGGTGCAGTCTGTGCAGAGCTGGTGTCTGTCCAGCCAGTCTGGGCACGGGAGGAGTGGCTGGTGCAGCAACTCCTGCCTTCCCTGGGGACTTGGTTGGGTTTGTGAGGCGTGCACTGAAATCCCACAGCTCCCAGTCTCTGAGCCAGCCGGTTTAAAGGTTGCCCTGAAGGCTCTACAGAAGTGGTGATTTTTTGCCTAGGCAGAGTAGGGACATTCCTGCTTTATTCCAACCATTTGTCTTCTCATCCCTGCACCTTTTCAGGAACGTGAGCCCTGCTCTGTTTTGACAGCTGCATTTAATAAAAAACATATGCATGAAAAATGTGTTTTCCAGTATTCCTGAGCTGGCACTGCTCTGCAAGGAGAACTTAAACTTCCCTAGAAATTGGTCAGATACATTCACAGATCCCTCTCTTTGAAGGTAAATGTGTGAAGTGGTCATGACCTTCCCTGCTGCAGAGGTGTGCAGAGTGGCATAGCTGTAATATCCACACCTGCCCAAGTGAAAAGAGCAACAAATCCATCAGAACCTCCCTGTACCAACCAGTCTAGAAGCTGTTCACAGGGCCAGTGGTTCCAGCTGCAGAGAGGATAAACCTGCAGCAACATGTACTTTGCACCTGTGTGCTTGAGCCCTCTGAGAACTGGCTTTAGAAGTTCATGGATCAGGAACAAGACCTAGAATTGGCTAAGTTGTGTTCCAAAACCAAAGAATTTTTCTCCTTAACCAACCCCCAGCAGAAGACATGCCCCAGGAGATCCTACACTTCAGCCTTCACTTTGTGCTTTGCTTAGTGTTCTTGAATCTGGGTCCTACACACTTGAGACCCTGGCCCAGGTGTATTTTCAAAACCTTTTGAGATAATTTTTCCACAGTAGATTTTCCTGATGCAGGAGTGTAAAAGGACCTGGTTTTCAGTTAGCAGGACTTCAGGAGGCTTTGAGCAACCTGGTGTAGTGAAAGGTGTCTCTGTCCGTGGCAGGGGGTTGGAATGAGATTATCTTTAAGGTCCTTTCTAAACCATTCAGTTATTCTATGATTCTGTGACTTAATTTGGGTTTATGTGTGGGTTTGTCTTTGCCCTTTTCTCCTGTGTCTCCTTTTGCATCAAGCCCTGCACTTGATTTCTCTGAAAAGAAGAAGAGCTCTGGGTATTTGTCTTTTAAGGCCAGCAGAATGCTTTTCTTTACTCTGTTTTGGTCAAATGGGGGCAGATCTTCTTCATAAGTGTTCAAAGTGGGATTAAGTAGTGTTCAAAGTATTTGCAATGAAGAAAGAAACAAATTCTGCTCTCAGTGTAGTTGCAGAATTCTGTCAACACTGCCCCAACACCACTATATAAAGCAAATATTTCAGTCTCTGCTAAAACCCTCTAACATCTCAGTCCATGGAGGATGTTGGGACTACAGCATTAAAATATGTCACAGTAAAATGGTGGTGGAGCCTTTTGTTTTAGACAGGATAATTTCATGGTAGCAGTCGTTTTCCTTTTCTGGCATTATTGACTGTAAGCTGTGCATAGTGCAAGGAATGCAAATCCACCTTCCTTAGGAGAGGGCAGTGGTCTCCCTGCTGCACACAGAGCTCACAGAGCGCTGAACTACTGCTCAGACAGCAGAGTCAGCACAGGTAGTAAAACACCCTTGGTTTAAAAATACTCTTTGCAAAGAAAAAAAAATACTTAAGAATACTTAATACTTAAAAATATTTTAAAATACTCTTTGCAGAAAACCCTACAGATGGACTGAAGGGCATCTCCAGGTGCCTCCCATTCTTTCCCTTTGCTCAAACTCTTCACAGTTCCACAAATCAAGGTGGTCATTGCTATTCTTCAGAGTGGGGACAAGCCACTGGATTGTTCTCCTGTTGCTCAGATTTAAGGGACTCTGAAGAAGCCACCTTGGAGCTGATCTCAAAAACTGTAACTGAAGCTCCAGGATCTTCCTTTTCCTTATACTTTGTATTGGTACAAAGCTCTTTTATTTCAGTGGAGCTTTTTATCTGGCTGAAGAACAAAATGTAATTTACTCTCCCTTATGAATTAGTCTGAATTTAGCACAGCTGTTTATCAAGAAAAACCTTACCATGTGCTTCCAGAAAGAATGCATCCTGTTTTAACTGAGTTAGAAGATACTTAACCTGAGTGTGAACAGACCATTATGATAAAGCTACTCATTTCCATTAGGTATCATTATTTTCGTATTGCAGAGAAGCTCTGGATGTTTGGAAATGCTATGAATCAGCGTTGATAATCAAATCCAAGAAATACTCCTCTTAGTGCTTTCAAACAACTCCACCCATCTCAATTCATTCACCAGTTACTACATGGATGAGCCACAGTGCAGTTACTTTCTTGCTATTTTAGTCTTTACCCAGAAAGAAATCCAGAACTGCAGTAATGAGTCTTGAAAGAAATGGTTTCTCCCTATAGTTTATACTTGTGCCTGTGAAACCTAAAACTTAAATCTACTTCCTTAACTAAACTGTGTTTCCCTCTAATCTATTAAGCAAGCCTCTTGATTTGTTATTTTTGGGTGCTAGGAGGTAGAGAAATGGAAAATCAGTACTGAACCATTTGAAAACCACATGCAAAGATTCAATTTTATCTTTTCAAAAATATCATGCAACAAAAGTTTGTCAGCGTCAGTTTTTCTTTCTGTAAATTAATTTGCACATAAAATTCCAATGCTTTTCAGTCTTACATAATTATTTCTAATTTCAAACAATGAAGATTAAGGTAACAGATTTAATTTATAAAAGATGACATGTATCAAATAACATGTTTAGAAAATACTGGGGCAAGGTATACATTTGTTAGGGAAAGGTGTTCCAAAAAGAGGTAAAAACCAATGGGCTGAAATCATGAGACAACATTTTCAAGAAGAATTTGGTATGTGACCAACTCAATTATTTTGAAATCTGACCTTTTTGTGACTGAAACCCAAGTTTATAGTCCATTTATTCAGGTTTGAATTACACTGATGTGGGCAGAACTAAGCTAATTTATTTATTTATCTGACTCAATGGATTAGTTTGTCTGTAAATGAGATTTTACGCTTTTGTAAACCCACAGTCTGCATCCAGAAATTCTCTCCAATTTTAAAGAGAATCTCCTACCACACAAAAACAAGGAAAATTGAGCTGTGCCAAATGCTATTTTGCTACTGTCAGTGTTTATTGACAGAAAAGATTTTTATCTTAACAAAGTGAGGGAACTGTTAACTTTATCTTTGATGTAAAATATTTTCCCATAATAATTTTCTGTCACCTTTATCCCATATCTCTTGTATTACATATACATTAAGGAATTTAAAAGCTTAAAAAATATTTTCTTCTGTGGTGATTTACATCCAAACAAGTTGCCCAGGGAATTTTCTCTTGAGCTGAAAACCTGTTTCCAAGGGCAGATATTTATATAAAAGCCCCCATAAAAGGTTGTGGGAAAACTACTAGGTTTTTTTCTGCATTCCTGTTTTGAGAGGGGCTGTGCCCAGCATACCAAAGCGACAGCGAAAGTAGCATCACTCCATTAATATTGCTGTATCTGGGCACTTTGTGCACTGAATTTTATCTGTTGGGTAAAGAGAAATAAAAGTCTTCTAGACCATAAGGACCTTAAGGCCATAAGGATCACAGTACAAACTCTTTCTCTTTATGTACGTATGTATGTGTTTATATTTATCTCTAAATACAAACATTTTTACTGAGCATTGATTGTGATGAGGGGTTTTTTTAAGCAAAGGGTTTGAAGAGCATTTTAAGCAGTTTGGGCTAAAATGTCTGTTTCTAATTTGGAGTGGTAAGTGCCATTTACACAAAGCCTGCATCAGTTTCTTTGGGCTTTTTGCAAAATGTTAGCAGTTCCTCTATTCTTATCTTAAGACCTATTCTTACAGAACAAATGTGCTTTCTACCAAAACCACTGAGAATTAGCATCTTTCTTCAGTGTGTCAGTACTGGGCTACCTTAAGAGACAGCTTGGTGTTACAGCCACTTCTTTTTAAGAAATACTGACTCTGTGGCCAGAGAAATTGAGTCTTGGGGCTGCCAGTCAAGCCTACGCAGGCAGAGAGATCATTTTCCATAAATGCATTCATTTGATTCATTTATAAATCTGAGCAGGGCTGTGCTTTGGCAGTGGAACAGGCAATCTGCTCTGGTAGAAGCCTGAATTCTTGGAAGGGTGAATCAGAGAGGAGAAGGAATGTGGTAAAGTTAATTTTTGTGATCCTTATGGGCCTTATCTGCAATAAGCACCCACCTGCCTGTGCTTCTGGGCAAGTCATGGTAAGCTGAGTTCACAGCTGTCCAGCAGGGAAGACAGCAGCAATCAACTCCTTGCTCTGAGAGGAAGGCAGATGTGCTGTGCATTTCCTTCCCAAGTCTAGTTTGTTATATAGGTGAAGGAGTTTCTTTCAGAAGGGAGAAAACTGCAAGATTTCAATAATTAATATACTGGATAACCAAATAGCTACACAGTAGTTCTACTAGGGTTTCTGAAACTGATAAGCAAGTGAGAGGTCTTAATTTGCAACATGTTCCTGAAACCCTTCTTAAAACTCAGACCATCCAGATGGGCAGTGACACTCCAGGAAATTTTATTTGGGTATCCATACTCCTATTTACTATTTACTGTTTATCCGTACAACTACTTTACATTTATTCACACAGTAGCGAATCAATTGCAAGTAAAACCAGTATATCCCAAGAGAAAAAACTGTTGAGAGTCCCAGGAGATAAAACTGTTGAGGATCAGAGTGGATTACACCAGTCTTTACTGCTTTATTTGGCTGTGAATTGCTAACTCACTTTCTGTCAAAAAGGGTGGTAAGCAATTTTGGTTCAGTCCAGGAGTTTGGGCACACATAGCAACAATTGGCAAAAAGTGATTCCCTTCTCTTGTCATCTTTGTGAGAACAGGCCCTGCAATCCTGGAAAAATCATAATTTATAATTATCCTGATTCACAATTATTCCAATATTATGTAAGAAAACACTGTATGAATTCATGGAGGTAGTAAAGCACAGACTGGAAACCCAATCTGTCTCGTAAAACCTGAGAGAGAGGAAAACTCTTGCCTAACACACACAAGACAGAGACACGGGGCAGGAAGTTACACCTGCCCTCCATGCCAACAGACTAAAACTGGGGATGATACAAAACTTGTAATTCTGAGACAGAACCATGGCCTAGGGGAAGCAACACCAAACCTCTGGTTGCCTGCTGGGTACCATGAGCATTTACATTTTTCACTCATGTTTTAGCTAGGAAGAGGAGGGACAGACCAGAAGAGCCAAATACAGCTATCAACCACTGCTGTCTGATCTTGCTGTCTCTCTTGGACATCCCTCTATTCATGTTCTTGTAATAAACTTTGGTTAAGAGCTTATTTTCGAACTCTGTTACTTGTAGGAAACATTATTCTGTTTCAGTAAGAGGTGAAATATCAGACTAATGAAATATTTTAGCCAGTATTTTATCCTTGTAACAGAAGAGTTATGTGAATCTGGCCAAACTACATTTCCTCTATAGCCAAGTAACCAATAAATGATGATAGCTAGATGAAAGTCATTAACTCAGGATCTGCGAAATTTCAGTTTGACAGTTGGAAAAAAAAGTCCCCAGTGCTTTTCATGTGAAAATATGACTCAAACTGAGAAGGTCTGTGCAGAGCCCCACCAGAGTGATTTATTTTCACATTCTGAATTGTTCTATGGTTTCTATTAAGTTTATCTTTGCCATCAGAGAAAAGGTAGACCACTGTAAGAATCAAGAACTTCTTTCTTCAGCCTTCCTAAAGGTTTTGCTCCTATTGTGAAGTGTGAGCAGGAATGCTTTTAATACTTTTAAATCTGTGGGCAAAGCTTATCAATAAACACACACTCATGGGAAAGACATTCACTCTTCTTTTCATCTGGGGGCTGTTAGTTTTTGGTTTTATGGTAGTGTTTATATAATTTCTTAGTTGCCAGTGCTCTTAAACATCTTTCCTGATATTAGTCAACCTGTAGAAAATGCTCTATAAAATCCTACAGAGCTCAGTATGGTCTTCAAGGAACCTTAATTCCTGAGACATTTCCCTGCTTGGATGTACTTTGCAGAGCAAAGTACTGTTCCTTTTGATAAAAATAAGTGTTAACTTCGCGGACAATCCTCTGGCTGGGCAAGGAGACTCATGATTGTAACTCACATATATATAATGTCTTCAAAAGGTTTTGAGATGAAATGATTTGAAGGCTTTTAATGAAGTACTCTAACAGCCAACAAGGGCAGCTTAACATACCAAAGCAATGAATCAAAACATCTTGTTCATGCCTTGAATGGAAGGAAACTATTCACACACGTTTGTTATTTGGGAGTAGCTGCTCCTTTAGCACGACTGTGCCCCTGCTTTCGGCTCCCAGGTCCGAGCTGCATTCATCACAGCACAAGTATGCAGCCCAGGGACCGAGTGCAGCCAAGGGGCATTGCCAAACCAGAGCAAAACAAAGGCAGGAGTGTAGCTTGAACACCGGCCCAGCTGGTTCTGATAGCATCCCGCTGATAAGGAGGCCTGTTAAACTCCTTCAGCAGCAAAATCTTTATCTTCATTCCACAGAGCAGCCCTTTGTCTTCATCCCACAGAAATTTCAGGGCTTGGTGGGGAGGGTCCCACTGCCAGCACAGAGCAGAGGGGAAGCACTAAAGGGGTGGTGCTGATGCTCACTTTAACACCTTTCTTTGAGGCAGAACGGCTGCTTTTGCACTGTGGCAGCCGTTCCGTGCAGAGCTGACAGGCTGGTTCTTCTAGGTGGAGCTGCTGTGTGCCCCACTGTCCCGCTGGCAGCGGTTCAAGGGAAGTAACACGGCATTCCAGCCATGGAGGGCTGGGAGAGGCAGCTCTCCGTGACAGTGGAGCCATCCATGGCCATGGAGCCTGTCCTGACAAAGTAACAGCCAAGTGTCCCCATCCATGGCCATGGAGCCTGCCCCTATAGAGTGACAGCTGAGTGTCCCCATCCATGGCCATGGAGCCTGCCTGGATAGAGTGACAGCTGAGTGTCCCCATCCATGGCCATGGAGCCTGCCCCTATAGAGTGACAGCTGAGTGTCCCCATCCATGGCCATGGAACCTGCTGGATAGAGTGACCGCTGAGTGTCCCCATCCATGGCCATGGAGCCTGTCCTGACAAAGTAACAGCCGAGTGTCCCCATCCATGGCCATGGAGCCTGCTGGAGAGAGTGACAGCTGAGTGTCCCCATCCATGGCCATGGAGCCTGCCCCTATAGAGTGACAGCCGAGTGTCCCCATCCATGGCCATGGAGCCTGCCCCTATAGAGTGACAGCCGAGTGTTCCCATCCATGGCCATGGAGCCTGCCCGGACAGAGTGACAGCTGAGTGTCCCCATCCATGGCCATGGAGCCTGTCCCTATAGAGTGACAGCCGAGTGTCCCCATCCATGGCCATGGAGCCTGCCCCTATAGAGTGACAGCCGAGTGTCCCCATCCATGGCCATGGAACATGCTGGATAGAGTGACAGCTGAGTGTCCCCATCCATGGCCATGGAGCCTGCCTGGATAGAGTGACAGCTGAGTGTCCCCATCCATGGCCATGGAGCCTGCCCCAATAGAATGACAGCCGAGTGTCCCCATCCATGGCCATGGAGCCTGCCCCTATAGAGTGACAGCTGAGTGTCCCCATCCATGGCCATGGAGCCTGCTGGAGAGAGTGACAGCCGAGTGTCCCCATCCATGGCCATGGAGCCTGTCCCTATAGAGTGACAGCCGAGTGTCCCCATCCATGGCCATGGAGCCTGCCCCTATAGAGTGACAGCTGAGTGTCCCCATCCATGGCCATGGAACATGCTGGATAGAGTGACAGTCGAGCATTCCTGCTGAGCTCCAGCCATGCCCTGGAGCCCTGCCCAGCAGTTGCTGTAACTCAGTCCGTGGGATCTTGCAGGACAATGGAATGAATCTAGGTCCTTGGAATGCGCTAGGAAATCACTGTAGAAGATGAACCTCTTGATTTTTTTTTTGCTGGTGGCTTTCCCCAGCATCGCTGGAGCTGTTGACTGGAAATGCCACAAACCTTCTCGAGGTCGTGGTGGAGCCTGCGCAGGCTGTGCAAGATGCTGTGCTACAACCGTGTTTAAACCTCCTGGCAGCTTCCTTCAGGAACACAGCACATGCATAGCAAGGTTTATTTGCAGACACTTTCAGATTCTTATCTTTGCAGCTGATGCTTGCAGGATCATTTCCCTCCAGCCTTGCTTGCTTGGAAGTCAGGTGAGCTTACCTATCTGAAAAAGTGCTCTTGAGAGGCCAAGATGAATGGCATGTGCATAGTGTTCCTGTTACCAAGTGCTTTCCTAAACTGGGACCTGGAATTTAAAACATTCTAAGTATTCTAAGTATTCCCTATTTCAACTATAAGACGTGAATCAGAAGGAGCTGCAGGACCTCACGGCAGCACTGCTCAGGAGCTGTAAGAGCTCTGAGGGAGGAAAAGGAATCCCAGTAATTGTGATACTTGCAGGGAGAGCAAGCTGTGGGGGGAAAATCAGGCACACCATCCATCTGGAGAGAGGGATGTGGTTTTAAAACCAAAAGACTTTCTGGAGAAATGCATTAGCAGTTACCAGCCATTCATGCATGAGGAATAACAGCCCTGTGTGGCAGGGTGCCTGGGGGCAGAGGGACAGACAGACCTGCAGGTACAGGGACTGATGGTACAGGAGCCAGCTGAAGCTGTCCCTGACAGCAGCCATTCACAGCTGTTTTTTACAACAAGACATAAGCCCATGAGGGAGCACCATGAAAACTGCTAACCTACATGTATGAATTCTTTAGTGGGTCAAACACAGTGCCAACTACGACAATGACATTAAATTATTACTGCTGTTGTTTGTCTTGCAATTATTCATTCCTCCTCCTCCTTATTAATAACACAAATGAGGTTATGTGTCCAGAGCATGCTTTGCACTGTCAGAAAAGACCTGATCTAAAGATGTCCCAGCCTTGCCCACATGTCAAGGTACAAGTTTTCTAACTGGCTATGGACTCAGAGTTATTTCCACAACATTGCACAAACAGAACTGTTGGTTTCTTGTCACAGCTTAGAAATGGTAACTAGCAAATGTCAAAATCCTCATAAAGAAAAGGCATAGAGTGTGTTATTGTTAATAACAATAAGTGAGTGAGCAAAGCAAAAAAGTTCTTACCTCTGGACAGATATTTATCATGGATCAGGTTTCTGTCTGTTAAGAAATTATTTGTTGAAGTAACATTGAAGTTGATGCAAGGAAAAGTATGCTTAAAGATGAGAGCAGATCACTTAAATTCACTATTCATATGCAAATACAACTTTAGTACAAAATCTTAAAAAGCAAAAAGCCCAAATCTAAGAACTGCAGAAAAAGGGCTATAGTCTGGAAGCAGAGAAGCTAGGATGATCAGCAAAAAACATTTTTGTTTCTTTTATTAACATCTCTGGTATTTTCATGTACTATTTTATTTTTAAATGTATAGATCACAGGAATTTTATATGCCAGTGTTCCAATTAAAACTAGGTTTCTCTTTATACAATACATTAAAGCACATTTGATTCAAATTCAATGACACTGTCATACTTGGAATTCATTATATTGTATCAAATGTGATTTTGGAGACTGTTGCCCACTGAATGTGAATACCAAAAAAAATGCCTGCTTTTACTTTTTTCCTTCTGGTTTTGCCCAAACAGTCCATCTGGGTTGCTAGGCTAAAGATAAAATAATTTTAAAATAATTGCATTTCAAAAAGCAGATACACATTTCAGTCATATGATATGAAAATGATCCAGCCTATATAACTCCTACTGCTTACTTTCAAAAAATTCCCTTGTTCTGAAGTCAGTCCAGTAGCTATTAGGAGTAGTCACTGATGTAAATTCCATCTTGTTTATGAAAACATTTTGAACAAAGCATTGATTGTCCAGGGTCCATAAAAAAAAAGTTAAAATCTATAAAATGTTGGCATTGCTACTATTCAGGGCATGAGAATGACATGCATATAAATCATAGTTTATTGGCAAAGGCTTTTCTACTCAGAAAGAAGGCTTTGCTGAAAATGTACTGCAATGCCTCTCTTTTATAGATTTCTTTTGAAAGTGTTCTGAATCAGGAAATAATCAGAAGCAAATCTTAGTTTACAGTGGGAATCAAGGGCACAAGGAGTCTTTTATGACATGGGTTAGCTATCATAGAGGGGCAGCCTATGGAGAGTTTGGGGAAATCAGGGTGGATGGAAAAGCCTCAGTGTGAAGCTTTGGGAGGGAAGGTCATCTGTGTGTCTGATGCCCCTCCATGCAGTCTCACCCACCTCTCTGTTAGCCCTGGGGACAGTAATATGTTGGTTGATTTTTTTAGGAGAAGGCGCTACTATCACAGTTTAGGAGAGGTGCTGTACTTGCATTGCTCAGGTTCCAGACAACTGAAGTGTCACTGAAGTTACATCAGAGTTAAACAAGAGTGAACCAGCCTAAGAAGTCTCACAGATGATACTTTCCTCTTTCTTTTCCAGTAGCAAAATTATTGGCAGCCACCAGGGATCAATGCTGTAGTTAATGCTGGAGTGCTGCACTGAAGAGCAAACACTCCAGCAATCCAAGCAATTTTCTGTTAAGTCATTCTACTGGACTGCAGGGCTTGTGGGTGGGATTCTCCCAAGTGAAAAATATGGCAATTCCACAAGACGAAGTCCTTACTATTTCTTGGAATTTTAGTAACAGCCATAAAATTTATTGTTGGCACCTGAATCTTTAGAAGCACTAGGCAAATTGAACAATCAAGCATCAATCCCGCAGCTCTTCTCCTCATATGATGCTTATTAAAATACATTTGGTGAAGCCCTTCATGAATGGATTCCAGAATTTTCAAGCAGAAGTGCTTAAAATCAGGTTCATAACTCCATGTCTAAATTTTTATATGGTTATGCTGATTTTTCAGTTGGTTTGAGCTTCTGAAGACTAAAAATGCTAGAGCTTTTGAAAAAAAAATCTCAAACTAAATTTCAGGCAGGTAATTAATCTGAGCTAAAATGTGCATTAAGACCATTTTCTAGAATTTGCTAGTATTGTCCATTGTAGGTGTCAGGACTAGTGCTGTGAAGGCTAAAGGACAAATGGTTTGGCAGCCCTGATGTGTTCTGGGTTGATCCTAATTCCCTGGAGCTGGAATGCTGCAGGAGAACTGATTATGATGATGTACATATCAAGGCTAATGTGGATTGCCTTTTATTTTATCAAGTTTGGAAGCCTGACCCACAGATTGGTAGGGGATATTCCCACTGGAAGCACACTGTTTCCATCCATCTTAACAAATTGGTCCGTCACTGATCACTGGGGCATAACTCTTGCTAAACTTTGCCTGTACTATATCATTTCATCTTCAAAAAACCGAGGAAGGAGTAAATGTAGATCAGAAAACTATGAGGAGTGACCAGCAAAATTCCAGCCACTTTAACAAGAGCTTGGCAACGTGTGTTAAGTCAGTGATTGCAGACATGACTAAGTCGTGCCATCTTGTCTGCACACAGAGTGTGTAACGTCCAGAAATCTTGTGTTCCAGCCCAAGGATTCTCTGTTTAAAACAGACAATGAGTTGCACAGTTCTTCTTGTCAGTTGTTTTCTCCAGTTTTTGAGCATATTTTTAAGCCAGAGGATCTGTTTAGTAGAGCCAAAGCTATGTATAGTAATGGCAGTTGCAGAACTGAGTGTTGGGGATCTAGACAGTCTGATGGCTTGGAAAAAACAAGCATGGAGACAGGAAAGAGACATAGTTATTGGGACAAGGACTTGGGCATGTGTGTGGATAGCTGGTGCATTAGGGAATATGTAGTTCGGCCACACTGTCCTCTACTGGTTAAGGCTGGATCTCTGAAAACATTTCTAATTCATGTTGTTTTCATTCTTTGGTGCCCAATTTAAAGGCAAGCGTTTCAAGGGGATCATACTTTCAGACAGCTTCACCTCTGTCTGCCTCAATACTTTTAAAAACTAGGAAAACAGTGTCTTTTGTACTGGAATCCATTCATGATATTTACTCTCCTGTTCTTAAGACCTTTGTCAGAAGTGAGGAGGAGTTTCAATATGGGGAATTTCAATCAATTTAATTCATTGTGAATTAGCAAACTGTTAATTACTGATTTTGTTATTTTAAAGAATAGAACAACTCAGGGAAAAACACTTCAGATTCCTTCTGTACACGTCTCCTTCCCTTTTTCTGGTCTCCAATCCCTCCAAGCCTTCACTGTGGGCTATGCTCCATCCCTTTGGAAAGATGGGGGCTGGCGGAGGAGACAGGGGTCAGCAGATGGTCGATGCTTTTCTTTTTCTAAAGATATCAGAAATACTCATATCCAAAAATGTAAAGGCTTTTGTGAAGGAGAAAAACCCCCCAGCTTCGAGAAAATGTGGAATTAGAAGTAAACCAGATTATAACCCCTGTCCGTAGGGAGAGCTAGATGATCTTTAAGGTTCTTTCCTGTGATGCTGGGAATCTAAATTAAAGCAGGCCTTTCCAGTGGCCTGTGCACAGCCGTTGCCCTGCTGCTGCAGGGGGTTTCAGCTTGCAAGCTGACAGCTCTGTGCTCTGTGTGGATCATGCAGGGACCAACAACGACAACCTGTGTGCTGCTTTCAGGTTCTGGACGACAGCTGAGACCGGCCGAGCCCCCGGGAGATGCTGATGCCGATGCAGATGCAGAGGAGGAAGATTCTGTGAGTTTTTTAGAGTTGAATTTTTCTGTGATGACAGTTTGGCAAAAGGGGATCTTAAATATTTTGTTTATGGCTAGGTCTTGCTGGTGGTTTTGCTTCCCATTAAAAATGTTGTATTTTTGGGATTGTCCTGCCAGCTCAAAACCCAGAAAGATGTTTCAGTGTAAAGGGATCTGCTCTTTGCCATGGTTCATCGGCATAAGTTTACTACCAAGACTTAGCAAACTATTACATGGCTGTTAACTACAGTAACGTTTCTTTAAGGATTTAGACAGTTTAGGTTCCCTGTTGTCTGACTGGAGAAGGAAGAATGCCAATTGCTTGTCAGCAGAAATTCCTGCTGGGACTTTTGCTTGCTTATAGAGGGCAATAAAGTTTGAAGCCATTGGATGCAAAGTTTAGGTATGCAAATAGAGCAGGGAAGGGTTTTTTTTTTTAAACTTTTTCAGTTATTACTAATTGATCTGTCTGTTTTCAGTCTGTTCAGTTTGTAGATACACACAATACATAAAGAAAATCAAAATAAGCTTACCACTGGGTTTTGTCTCTCAGAACTCTGTCCCTTGTGGTTTTGAGTGCTTTAACATGAGAACTGTATTTGTTCTTGACCTAAAAAAAGAGTTACTGGTTATTTTTTATCCACCATCACTAATTTTTATTCAGAAGGACACTATGGATAGCTAGAGAAACATTCCTAAAAACGAGTCACTGTTTAATGGTGGGTGTTCCTTTACCACTGCTCATGTCTTTTCCACAGGTTACTGAAGTGGCAGTAGAGGACATTCGTCCAAGGCCACAAGGATCCTCTCCAGTTTATGAGTATCCCGTAGAAGAAGACTATTTAAAGGCAAGATAACTAAATTTTCATGCAGGCATGGCTTTATCAAGTTGATTCAAGAGGCTTTAGCTCCCACAAGTAGCAGAGCTTCACATGCCATAGAATGGGACATTGCTGCAGCCATATTATCTTCCTGTCCCCACCAAAACTGCATCTCTGTTCATTGATGGATTTATTTTGTGCTGGGCTTCCTGACCACGTTCTTCTTTCTTTGCAAGAAAATGCATTTGACTTAATTCTGTAGAGGAACAAGGCAGAGAGCATAAAGAAATTGTAGTGTTTTTCCTGTTCGAATATATGGCCTGAACCTAACTAATAAGTATTTCAAAATTACCTATACCTTTTGGTTATTCAAAGTTAGAGATTTAATTACTACAGCCATGTTAAGTAGGCAACAGTTTAAAATTCATGCTGAAGTTAAATAAGTTAAAAAAAATACATTTACAAAATTGAAAGATGAACAATATAGTACATTAGGACACAGAAAAGCTCCCAATATCTTAAGACATTTGATCTCTGACCAAGTGCAAATTTTCTTACAATGGGGTCTGATTTAATGCAAATTTTGGTACAATGAAGGAAGGCCTTGGCATCTAATTTACTGCTGGGATTATTATAGTTAAATAATTCATGTTGCACATGGCACTTGATCCTGATTTTGCTCTGTTGCCAATAAAGTCAGCCTCATTTCTTGCTCTAAACCAGGAATTTTAACTGACTCTTGTTGTACTTAAGAACACTGTGGCTTCTGAACTTGAAATAATTAAAAATTGTTTTTCAGTCTCAAGAAGAAAACAAAAAACATTCTACAGACAAATCAAAGCAGAGTCATCCACAGGTCAGTCTAAAAGCACTCTGTAGTTTTAGGTATGAGCTTTGTAAGTAATAAAGTTTGTTAAAACACACAGACATGAATGGGTGGACAGAAGGAAGGACAAATGGGCAAAGAATCACTTTGGACTTGTTTTGATCAGGAACTTCATGAATGGCCAAGTTGTGGCACAGGCAGGAACATTTATTTGTCCTATTTGTGGTCCTTCCACAAATAGGACAAATAAATTCTAAAAAGAATTCTTTTTAGAATTCTTTCTTTAGCCTTCTCTGATTTGAGTGCAGTACAGCATTAGCTCTTATTCTGACTTTTCTGGTCCATTGACTTTAATTCAAGTGGTTAACATCTTCACAGAAAATACAGTCTTTCAGCCATATATTTCATATTTTAAAATTATAATCTATTTTCCCTATGACCCTGATTCAACATAACCCTAACACATGTGCTTAATTGTAATTTAGAATCAAACCCACACTAAGTATATCCTCTGTTTTGGATAATCTTTTTTGAGCTATTGAAAATATACCTGAGTAGATTAAATTTTTTATTGTAGAACAACTTAGAACCCTTTAATGCAAATTAATAAAAACTATAAATTCACATATTTTTCTATCTCTAGGAGACAATGGAAGTGACCCTGAAAACAGAAGTGGAAGCTGGAGCTAGTGGTTTTAGTGTGAAAGGTGGAGGAAATGAAGGAATATTTATTAAAAAAGTACTTAAGGAATCTCCTGCTTCAAAAATATTTAGTCTTAGAGAAGGTACAGTATGATTTTTTATTTTGTTTTGATTTTATTCTGTATCTTTAAATAATGAAAATTGTAGCTGTGTGATCAGCCATCTCTTTAGGTATCAGAAATAGTAGATTTCAAACCAACTAATGTTATTTATGAGCTTAACCTGTCCATATTAATAATTTCTAAGATCACTTGCTTGAAAAATAATGAAATGTGATGTTTTTTGCATACCATTAAAAAAAGTCCTTTTTCACTGGAACAGTGGAAAAGACACATAGAAAGTAGTATATGCAAAACTAAAATGGAAAAAAAAACTATAAGAAAACACAAAGTAATTAAAATTATGTATTATTCCACTTACAGGTGATCAGCTTCTAAGTGCTACAATATTTTTCGATAATATCAAATATGAAGATGCACTCAAGATTCTCCAATATTCCGAGCCATACAGAGTCCAATTCAGCCTCAAAAGAAAAATTTCCGTGCACGAAGATCTGGAACACTCTACAGCCCAGCACAAAAAGGAAAGGATAGGCCAGGTACATTTCTGAATAGTTTACAAAGTTTGGGTAACATACTATAGTAATGTGCAGTGTGGAAATAGATCATAAAACACACACTTGTGTCTTCTTAAGATTTATGCATGTGTTTAGTTACTAGCATGAATATTCATTACTTAAAAAAATCCCACACAATATTTGCAGCTTTTTAAATATCTTGAGTGAGACTATGGATTTTATATAAATCCACAATCTTGTTTTAGGTGGTGAAAATACTCTTTGCTGAGTCTGCATTTTTAAATTGTTAATTGTCCACTGATGGAACAGACTTGGGTAATCTCTGTAATACTTTTAATAAGTATGTTCAAAAATGTAAAATATCAGTAAAAATTTTAATCCAAAGCTTCTCTGTAAGATTTTTCTATTAAAAAAATCTGTGTCTAACCACTGATGTTTTGCCAGACCTCTTCATAGGTTTCCATCAAATTATATTTTCTTCATATATGTATACATATACATAAATACTATATATAACATATATTTGTACAGGATAAATAGAAATATAGATAGATAGATAGATAGATGTATGCATACATACATACCTACAGAAACCACTGTTTGCTGTAAAATTTTGAAAGGAATATCTTCAGAAATCCATATATTACAGTCCATTTGTTTTATGTAATTTCTGCCTGACATTGCGTATTTTTATAATCTTCAGGATTTTTTAATATAAGTAGATACTAGTAATAAAAAGAACATTTTTCTACATGTTTTAAGGTATGTTTTTTATTCTCTGTTGCACCTATATTTAGGTTACTTGTAATCTTCTGAATACTATTTGTTCTTTTAGGAAAAAGAACTCAGTGAGAGCATTCCTGAAGAAACACTGCATGTTTCAGGAAAATCCATTTCAGAAGAAGACAGGGAAACATTAATTGTAAGCCAAAGAGTAGGAAGAAGTAAGAGACCTAAAAAAGATAGATTATCATGGCCAAAATTTCAATCAATCAAAAATAAAAAGATATTGAGGCACAGAAGATCTCATAGTACATCAGATGCATATGAGCCTGCTTTGCAGGATATTTCCCCTACAAGCACGGACACAGAGTCTCAATTTCCACAAGAGGTCCATACCAAAGAGAAAAAAGGAAGCCAAAGGAAGCTGAAGTTCCCTAGCATTGGATTCAGAATGCACAGGTCCAAACCAGAAACACAAGAGAAGCAAAAAAAAGAAATAAAAACGACACTGATCTCTGAAAGAGAAAAGATGCATAAATATGATATAAGCCTGGAAAATCCTGAAATTTTAACTGTTGAATATACCACATCTCCTGCTTATGAAATGAAGACAGGGGAGGGACATGAAACTTTAACAAAAGACTTAAAAGAAATTAAAAATGGCATTCCTTCTCATGTAAAACAATGCCCTGAAGTTGAAATAAGCATTAAAAAAGACAAGGAAACATCATCAAAATTTAGTGTACCTGAAGTACCAGACATAACAACAGAGATACCAAAGCCTAGTTTAGAAACTGCTGATCTGAAAGGAAGCCCAACTAAAAAATCACCACAAGCCTCATCAAAATCCCGAAAAAAGAAACAGAAGGGAACAGCAGATAAAAAAGATGGAGAAAGTGGAATTAACATAGACTTGATGGGTCACAGTGCTAAAGGATCTGTGCAGGTAAAAGGCCTAGAAGTTGGCACTGCTAAAGTAGAATTACAGACATCTGAAACACTGGAAACAGGAGAAAAACAAGCAGAACAAGACACACAAATACTAAATATTCAGAAAATAAATTATGGAATTTCAGTGCCCAAAAGAAAAGAGACAGAGACTGACACTACCAAACAGGGAAGTGATGTTCCACAGTCAGTACAAGAAAAGACAGCTGATATGACTTCAGAGGACAGCAGGAATTTCAATGTGAAAACTCTTTTGTCAGATGCACAATCAGATGTATCTACTTGGAAAATACAAATGCCATCATTCAAAGTAGCCAAAGCACCTAAAACAGACATGAAAATAACAAGAGACGAAAGCAAAGAGGACACAGAAGATAAGATAAAAAAGGAAAGTATGCAGGAAGATGGCATGCCCACAAATGACAAAGTCTTAAACATAGACATTGAAATGAAGAGAGGAGAAAAAGATACAGAGGGGAAAGAAAGCAAATTCAGACTGCCAAAGTTAAAATTCCCCACATTTACCTGGTCAAATACCAAGGAAGAAACAACCCAACATGAAGCACAGATAAGTGATGGGGAACTAAAAGTGCAAACCCTGGAAAATGCAGGAGGACATCAGGTAAGTGGACCACATGAAAACATTACGGTCCCAAGTGCTGAAATGGAAATAGGAATATCCATAGGAAAAATAGATGAAAACGATATAATACAAAAACCTGAAGACCACTTGCCAAGTCAGAAAAAACAAGCTATAAAATCTTCGCCAATAAAAATTAAAACTGAGGATGCAAAAGGCAAGATACAGATTTCAAAAACAGATATTGAAATAGAGAAGTGGGAATTCGATGACAAATCAAAACCTGAAATTTCAGAAAATACACAATCTAATAAAAAACCTCCCAAGGTTGACATCAGCCTGCCCTCGGTCGACGTCACTCTTCCACAGGCCAGCGTCGACCTGCAGGCCCCCGAGGCCAGCCTTAGCCTTGAAGGAGAAGCCAAAGTCCCAGAGAAGGAGGCCACCAAGACCAAGGACGGCAAGTTCAAGATGCCCAAGTTCGGCATGCCTTCCTTTGGCTGGTCCAGCAGCAGAGAGGCCAAGGGCACCGTGGCCGCCGAGGTGGACGTCAGCCTCCCGGAGCCTCAAGTGACGGTGCCTTCCGGAACCACTGAGGTGGAGGTGACCCTGCCCACGGCTGATATCCAAGCGCCCAGTGTGGAAGTGACCGTCGAGACGGGCACCGTAGCAGCAGAGGGTGAGAAAGGCCGATTCAAGATGCCCGACGTCAAGATGCCCAGCGTCAAGCTGCCCAAAGTCAAAGCTCCCCAGGCGCAGGTCAGCCTGCCCAAGGCCGAGGTCTCGCTGCCCAAAGGCCCGGAGGGCGAAGTCGCCCTGCAGGGCCCCGAGGCCGAAGCCAGCCTGGAGGTGGCCGCTGGCAAAGCGGAGGGCGGCGGCATGAAAATACACATGCCCAAAGTCAAGGTGCCCAGCGTGGTCTTCTCCAAGCCCACCATCAAGTCTCCCAAACTGGAGGCAGACGTCAGCCTCCCGCAGGCAGAGCTCAAGGCCGCTGACGCCGACATCACTGTCACGGCCCCCGAGGTCAAGCTGCCCTCCGTTGAAGGCTCCCTGGAGCTCCAGGCGCTCGACGTAGATCTCAAAGCTCCCTCCGCCGAAGGCAAGCTGCAGCTGGAAGGCACGGGCCTGAAAGGCAAGCTCAAGATGCCCAAATTTGACAAGCCCAAATTCACAGCGTCCTCCCCCAAGGCCGAGGTGCCCACAGCCGAGGTCAGCCTGCCCAGCGCTGAGGTCGTGCTCCCCTCCGCCACCATGACGGCCGCAGCGGAGGGCACTGGCGTGAAGCTGGAGAAGCCCTCCCTCAAGATGCCCAAAGCTGACATCAAAGCTCCCAAGGTGGACATCAGCCTGCCCTCGGTCGACTTCACTCTTCCACAGGCCAGCGTCGACCTGCAGGCCCCCGAGGCCAGCCTTAGCCTTGAAGGAGAAGCCAAAGTCCCGGAGAAGGAGGCCACCAAGACCAAGGACGGCAAGTTCAAGATGCCCAAGTTCGGCATGCCTTCCTTTGGCTGGTCCAGCAGCAGAGAGGCCAAGGGCACCGTGGCCGCCGAGGTGGACGTCAGCCTCCCGGAGCCTCAAGTGACGGTGCCTTCCGGAACCACTGAGGTGGAGGTGACCCTGCCCACGGCTGATATCCAAGCGCCCAGTGTGGAAGTGACCGTCGAGACGGGCACCGTAGCAGCAGAGGGTGAGAAAGGCCGATTCAAGATGCCCGACGTCAAGATGCCCAGCGTCAAGCTGCCCAAAGTCAAAGCTCCCCAGGCGCAGGTCAGCCTGCCCAAGGCCGAGGTCTCGCTGCCCAAAGGCCCGGAGGGCGAAGTCGCCCTGCAGGGCCCCGAGGCCGAAGCCAGCCTGGAGGTGGCCGCTGGCAAAGCGGAGGGCGGCGGCATGAAAATACACATGCCCAAAGTCAAGGTGCCCAGCGTGGTCTTCTCCAAGCCCACCATCAAGTCTCCCAAACTGGAGGCAGACGTCAGCCTCCCGCAGGCAGAGCTCAAGGCCGCTGACGCCGACATCACTGTCACGGCCCCCGAGGTCAAGCTGCCCTCCGTTGAAGGCTCCCTGGAGCTCCAGGCGCCCGACGTAGATCTCAAAGCTCCCTCCGCCGAGGGCAAGCTGCAGCTGGAAGGCACGGGCCTGAAAGGCAAGCTCAAGATGCCCAAATTTGACAAGCCCAAATTCACAGCGTCCTCCCCCAAGGCCGAGGTGCCCACAGCCGAGGTCAGCCTGCCCAGCGCTGAGGTCGAGCTCCCCTCCGCCACCGTGACGGCCGCAGCGGAGGGCACTGGCGTGAAGCTGGAGAAGCCCTCCCTCAAGATGCCCAAAGCTGACATCAAAGCTCCCAAGGTGGACATCAGCCTGCCCTCGGTCGACGTCACTCTTCCACAGGCCAGCGTCGACCTGCAGGCCCCCGAGGCCAGCCTTAGCCTTGAAGGAGAAGCCAAAGTCCCAGAGAAGGAGGCCACCAAGACCAAGGACGGCAAGTTCAAGATGCCCAAGTTCGGCATGCCTTCCTTTGGCTGGTCCAGCAGCAGAGAGGCCAAGGGCACCGTGGCCGCCGAGGTGGACGTCAGCCTCCCGGAGCCTCAAGTGACGGTGCCTTCCGGAACCACTGAGGTGGAGGTGACCCTGCCCACGGCGGATATCCAAGCGCCCAGTGTGGAAGTGACCGTCGAGACGGGCACCGTAGCAGCAGAGGGTGAGAAAGGCCGATTCAAGATGCCCGACGTCAAGATGCCCAGCGTCAAGCTGCCCAAAGTCAAAGCTCCCCAGGCGCAGGTCAGCCTGCCCAAGGCCGAGGTCTCGCTGCCCAAAGGCCCGGAGGGCGAAGTCGCCCTGCAGGGCCCCGAGGCCGAAGCCAGCCTGGAGGTGGCCGCTGGCAAAGCGGAGGGCGGCGGCATGAAAATACACATGCCCAAAGTCAAGGTGCCCAGCGTGGTCTTCTCCAAGCCCACCATCAAGTCTCCCAAACTGGAGGCAGACGTCAGCCTCCCGCAGGCAGAGCTCAAGGCCGCTGACGCCGACATCACTGTCACGGCCCCCGAGGTCAAGCTGCCCTCCGTTGAAGGCTCCCTGGAGCTCCAGGCGCCCGACGTAGATCTCAAAGCTCCCTCCGCCGAGGGCAAGCTGCAGCTGGAAGGCACGGGCCTGAAAGGCAAGCTCAAGATGCCCAAATTTGACAAGCCCAAATTCACAGCGTCCTCCCCCAAGGCCGAGGTGCCCACAGCCGAGGTCAGCCTGCCCAGCGCTGAGGTCGAGCTCCCCTCCGCCACCGTGACGGCCGCAGCGGAGGGCACTGGCGTGAAGCTGGAGAAGCCCTCCCTCAAGATGCCCAAAGCTGACATCAAAGCTCCCAAGGTGGACATCAGCCTGCCCTCGGTCGACGTCACTCTTCCACAGGCCAGCGTCGACCTGCAGGCCCCCGAGGCCAGCCTTAGCCTTGAAGGAGAAGCCAAAGTCCCAGAGAAGGAGGCCACCAAGACCAAGGACGGCAAGTTCAAGATGCCCAAGTTCGGCATGCCTTCCTTTGGCTGGTCCAGCAGCAGAGAGGCCAAGGGCACCGTGGCCGCCGAGGTGGACGTCAGCCTCCCGGAGCCTCAAGTGACGGTGCCTTCCGGAACCACTGAGGTGGAGGTGACACGGCGGATATCCAAGCGCCCAGTGTGGAAGTGACCGTCGAGACGGGCACCGTAGCAGCAGAGGGTGAGAAAGGCCGATTCAAGATGCCCAACGTCAAGATGCCCAGCGTCAAGCTGCCCAAAGTCAAAGCTCCCCAGGCGCAGGTCAGCCTGCCCAAGGCCGAGGTCTCGCTGCCCAAAGGCCCGGAGGGCGAAGTCGCCCTGCAGGGCCCCGAGGCCGAAGCCAGCCTGGAGGTGGCCGCTGGCAAAGCGGAGGGCGGCGGCATGAAAATACACATGCCCAAAGTCAAGGTGCCCAGCGTGGTCTTCTCCAAGCCCACCATCAAGTCTCCCAAACTGGAGGCAGACGTCAGCCTCCCGCAGGCAGAGCTCAAGGCCGCTGACGCCGACATCACTGTCACGGCCCCCGAGGTCAAGCTGCCCTCCGTTGAAGGCTCCCTGGAGCTCCAGGCGCCCGACGTAGATCTCAAAGCTCCATCCGCCGAAGGCAAGCTGCAGCTGGAAGGCACGGGCCTGAAAGGCAAGCTCAAGATGCCCAAATTTGACAAGCCCAAATTCACAGCGTCCTCCCCCAAGGCCGAGGTGCCCACAGCCGAGGTCAGCCTGCCCAGCGCTGAGGTCGAGCTCCCCTCCGCCACCGTGACGGCCGCAGCGGAGGGCACTGGCGTGAAGCTGGAGAAGCCCTCCCTCAAGATGCCCAAAGCTGACATCAAAGCTCCCAAGGTGGACATCAGCCTGCCCTCGGTCGACGTCACTCTTCCACAGGCCAGCGTCGACCTGCAGGCCCCCGAGGCCAGCCTTAGCCTTGAAGGAGAAGCCAAAGTCCCAGAGAAGGAGGCCACCAAGACCAAGGACGGCAAGTTCAAGATGCCCAAGTTCGGCATGCCTTCCTTTGGCTGGTCCAGCAGCAGAGAGGCCAAGGGCACCGTGGCCGCCGAGGTGGACGTCAGCCTCCCGGAGCCTCAAGTGACGGTGCCTTCCGGAACCACTGAGGTGGAGGTGACCCTGCCCACGGCTGATATCCAAGCGCCCAGTGTGGAAGTGACCGTCGAGACGGGCACCGTAGCAGCAGAGGGTGAGAAAGGCCGATTCAAGATGCCCGACGTCAAGATGCCCAGCGTCAAGCTGCCCAAAGTCAAAGCTCCCCAGGCGCAGGTCAGCCTGCCCAAGGCCGAGGTCTCGCTGCCCAAAGGCCTGGAGGGCGAAGTCGCCCTGCAGGGCCCCGAGGCCGAAGCCAGCCTGGAGGTGGCCGCTGGCAAAGCAGAGGGCGGTAGCATGAAAATACACATGCCCAAAGTCAAGGTGCCCAGCGTGGTCTTCTCCAAGCCCACCATCAAGTCTCCCAAACTGGAGGCAGACGTCAGCCTCCCGCAGGCAGAGCTCAAGGCCGCTGACGCCGACATCACTGTCACGGCCCCCGAGGTCAAGCTGCCCTCCGTTGAAGGCTCCCTGGAGCTCCAGGCGCCCGACGTAGATCTCAAAGCTCCCTCCGCCGAGGGCAAGCTGCAGCTGGAAGGCACGGGCCTGAAAGGCAAGCTCAAGATGCCCAAATTTGACAAGCCCAAATTCACAGCGTCCTCCCCCAAGGCCGAGGTGCCCACAGCCGAGGTCAGCCTGCCCAGCGCTGAGGTCGAGCTCCCCTCCGCCACAGTGACGGCCGCAGCGGAGGGCACTGGCGTGAAGCTGGAGAAGCCCTCCCTCAAGATGCCCAAAGCTGACATCAAAGCTCCCAAGGTGGACATCAGCCTGCCCTCGGTCGACGTCACTCTTCCACAGGCCAGCGTCGACCTGCAGGCCCCCGAGGCCAGCCTTAGCCTTGAAGGAGAAGCCAAAGTCCCAGAGAAGGAGGCCACCAAGACCAAGGACGGCAAGTTCAAGATGCCCAAGTTCGGCATGCCTTCCTTTGGCTGGTCCAGCAGCAGAGAGGCCAAGGGCACCGTGGCCGCCGAGGTGGACGTCAGCCTCCCGGAGCCTCAAGTGACGGTGCCTTCCGGAACCACTGAGGTGGAGGTGACCCTGCCCACGGCTGATATCCAAGCGCCCAGTGTGGAAGTGACCGTCGAGACAGGCACCGTAGCAGCAGAGGGTGAGAAAGGCCGATTCAAGATGCCCGACGTCAAGATGCCCAGCGTCAAGCTGCCCAAAGTCAAAGCTCCCCAGGCGCAGGTCAGCCTGCCCAAGGCCGAGGTCTCACTGCCCAAAGGCCCGGAGGGCGAAGTCGCCCTGCAGGGCCCCGAGGCCGAAGCCAGCCTGGAGGTGGCCGCTGGCAAAGCGGAGGGCGGCGGCATGAAAATACACATGCCCAAAGTCAAGGTGCCCAGCGTGGTCTTCTCCAAGCCCACCATCAAGTCTCCCAAACTGGAGGCAGACGTCAGCCTCCCGCAGGCAGAGCTCAAGGCCGCTGACGCCGACATCACTGTCACGGCCCCCGAGGTCAAGCTGCCCTCCGTTGAAGGCTCCCTGGAGCTCCAGGCGCCCGACGTAGATCTCAAAGCTCCCTCTGCCGAGGGCAAGCTGCAGCTGGAAGGCTCGGGCCTGGAAAGGCAAGCTCAAGATGCCCAAATTTGACAAGCCCAAATTCACAGCGTCCTCCCCCAAGGCCGAGGTGCCCACAGCCGAGGTCAGCCTGCCCAGCGCTGAGGTCGAGCTCCCCTCCGCCACCGTGACGGCCGCAGCGGAGGGCACTGGCGTGAAGCTGGAGAAGCCCTCCCCTCAAGATGCCCAAAGCTGACATCAAAGGCTCCCAAGGTGGACATCAGCCTGCCCTCAGTCGACGTCACTCTTCCACAGGCAGCGTCGACCTGCAGGCCCCCGAGGCCAGCCTTAGCCTTGAAGGAGAAGCCAAAGTCCCAGAGAAGGAGGCCACCAAGACCAAGGACGGCAAGTTCAAGATGCCCAAGTTCGGCATGCCTTCCTTTGGCTGGTCCAGCAGCAGAGAGGCCAAGGGCACCGTGGCCGCCGAGGTGGACGTCAGCCTCCCGGAGCCTCAAGTGACGGTGCCTTCCGCGAACCACTGAGGTGGAGGTGACCCTGCCCACGGCGGATATCCAAGCGCCCAGTGTGGAAGTGACCGTCGAGACGGGCACCGTAGCAGCAGAGGGTGAGAAAGGCCGATTCAAGATGCCGACGTCAAGATGCCCAGCGTCAAGCTGCCCAAAGTCAAAGCTCCCCAGGCGCAGGTCAGCCTGCCCAATGGCCGAGGTCTCACTGCCCAAAGGCCCGGAGGGCAAAGTCGCCCTGCAGGGCCCCGAGGCCGAAGCCAGCCTGGAGGTGGCCGCTGGCAAAGCGGAGGGCGGCGGCATGAAAATACACATGCCCAAAGTCAAGGTGCCCAGCGTGGTTTTCTCCAAGCCCACCATCAAATCTCCCAAACTGGAGGCAGACGTCAGCCTCCCGCAGGCAGAGCTCAAGGCCGCTGACGCCGACATCACTGTCACGGCCCCCGAGGTCAAGCTGCCCTCCGTTGAAGGCTCCCTGGAGCTCCAGGCGCCCGACGTAGATCTCAAAGCTCCCTCTGCCGAGGGCAAGCTGCAGCTGGAAGGCACGGGCCTGAAAGGCAAGCTCAAGATGCCCAAATTTGACAAGCCCAAATTCACAGCGTCCTCCCCCAAGGCCGAGGTGCCCACAGCCGAGGTCAGCCTGCCCAGCGCTGAGGTCGAGCTCCCCTCCGCCACCGTGACGGCCGCAGCGGAGGGCACTGGCGTGAAGCTGGAGAAGCCCTCCCTCAAGATGCCCAAAGCTGACATCAAAGCTCCCAAGGTGGACATCAGTCTGCCCCTCCGTCGACGTCACTCTTCCACAGGCCAGCGTCGACCTGCAGGCCCCCGAGGCAGCCTTAGCCTTGAAGGAGAAGCCAAAGTCCCAGAGAAGGAGGCCCACCAAGACCAAGGACGGCAAGTTCAAGATGCCCAAGTTCGGCATGCCTTCCTTTGGCTGGTCCAGCAGCAGAGAGGCCAAGGGCACCGTGGCCGCCGAGGTGGACGTCAGCCTCCTGGAGCCTCAAGTGACGGTGGCCTTCCGGAACCACTGAAGTGGAGGTGACCCTGCCCACGGCTGATATCCAAGCGCCCAGTGTGGAAGTGACCGTCGAGACAGGCACCGTAGCAGCAGAGGGTGAGAAAGGCCGATTCAAGATGCCCGACGTCAAGATGCCCAGCGTCAAGCTGCCCCAAAGTCAAAGCTCCCCAGGCGCAGGTCAGCCTGCCCAAGGCCGAGGTCTCGCTGCCCAAAGGCCCGGAGGGCGAAGTCGCCCCTGCAGGGCCCCGAGGCCGAAGCCAGCCTGGAGGTGGCCGCTGGCAAAGCGGAGGGGCGGGGTAGCATGAAAATACCACATGCCCAAAGTCAAGGTGCCCAGCGTGGTCTTCTCCAAGCCCACCATCAAGTCTCCCAAACTGGAGGCAGATGTCAGCCTCCCGCAGGCAGAGCTCAAGGCCGCTGACGCCGACATCACTGTCACGGCCCCCGAGGTCAAGCTGCCCTCCGTTGAAGGCTCCCTGGAGCTCCAGGCGCCCGACGTAGATCTCAAAGCTCCATCCGCCGAAGGCAAGCTGCAGCTGGAAGGCACGGGCCTGAAAGGCAAGCTCAAGATGCCCAAATTTGACAAGCCCAAATTCACAGCGTCCTCCCCCAAGGCCGAGGTGCCCACAGCCGAGGTCAGCCTGCCCAGCGCTGAGGTCGAGCTCCCCTCCGCCACCGTGACGGCCGCAGTGGAGGGCACTGGCGTGAAGCTGGAGAAGCCCTCCCTCAAGATGCCCAAAGCTGACATCAAAGCTCCCAAGGTGGACATCAGCCTGCCCTCGGTCGACGTCACTCTTCCACAGGCCAGCGTCGACCTGCAGGCCCCCGAGGCCAGCCTTAGCCTTGAAGGAGAAGCCAAAGTCCCAGAGAAGGAGGCCACCAAGACCAAGGACGGCAAGTTCAAGATGCCCAAGTTCGGCATGCCTTCCTTTGGCTGGTCCAGCAGCAGAGAGGCCAAGGGCACCGTGGCCGCCGAGGTGGACGTCAGCCTCCCGGAGCCTCAAGTGACGGTGCCTTCCGGAACCACTGAGGTGGAGGTGACCCTGCCCACGGCGGATATCCAAGCGCCCAGTGTGGAAGTGACCGTCGAGATGGGCACCGTAGCAGCAGAGGGTGAGAAAGCCGATTCAAGATGCCCGACGTCAAGATGCCCAGCGTCAAGCTGCCCAAAGTCAAAGCTCCCCAGGCGCAGGTCAGCCTGCCCAAGGCCGAGGTCTCGCTGCCCAAAGGCCCGGAGGGCGAAGTCGCCCTGCAGGGCCCCGAGGCCGAAGCCAGCCTGGAGGTGGCCGCTGGCAAAGCGGAGGGCGGCGGCATGAAAATACACATGCCCAAAGTCAAGGTGCCCAGCGTGGTCTTCTCCAAGCCCACCATCAAGTCTCCCAAACTGGAGGCAGACGTCAGCCTCCCGCAGGCAGAGCTCAAGGCCGCTGACGCCGACATCACTGTCACGGCCCCCGAGGTCAAGCTGCCCTCCGTTGAAGGCTCCCTGGAGCTCCAGGCGCCCGACGTAGATCTCAAAGCTCCCTCTGCCGAGGGCAAGCTGCAGCTGGAAGGCACGGGCCTGAAAGGCAAGCTCAAGATGCCCAAATTTGACAAGCCCAAATTCACAGCGTCCTCCCCCAAGGCCGAGGTGCCCACAGCCGAGGTCAGCCTGCCCAGCGCTGAGGTCGAGCTCCCCTCCGCCACCGTGACGGCCGCAGCGGAGGGCACTGGCGTGAAGCTGGAGAAGCCCTCCCTCAAGATGCCCAAAGCTGACATCAAAGCTCCCAAGGTGGACATCAGCCTGCCCTCGGTCGACGTCACTCTTCCACAGGCCAGCGTCGACCTGCAGGCCTCCGAGGCCAGCCTTAGCCTTGAAGGAGAAGCCAAAGTCCCAGAGAAGGAGGCCACCAAGACCAAGGACGGCAAGTTCAAGATGCCCAAGTTCGGCATGCCTTCCTTTGGCTGGTCCAGCAGCAGAGAGGCCAAGGGCACCGTGGCCGCCGAGGTGGACGTCAGCCTCCCGGAGCCTCAAGTGACGGTGCCTTCCGGAACCACTGAGGTGGAGGTGACCCTGCCCACGGCGGATATCCAAGCGCCGAGTGTGGAAGTGACCGTCGAGACGGGCACCGTAGCAGCAGAGGGTGAGAAAGGCCGATTCAAGATGCCCGACGTCAAGATGCCCAGCGTCAAGCTGCCCAAAGTCAAAGCTCCCCAGGCGCAGGTCAGCCTGCCCAAGGCCGAGGTCTCACTGCCCAAAGGCCCGGAGGGCAAAGTCGCCCTGCAGGGCCCCGAGGCCGAAGCCAGCCTGGAGGTGGCCGCTGGCAAAGCGGAGGGCGGCGGCATGAAAATACACATGCCCAAAGTCAAGGTGCCCAGCGTGGTTTTCTCCAAGCCCACCATCAAATCTCCCAAACTGGAGGCAGACGTCAGCCTCCCGCAGGCAGAGCTCAAGGCCGCTGACGCCGACATCACTGTCACGGCCCCCGAGGTCAAGCTGCCCTCCGTTGAAGGCTCCCTGGAGCTCCAGGCGCCCGACGTAGATCTCAAAGCTCCCTCTGCCGAGGGCAAGCTGCAGCTGGAAGGCACGGGCCTGAAAGGCAAGCTCAAGATGCCCAAATTTGACAAGCCCAAATTCACAGCGTCCTCCCCCAAGGCCGAGGTGCCCACAGCCGAGGTCAGCCTGCCCAGCGCTGAGGTCGAGCTCCCCTCCGCCACCGTGACGGCCGCAGCGGAGGGCACTGGCGTGAAGCTGGAGAAGCCCTCCCTCAAGATGCCCAAAGCTGACATCAAAGCTCCCAAGGTGGACATCAGTCTGCCCTCCGTCGACGTCACTCTTCCACAGGCCAGCGTCGACCTGCAGGCCCCCGAGGCCAGCCTTAGCCTTGAAGGAGAAGCCGAAGTCCCAGAGAAGGAGGCCACCAAGACCAAGGACGGCAAGTTCAAGATGCCCAAGTTCGGCATGCCTTCCTTTGGCTGGTCCAGCAGCAGAGAGGCCAAGGGCACCGTGGCCGCCGAGGTGGACGTCAGCCTCCTGGAGCCTCAAGTGACGGTGCCTTCCGGAACCACTGAAGTGGAGGTGACCCTGCCCACGGCTGATATCCAAGCGCCCAGTGTGGAAGTGACCGTCGAGACAGGCACCGTAGCAGCAGAGGGTGAGAAAGGCCGATTCAAGATGCCCGACGTCAAGATGCCCAGCGTCAAGCTGCCCAAAGTCAAAGCTCCCCAGGCGCAGGTCAGCCTGCCCAAGGCCGAGGTCTCGCTGCCCAAAGGCCCGGAGGGCGAAGTCGCCCTGCAGGGCCCCGAGGCCGAAGCCAGCCTGGAGGTGGCCGCTGGCAAAGCGGAGGGCGGTAGCATGAAAATACACATGCCCAAAGTCAAGGTGCCCAGCGTGGTCTTCTCCAAGCCCACCATCAAGTCTCCCAAACTGGAGGCAGATGTCAGCCTCCCGCAGGCAGAGCTCAAGGCCGCTGACGCCGACATCACTGTCACGGCCCCCGAGGTCAAGCTGCCCTCCGTTGAAGGCTCCCTGGAGCTCCAGGCGCCCGACGTAGATCTCAAAGCTCCATCCGCCGAAGGCAAGCTGCAGCTGGAAGGCACGGGCCTGAAAGGCAAGCTCAAGATGCCCAAATTTGACAAGCCCAAATTCACAGCGTCCTCCCCCAAGGCCGAGGTGCCCACAGCCGAGGTCAGCCTGCCCAGCGCTGAGGTCGAGCTCCCCTCCGCCACCGTGACGGCCGCAGTGGAGGGCACTGGCGTGAAGCTGGAGAAGCCCTCCCTCAAGATGCCCAAAGCTGACATCAAAGCTCCCAAGGTGGACATCAGCCTGCCCTCGGTCGACGTCACTCTTCCACAGGCCAGCGTCGACCTGCAGGCCCCCGAGGCCAGCCTTAGCCTTGAAGGAGAAGCCAAAGTCCCAGAGAAGGAGGCCACCAAGACCAAGGACGGCAAGTTCAAGATGCCCAAGTTCGGCATGCCTTCCTTTGGCTGGTCCAGCAGCAGAGAGGCCAAGGGCACCGTGGCCGCCGAGGTGGACGTCAGCCTCCCGGAGCCTCAAGTGACGGTGCCTTCCGGAACCACTGAGGTGGAGGTGACCCTGCCCACGGCTGATATCCAAGCGCCCAGTGTGGAAGTGACCGTCGAGATGGGCACCGTAGCAGCAGAGGGTGAGAAAGGCCGATTCAAGATGCCCGACGTCAAGATGCCCAGCGTCAAGCTGCCCAAAGTCAAAGCTCCCCAGGCGCAGGTCAGCCTGCCCAAGGCCGAGGTCTCGCTGCCCAAAGGCCCGGAGGGCGAAGTCGCCCTGCAGGGCCCCGAGGCCGAAGCCAGCCTGGAGGTGGCCGCTGGCAAAGCGGAGGGCGGCGGCATGAAAATACACATGCCCAAAGTCAAGGTGCCCAGCGTGGTCTTCTCCAAGCCCACCATCAAGTCTCCCAAACTGGAGGCAGACGTCAGCCTCCCGCAGGCAGAGCTCAAGGCCGCTGACGCCGACATCACTGTCACGGCCCCCGAGGTCAAGCTGCCCTCCGTTGAAGGCTCCCTGGAGCTCCAGGCGCCCGACGTAGATCTCAAAGCTCCATCCGCCGAGGGCAAGCTGCAGCTGGAAGGCACGGGCCTGAAAGGCAAGCTCAAGATGCCCAAATTTGACAAGCCCAAATTCACAGCGTCCTCCCCCAAGGCCGAGGTGCCCACAGCCGAGGTCAGCCTGCCCAGCGCTGAGGTCGAGCTCCCCTCCGCCACCGTGACGGCCGCAGCGGAGGGCACTGGCGTGAAGCTGGAGAAGCCCTCCCTCAAGATGCCCAAAGCTGACATCAAAGCTCCCAAGGTGGACATCAGCCTGCCCTCGGTCGACGTCACTCTTCCACAGGCCAGCGTCGACCTGCAGGCCCCCGAGGCCAGCCTTAGCCTTGAAGGAGAAGCCAAAGTCCCAGAGAAGGAGGCCACCAAGACCAAGGACGGCAAGTTCAAGATGCCCAAGTTCGGCATGCCTTCCTTTGGCTGGTCCAGCAGCAGAGAGGCCAAGGGCACCGTGGCCGCCGAGGTGGACGTCAGCCTCCCGGAGCCTCAAGTGACGGTGCCTTCCGGAACCACTGAGGTGGAGGTGACCCTGCCCACGGCTGATATCCAAGCGCCCAGTGTGGAAGTGACCGTCGAGACGGGCAACATAGCAGCAGAGGGTGAGAAAGGCCGATTCAAGATGCCCGATGTCAAGATGCCCAGCGTCAAGCTGCCCAAAGTCAAAGCTCCCCAGGCGCAGGTCAGCCTGCCCAAGGCCGAGGTCTCGCTGCCCAAAGGCCCGGAGGGCGAAGTCGCCCTGCAGGGCCCCGAGGCCGAAGCCAGCCTGGAGGTGGCCGCTGGCAAAGCAGAGGGCGGCGGCATGAAAATACACATGCCCAAAGTCAAGGTGCCCAGCGTGGTCTTCTCCAAGCCCACCATCAAGTCTCCCAAACTGGAGGCAGACGTCAGCCTCCCGCAGGCAGAGCTCAAGGCCGCTGACGCCGACATCACTGTCACGGCCCCCGAGGTCAAGCTGCCCTCCGTTGAAGGCTCCCTGGAGCTCCAGGCGCCCGACGTAGATCTCAAAGCTCCCTCCGCCGAGGGCAAGCTGCAGCTGGAAGGCACGGGCCTGAAAGGCAAGCTCAAGATGCCCAAATTTGACAAGCCCAAATTCACAGCGTCCTCCCCCAAGGCCGAGGTGCCCACAGCCGAGGTCAGCCTGCCCAGCGCTGAGGTCGAGCTCCCCTCCGCCACCGTGACGGCCGCAGCGGAGGGCACTGGCGTGAAGCTGGAGAAGCCCTCCCTCAAGATGCCCAAAGCTGACATCAAAGCTCCCAAGGTGGACATCAGCCTGCCCTCGGTCGACGTCACTCTTCCACAGGCCAGCGTCGACCTGCAGGCCCCCGAGGCCAGCCTTAGCCTTGAAGGAGAAGCCAAAGTCCCAGAGAAGGAGGCCACCAAGACCAAGGACGGCAAGTTCAAGATGCCCAAGTTCGGCATGCCTTCCTTTGGCTGGTCCAGCAGCAGAGAGGCCAAGGGCACCGTGGCCGCCGAGGTGGACGTCAGCCTCCCGGAGCCTCAAGTGACGGTGCCTTCCGGAACCACTGAGGTGGAGGTGACCCTGCCCACGGTGGATATCCAAGCGCCCAGTGTGGAAGTGACCGTCGAGACGGGCAACATAGCAGCAGAGGGTGAGAAAGGCCGATTCAAGATGCCCGACGTCAAGATGCCCAGCGTCAAGCTGCCCAAAGTCAAAGCTCCCCAGGCGCAGGTCAGCCTGCCCAAGGCCGAGGTCTCGCTGCCCAAAGGCCCGGAGGGCGAAGTCGCCCTGCAGGGCCCCGAGGCCGAAGTCAGCCTGGAGGTGGCCGCTGGCAAAGCGGAGGGCGGCGGCATGAAAATACACATGCCCAAAGTCAAGGTGCCCAGCGTGGTCTTCTCCAAGCCCACCATCAAGTCTCCCAAACTGGAGGCAGACGTCAGCCTCCCGCAGGCAGAGCTCAAGGCCGCTGACGCCGACATCACTGTCACGGCCCCCGAGGTCAAGCTGCCCTCCGTTGAAGGCTCCCTGGAGCTCCAGGCGCCCGACGTAGATCTCAAAGCTCCATCCGCCGAAGGCAAGCTGCAGCTGGAAGGCACGGGCCTGAAAGGCAAGCTCAAGATGCCCAAATTTGACAAGCCCAAATTCACAGCGTCCTCCCCCAAGGCCGAGGTGCCCACAGCCGAGGTCAGCCTGCCCAGCGCTGAGGTCGAGCTCCCCTCCGCCACCGTGACGGCCGCAGCGGAGGGCACTGGCGTGAAGCTGGAGAAGCCCTCCCTCAAGATGCCCAAAGCTGACATCAAAGCTCCCAAGGTGGACATCAGTCTGCCCTCGGTCGACGTCACTCTTCCACAGGCCAGCGTCGACCTGCAGGCCCCCGAGGCCAGCCTTAGCCTTGAAGGAGAAGCCAAAGTCCCAGAGAAGGAGGCCACCAAGACCAAGGACGGCAAGTTCAAGATGCCCAAGTTCGGCATGCCTTCCTTTGGCTGGTCCAGCAGCAGAGAGGCCAAGGGCACCGTGGCCGCCGAGGTGGACGTCAGCCTCCCGGAGCCTCAAGTGACGGTGCCTTCCGGAACCACTGAGGTGGAGGTGACCCTGCCCACGGCTGATATCCAAGCGCCCAGTGTGGAAGTGACCGTCGAGACGGGCACCGTAGCAGCAGAGGGTGAGAAAGGCCGATTCAAGATGCCCGACGTCAAGATGCCCAGCGTCAAGCTGCCCAAAGTCAAAGCTCCCCAGGCGCAGGTCAGCCTGCCCAAGGCCGAGGTCTCGCTGCCCAAAGGCCCGGAGGGCGAAGTCGCCCTGCAGGGCCCCGAGGCCGAAGCCAGCCTGGAGGTGGCCGCTGGCAAAGCGGAGGGCGGCGGCATGAAAATACACATGCCCAAAGTCAAGGTGCCCAGCGTGGTCTTCTCCAAGCCCACCATCAAGTCTCCCAAACTGGAGGCAGACGTCAGCCTCCCGCAGGCAGAGCTCAAGGCCGCTGACGCCGACATCACTGTCACGGCCCCCGAGGTCAAGCTGCCCTCCGTTGAAGGCTCCCTGGAGCTCCAGGCGCCCGACGTAGATCTCAAAGCTCCCTCCGCCGAGGGCAAGCTGCAGCTGGAAGGCACGGGCCTGAAAGGCAAGCTCAAGATGCCCAAATTTGACAAGCCCAAATTCACAGCGTCCTCCCCCAAGGCCGAGGTGCCCACAGCCGAGGTCAGCCTGCCCAGCGCTGAGGTCGAGCTCCCCTCCGCCACCGTGACGGCCGCAGCGGAGGGCACTGGCGTGAAGCTGGAGAAGCCCTCCCTCAAGATGCCCAAAGCTGACATCAAAGCTCCCAAGGTGGACATCAGCCTGCCCTCGGTCGACGTCACTCTTCCACAGGCCAGCGTCGACCTGCAGGCCCCCGAGGCCAGCCTTAGCCTTGAAGGAGAAGCCAAAGTCCCAGAGAAGGAGGCCACCAAGACCAAGGACGGCAAGTTCAAGATGCCCAAGTTCGGCATGCCTTCCTTTGGCTGGTCCAGCAGCAGAGAGGCCAAGGGCACCGTGGCCGCCGAGGTGGACGTCAGCCTCCCGGAGCCTCAAGTGACGGTGCCTTCCGGAACCACTGAGGTGGAGGTGACCCTGCCCACGGCGGATATCCAAGCGCCCAGTGTGGAAGTGACCGTCGAGACGGGCAACATAGCAGCAGAGGGTGAGAAAGGCCGATTCAAGATGCCCGACGTCAAGATGCCCAGCGTCAAGCTGCCCAAAGTCAAAGCTCCCCAGGCGCAGGTCAGCCTGCCCAAGGCCGAGGTCTCGCTGCCCAAAGGCCCGGAGGGCGAAGTCGCCCTGCAGGGCCCCGAGGCCGAAGCCAGCCTGGAGGTGGCCGCTGGCAAAGCGGAGGGCGGCGGCATGAAAATACACATGCCCAAAGTCAAGGTGCCCAGCGTGGTCTTCTCCAAGCCCACCATCAAGTCTCCCAAACTGGAGGCAGACGTCAGCCTCCCGCAGGCAGAGCTCAAGGCCGCTGACGCCGACATCACTGTCACGGCCCCCGAGGTCAAGCTGCCCTCCGTTGAAGGCTCCCTGGAGCTCCAGGCGCCCGACGTAGATCTCAAAGCTCCCTCCGCCGAGGGCAAGCTGCAGCTGGAAGGCACGGGCCTGAAAGGCAAGCTCAAGATGCCCAAATTTGACAAGCCCAAATTCACAGCGTCCTCCCCCAAGGCCGAGGTGCCCACAGCCGAGGTCAGCCTGCCCAGCGCTGAGGTCGAGCTCCCCTCCGCCACCGTGACGGCCGCAGCGGAGGGCACTGGCGTGAAGCTGGAGAAGCCCTCCCTCAAGATGCCCAAAGCTGACATCAAAGCTCCCAAGGTGGACATCAGCCTGCCCTCGGTCGACGTCACTCTTCCACAGGCCAGCGTCGACCTGCAGGCCCCCGAGGCCAGCCTTAGCCTTGAAGGAGAAGCCAAAGTCCCAGAGAAGGAGGCCACCAAGACCAAGGACGGCAAGTTCAAGATGCCCAAGTTCGGCATGCCTTCCTTTGGCTGGTCCAGCAGCAGAGAGGCCAAGGGCACCGTGGCCGCCGAGGTGGACGTCAGCCTCCCGGAGCCTCATGTGGCAAGTTCCTCAGGACCCGCCATTTTGGATGTGACATTTTCTAACTCTGATATCGAAGCGCCCAGCTTTGATGTTCCCCTAGATTCTTCTGCATGTAAAGTGGAGGAAGTTGGTAAATCTAAATCTTCTGTATTTAGAATTCCTAAAATATCTCTTTCTAAAAGTTTCAAACCTCATGCACAAATCCAATCTGGATATGATTCTTCTGTTTCTGAAACTCTTTGTTATTCTTTAACAGAGGAAGCTCCTTCTGTCCCTTCTGAGAGTGTTGAACCTAAATATTTTTCTGATGTTAAGGGGGAGAGTGTCTCTAAAGGTACCAAATTCAGAGTTCCTAGCATTGGTTTCTCTAAATCTGAAGTGACTTCACCTAAAATTGATCTGGAGTCCTCATTACAAACGGGGGATATTACTCTTACTAAATACCAAATTAATCTAACAGAATCGGAATCAAAAATAGCATCTCTTGCTGATGAAAATCTTTCAGATTTTGAAATTTTAAGTGAAGATGGTTCTGAGGAGCAAGGAGGTTTAAAGCTAGAGGGCAAAACCACATCTGCTGAAATATCTTTGGTTGACACAGAGGTCACAGTTAAAATTCCTAAATTCCGAAAACCAAAATTTCGAATTCGATCTAAGGGAAAAACATCTGAAAGTGACATTGGTTCCAACGTGGAATCTGAAGTTTCCAAGGGAAGGATAACATCTAATATGACTGGTCCTGATATTGAAAAACCAGTTCAAATCCCTGATGCCCATATTGGTGTAAAGTTGCATGAGCCTTCACTTGAAGTTGTTCTGGATGCACCAACAATGGGTCCAAATCTCTCACCCATGGAGGCTACCTTGCCAAACTTAGAAGCAGAAATCCATGGCCCAGATTTAGAGTGCAAGGCAGAACAGGATGTAGTTACAGGAGAAAAGGGTACTGACGAGAAAGAAAACAAATTTAAATCATCAAAATTCAAACTGCCTTCATTTAGGTGGTCACCAAAGAAAGAAGCTATTGCTCCTTCTCATGTTGAGGAACATCTGGAAGGACCCACTTTGTCTACCTTATCTGGAGACATGGGATCTGAATTAACTTTTCGTACTCCTGAGAATCAATACCTTAATGAAGAATTTGATACAACAGAAAAAGATGGTGAAAAGGCCAAAACCAAGAAGTCCCAATTTACCATGCCAAAGATCTCATTCCCTAAAATTAAGGGTCAGAAAGTACAGGTCTCTCTGCCTGTAGTGGAAACTGATGTTTCTGGACGCAAACAAGAAAAAGAAGGTGTTTCTGTTCAGAAATCTGAGAAAGGAAGTAGTGGAGAAGTTGCAGGACTGGGAATAAAAGTGCCTAAAGTTACAGTCCCAACTTCAGAATTTTCCAAACCAGAAGCCAAAGCCCCCAAAATAGAGATGGATATTGGCATGCCTACAGGTGAGGTCAGAGTTCCTACCTGTGAAGGAGATGATCTGACACTGAAATCAGCTGCTGCTAATGCCAGCCTCCCCACCTCAGATATTAAGATGATACCTGAAGGATCGCTTGAGGTGAAGAGTCCTGACATAAGTGTTGAAAGCACAAGTGAAAGTGCTATGGGTGATGTAGAGATAAAAGTTGAAGGTTCTGAAGGGAAAACAAAAATGTCTAAATTCCAAGTGCCAAAGGTAGGAATTACACTTTCTAAAGGGAAAGGGTCAGAAAAGGATGTTGGCCAATCCAAATCAGAAGTCAAGGTTCCCCAAATAAAAGCAACAGTAGAAATATCTGACATTGCTGTTGAATCTCCAGACTTGAAGGTAGAATGTGGCACAGAAACAAGGACTTACAGTCCTGAAGCCAAAATTACCAAAACTGACAGTAAGACATCAGAGGCTGACGTTCACCTCCCATCAGCTGACATTCCTTTTCCAAAAACAGACAGTGATATTCAGGTTTCAGATGCAGCAGTAAAGATCAAGGGGGAAATAAAGCAAGATGGAGATGGAGAAGAGAAAGAAGGACATTTCAAAATGCCCAAATTCAAACTTCCATCCTTCAGTTGGTCACCAAAGAAGGAAGCAAGTGTTAAATCTGATTCTGAAGCAAATTTGGAAGACCAAAAGCTTGTTGTCGTGTCAAGCAGAATAGACACAGAAGTGAAAGAATCTGCAACTGATGATCAAGGTAATGGGCCAGACCTTGATCTGGAAATACCTGCAGGAAAAGTTGAACAAAAAAGTCCAGTTAAAAAGCCTCAATTTGTCATGCCTAAAATTTCACTCTCCAAGATCAAGGTTCCAAAATCTCAAAAAGTTGAAGCTGATGCTACTCTTCCTAAAAGAGAAATAGAGGCTGATGATTCTATTAAGATACCTGATATAGAAAAATGTCATCCTGAAGGGACTGATGAAGGGGCACAAATCAGCATAAAACTGGCTGACACTACGGTCCACACTCTGGAGCTTTCCAAAGTAGAAACTGAAGCCTCTAAAACTGAAATAACAATCAGCTCAGCAAAGATTGATGCTTCTTTGACTCCCTCAGAGGGGAGTTTTCAACAGGTTGACTTAAAAATAAGTTCTACCAATGAATGTAACATTCAAAAAACAGGTACTAAGCTCCCCAAAGGAGAAGCTTCAGTTGATTTGAAGAGCCCTGATATATTAACAGAAAGCTCATCAGTTGTGGATGGAAGAAAAGTGAAATTGGAAGGTCCTGAAGGGAAGATTAAAATGCCAAAATTCCAGAAGACAAAGTTTGGAATCTCAAGAACAAAAGGGAAAGTCCCAGAGACAGAGATCAGCTCTCCAAAAATAGAAGCTGAGCTACCCCAGCTAAGAACAACAAATGAAATTGCTGACATTGCCGTGGGAGTTCCAGCATCAGAACTTATATCTGATATGTCAGATCCTGGAGTAGTTGATGGTAAGATAAAAACACCCCAAGCTCTGACAGGTGACATTGAAGTTGCAAAGGTAGACATAAGCACCAGGTCAGTGTCTAAACCAAAGACAGAGGGAGTTAGTGAGAGTCTTGAGGAGAAGGAAATCAAATTAAAAGAACATGAAATAAAAGCTGAAGAAGTTCAGACTGAAGAACATCAGGGATGGTTTAAAATGCCAAAATTCAGAATACCTGCATTTGGCAAGTCATCCTCAAAGGAAAAGAAAAGTGATGCTGGTATTGAAAGAAGTATGGAAAAAGCTCAGGCAACTATTCCTTCTGCTAAAGTACAAACTGAAACAAGTGTTCCTGAAAATACCTTCTCATTACCACATGCAGTTGCTGAAATTACTATTGGGAAAGAAGGGATTCAAAAATTAGGAGATTCTGTGAAGAGTTCTAATGTTAACTTGCCAAAGATTGAAGGAGATATTTCATTATCCACAGAAAGAACAGATAGTAGAGTGAGTATTCCAAAAACTGAAACTTACGCAGATGTAGTTAAGCGCAGTGCTGAAGGACATACTTCAGAAATCACAGTGTCTGCAGCAGAATTGTCTAAATCATACCCAAGCCCTTCAGAAACTGACAAAGACAAGAGTTCATCACATAGGTTTCCTACGTGTACTCTGACGTCTCCAGAGCATAAAGGCAAATCACAGGATATAAATGTCCAAAAGGTAGAAAGTTCCTTGAGGTTAGAGACATCAGGGGTAGGATGCAAGCCGTCATCAGCCGAAATTACTCTGGATGCAACACAAAAGAAAATAGATGTTAATCTTCCAAAGGAAGAGCTAGATATTCAAAACAAAGAGGCAGCAATTAAAGAAGGAAAGATAAAGGGCGAGGTGAAAATCACAGGAAAAGAAAGTGAAGAAAGTCAATTAAAATGGACTACGTGTGAATGGTCTACAGCAAAAGGATCAGAAGATGGTACTTACGTTACTGCTAAGCTGGAAGATCTAAAGGTAGAAGTTCCAACAGTGAAGACGGATGTTAAAATTACTGGAGTAGATCCTGAAATGAAATTTCGAGTGAAAAGTGTTGAAAAGGATGTGTCAGCAGGAGTGGAAGTGCAAGTAGAAGACAGAGCAGAAACAAGTAAAACTAAAGCATACAAGTTTAAGATTCCAAGGTTTGGAATGTTGCATTCTGAAATCAAGGGGTTTGAAGATGATGTCAATTTGCCAAAGTCAGAAGCTGATTCAGCACCTAAAAGTGAAAGAGGCACAGCAGAAATGCTGTTACAAAAACCAGAAGGATCAACTGGCCTGCAAAGTCCAGCTCTAGATTGTATAGAAGCATCTGCCAGAGTAACAGGGGAAGCAGTGGACCGAACACTAGGTGTCCCAGAAGTAAGCGTAAGAATTCCCAAACTAAAAATACCTAGATTCACTTTCAGAACTCCCCCAATTGAAGCTGATGTTTTACTGTCAAAAGTAGTTACAGATCCAAAGGGATCTAGTACGGACATTGAAATAGTGCAACTGCAAACAAGCTCTGCTATCCCTGAAGAAACACCAGGAGCTGTAGAGGGGGGTATTCAAAAAGCAAAAAGCAAAATTTTGACACTGACTGAACCTGACATTAAAACAGCCCAAATGACAGCTACCATAGAGTCTTCCCTTTCAAGTGCAGGGCAAGACATTCATTGGTCTTACATAGAAGGCCAAGAAGTAAGTGAAAAAGTAGAACCTGAACATGTTGCTATTGAGCGGTGTGAGATTTACACTACTGAAATAGTGAAAGAATCAGAGATTCTGTCATCAGAGGTCAAAACTGCTACTTTGGGGTTCTCATTGCTCAAGGCCAAGTTGCCCGAATCACACAGTGATTTAGATGTGCAGGTCCAGCAGCCATCTCCAACAGGAGATGCATCAGTGAGAAAACCTACAGGTGCTGGTGAAAGCTTCGGAGTAGCAGCACAGGGAAGTGGCAGTGCTGAGCTTAAACTGTCTGACAAACCACACCATGGGTCTGAAGAATCTAGAGGAAAAGTAAGTTTGTCAAAATTAAAAACATCTGCTGCTGAAGTAAAGGGTTCCAGTAAACTTGAAGAGAGTTTTCCTGATAAATCACCAGAGGGAATAACTGCAGCTCCTCTCTCTGAAGATGAAGATGTAGTTGAAGCAGTGGAAGGTGAAGAAAAAGACATAACCAATGAGAAAGAAAAGACTGATAGTAAAAGATCTCCGGGAAGATTTAAATTTTGGCTTCCAAGTATTGGCTTTTCATCTTCTGGGGATGAAACAAGCACAGATGCAAAAGCAGAAATAAAAAAATCAGTTCCAGAAGATGTGAAACCTGCAGACACATCAGATGATTCCTCTAAGCAGGCTGAAAAAGCTGGATGGTTTAGATTTCCCAAGCTTGGTTTCACATCTCCTTCCAAAAAGGCTAAGTCTGTTGACAAAGAAGAGGTGGGTCATAAAGAGGGGAGACTCTCAGATGAAGATAGCCCAACAGATAAGCCAGATGTGTTTTTTGATGCACAAGAAAGCTTATCACCTAAGGAAATGGGAGAAGGTGAAAAAGCTGAAATTGATGGGGCCTCATCTATTGTGACATCTTCAGCAAGAACTGAACTAATCTTGTTGGAGGAAGAAAAAGAGAATAAATCTAACATTGTTGGAGATACAGCCAAATGAAGGTTGTATTTTCTCAATCCTCAATCCTCAATGAAAACAAAATCATCCAAAGAAGAGAATGTTTTCCTAATTTTCTACTTACTGAAAATTAAAAGCCAAGGTTGGTATTCAGGAAAACACTTGAACAATTTTTCAAGTACATGGATGTACTAGATTGTACACTAATAAAAATAATTATTTCTTCACATCTACCCTAAGGGCAACAATTACGACAGGTGCAGATGGGCCCATAGGTTGAGCAAAGTCTGAGTAGATACCAGAACCATGAAAGTAAATAATTGAAAGGCTCAACGATACCAAAAGACTTGTTAAAGAGGCTTCTCAAAACACACCAGTTGTATTTAGATTACAGATTTCCAGAATGGGCTCTAAACTAGTACTATGAGAACTATACTTACCTGTTAGATTTTGGAACTTTCTGATCTACTTTTGCTTTGTTATTAAAATATTTTTTCTTTATTTCAGCTAAGGTAGTATGTATATTCCACAAAAATTTTAAAATATGAAATAAAAATTAAATATTAGTGTAGAGAAACTAATGCTTTGCCTCTTCCTCTCTTTTAATTTTTTTATTATTGTGGCAGGTCATATTTAGCCTTACAAAAATTTAAAAAAAAGAACAGCAAAAACCAACAGAATAACTTCAAGACCAAAAAACATGTAACTAAATCATGTTTGTAAGATACCAGAATAAAACATGCTTACAAAGAATATTATTCAAATGTGGATAAATAAATTTTAATGTATATACTTATGGGATAATTAAATGCTTAGAAAGATCTGCCACACTGGTGGAATTGCTTCAGAGGTTTTTTGGGAAAGGAGGTGTATATAATTATTTGCTCCTTTGTTTATATTAATGCTTCTCTCAAGTGCACAACGAAAACCAGGGTGTGTATGTGACAGCCTTCACATGTACCATTAAAACACTGTCTGTATTCTTAATTCACAATAAACTCACTATATGAATAATAACTTGAGTAGTGTGAGTTACTGACATTTCTGATTTGGAAAATCCCAGCCTAAATTTGCAAAAGTTTGCATGTACTTCATGTACATAATGACAGCACAGTTCCTTAATGTAAGGGTAATGGAGACTTTTCACTCAAAGCTGAATCATAGAATATGTGGAGTTGGAAGGAACCTGTCAGGATCCTTGAATCCCACTCCTGGCCCTGCACAGGACACCCCAGGATTCCCACCATGTGTGTGAGAGCATTGTCCAAAGGCTGCTTGAACTCTGTTAGGCCTGGGGCTGTGATCACTGCCCTGGGGAGTCTGTCCCAGTGCTCAAACACCCTATGGCTGGAAAACCTTTTCCTAACATCCAACCTAAATCCCTCATGACTCAGCTCCAGCCATTTCCTCAGGTCTTTTCACTGACCATGAGAATGAAGAGATCAGCACCTGCCCCTCTGCTGCCCCTCATCAGGATTTGAAGGCCACACTTGAGCTCTCCCCTCAGTCTCCTCCAGGACAGACCAAGTGACTTCAGCCACTCCTCATACAGCTTCCCCTCCAGACCCTCCATCATCTCTGTGGCCTCCTTTGGACACTCTCTAATGCCTTTTTTTTATTGTGGCACCCTAAACTGCTCACAGGACTCCAGGCAAGGCTGCCCCAGTGCAGAGCAGAGCAGGACAATCCCCTCAAATACAAAAACATTTTCCCAGGACGCTTTACTCACTAGTTCCCCAAGCAACCTAAAGTCTGCTCTTCTCCTGTTCAGAGCTGAAGTTTTGCTGTACCTTTTCCTCCTGTCAACAGAGATCTTACACTCAATTTTCTTTGTGGCCTCTTTGGCTGAGACAGGTGCAATCATCACTTCACTCACGAGATCCTCTCTCCAGAATGACAAGTGCAGACATATATTAGTATTATAGTAGTTTTCCCATATTTCTCCATGTTCTTCTTAGTACAGGAAAGCAGACACAGCAAAACACTTAGGAAATGGGTTCTAAGCAAAGTGCACTTGGCTGTCTAACCATCTGTAGATTAAGATGTTCTTCATTCTTCTCTTCCTATCATAGAATCACAGAATGTTAAGGGGACAGAAGGAACCTTAAAGATCATCTATCTAACCCCCTGCCATGAGCAGGGACACCTTCCACTGGCCCAGCTTGCTCAGAGCCCCATCCAGCCTGGCCTTGAACACTGCCAGGGATGGGGCAGCCACAGCTTCTCTGGGCAGCCTGTGCCAGGGCATCACCACCCTCACGGGAAAGAATTTTTCCTTATATCTGATCTAACCCTGTTTCACTTAAAAGACAGTTAGAGTAGAACAGAACAGAATAGAATAGTTCATTGAAACGGACGCACAATGATTATTCAGTCCAATTGCTTGACCACTTAAGGGATGACCAAAACACGGAAAAAACATTGAGGTTATTAAGGGCATTGTCCAAATGCCTCTTGAACACTGACGGGCTTGTGGCATTGAACACCTCAAGACAAGTCTGGTTTAGTGTTTGGCCTCTCTCTTGGTAAGGAAATGTTTCCTAGTGTCAAGTTTGAACCTCCCCTGATGCAACTTTGAACTATTCCCACACACCCTAACACTGGATACCAGGAAGAAGGAACTGGCACCTCCCACTCCACTTCCCCTCTTCAGAAAGGTGCACCAGCACAACCCACCCTGCAACTAAAGCTGACTTTTCTGGGCCTCTGCAGAGAGCAGAGGTCTGTGAGTCAGTACCCATGGCCCAAGAGCTATCCCCTAAGGATTGTGGAGATATTAATGATTGTCAAGTAATTAAGTGTACCCTGATATGGCATAAATGGTAGATGAAATGTTTTCTCAGTACCTGGATTAAAGCAACAAAGGTATGTTTTATCTGTAACAACTGGGAAAGGAAAATCCTGGGCAATGGCAGGAAAAAATGTGAACAGATAATAGTAAAGCTTTTGGAATAAGCTGATGTCTAAGGTGACTTTGTGGTCATGTCAGTACTCATAACCCCTGGAGCCAGCTGGGTTCTGTCTTGCTGTTGCAGCTCTGTAGCCACAAGGCACTGCAGCAAACCAAGAGCTTCCAGAGGTGATCCTGCTGGGAGAGCAGTGCAGCAGCTCCTCCTGAAAGCCACTGCAGTAAAGCAGAGCCAATTCTCACACCTTGTACTCCCTCATCACACAGGTACCTGATGTGAGCTGATCAGAGGAGAGTATCCATGCTCAAGAGCCAAAACAGTGACCTTTTCTAGACATGAATATACCAATACTGACAAAAATCTGAACAGCCTACAGTCAGATTCAGACTAGAAAATCATGGAGTATCCTGAGTCAGAAGGGACTCCCAAGGTCCAGCTCCTGGCTCTACACAACCCCAAGAATCACACCACATCTCCAAGAGTGTAGTTCAAATGCTTCTGGATGTGACAACTTTCCTGGGGAGCCTTTCCATTGCCCAGCCACCCTCTGGGTGAAGAACCTTTTCCAATAGCCAATTTGCCCAAAGATTATGCTAATAAATGCCACTGGAGCACCCAGGATACATTTGATACAGTCCTTAGCTTGGAGAAATCACAATCTAAATGAAAGAGATAAGTAAGAGATGAATGGATAATGACTATTATTATTAACGCTGTTTCATAAATAGAAAATAATTGAGACGCAAAGCCTGGTTATAACTTACATGTCTAGTAGAAAACAAGTAAATAAGAATCAAGGTCTGAACTTCGAAAGTCTCACAAGAAATCAGGGAAATACTCCCAAGTTCCTCTTAGATCCAGTTCATTGTATTAGTTGTAAACTCCCCCTTCACCTTCCCGTATGTAGAGGAAAACCAGCAGTGAAGTCAGTAGAGAAAATAGAAGAGCACTCTCCTAAGCATCCATTTTTCTTTAATAAGCCAAACCTTAACGCAACCTGAGGTTTATATGGCCATAAGAACAATTCTGCCACCTTGTCTAGAAACTTTGTCCCACTGAACAACTAATCCAGCACTGTCAGATTTGAGCTCCCGAGCAGAAGAGAAGGAAGTTTTCTTTTTCCTCCTGCAATATCCCTGCCAAAACAGAAAACACAGCTTGGAGTGCCATCTAGAGGAGTGTGCTCCTCTACAGAAAACTGTTTTGTTGGTTGAAGATGTAACATCTCACAAAGATTTTCAAGCTAGCTCCAGTAAGGAAATAGGGGGTGAGAGCACGAAAAGCACCTGCATGTTTCTCAGTATTTTGGATGTATGTGAATACTCCCAAAATTTCAATGATATCTGTACATGTCTTAGAAAATCTGCCACGGTAACAAGAAGCACTGATTTGTAATGATGGATAAAATACTCTAAGGAATCATGGAAGTGTCTGAAGAGATAGCTGAGGAGCAGCCTGGAAACCAAAAAAAAGGAAGATTGATGGGGGTCATCTCTAAAAGTCCTTATTTCTATGGGGATTTTTGTGTATGCACAGCCCTGGCAAGGCTCATGGAGCTCCAGCCCAGTGTCACTCACAGCTGGAGCACGAGCCGTGCTCTCCTTTCCTGTCACCTCAGGAAGTCACCCAGGGCAGAGCTGTGGTGGATGCGGATATCAGGCACCTGCTGGCTCAGGGCTGTGGTCCCTGTGGTTCCTCGCAGGAGGAAGGGCAGCCCAGAGACACAACAGTGTTCAGGGCCAGCGCCAGGGCAGCCCAGAAGGAGCAAAGAGCCTCTCCAAACACTGCCCACAGTGTGGATGGGATGCCCCAGCCACAACAGTACCCATGTAGCAGCTTTGCTCTGCTCCCCATCCTGTTTGCTGCACAAGACCGACGCACAGACATCCAAACACCCCCAAACACTCGGGGCTTCAGGGCAGCTGAGTTGGAAACTGGCCCCAAAGTTTAAATCCCAGGCATTTATCTCGAGCAGCTAGCCTCAACGCTTAGAAACAATGTCTAATTTCTTCAACCAACATTAATCACTGTATCTCTAATTTCTAAATGCTTTAAAAAAATCTGCCCGTGCTATTGTAGGTGATCATATACATGGCTAAAAAGTGAAGGTGGCCAGGAGTTTTTAAAAAATATTTAAACACATGTAAGCATGTGTTAATGTGCTTTTAATGGAACTGTTAATGGAACTTTTAGGTTGAAATATATAGTTTCTAAAGATAAAATAGCAGAGCAATAATGGTCTGTGTCTCGGATGTTGGCTTTAATGTCAGATAGCTTGTCATACAACATTGTATGCATTTCATTAACTCTGCAATGAGGTAATCACAGAAAAAAATCAAACATCACACACTGACTAGTGGTTTTGCAGGTAGAGTCAACTATCAGAAATTCTCATGTCACCAATGTGGATGCCACAAGGAAGTGATTTCTCTGACAAAGACAAAAAGAAGAGAGTTCCTTGATTTGCACATGAACAAGATTCAAATACATTTTTTTGTTTCTATTTTAAGCGCACATTTCAATTCATTTCAGGTCTAATCCCAGTTGCAGTCTTTCTGTCCCTGCACATCTTCCAGATTCACTGCATATTTAGAATTCCAGTCTCGCTCAAAAAGATCCTTCAACTGTTCCTGGACGGGTTGCTGCCTTCTTTGCAGACTGGTTGAATTCTGTTTGATAATTAGTCCCACGCCTGCTGTATCCGTGAAGTAGTTTTCTGACCAATTGGAAGTCCCTATGCAATGGAAAAGCAGCTGATTAGAAAACATTCATTTCTCAGTGTTCTGTTTGATCTCTGGGCTTTGTTGATTTGCTCTATGACTGCAAATCTCATTAGGACCAACGAGGCAGCAAAAATCAGGTCACCTCCTTCTTATGCCAGACCTCAGGTTTTGAAAACTTGCTGTTAACTGCAACCCTGAAGGTTCATAACCTTCTGATTCATTACAGCCTGTGACAGAGTGCACAAATCGACTCATAAACATGGCAATAAAGTGCAATATTTGAGTATTAAGAGAAGTAAAAGCCAGTGTTTGACATGGGTTTCAGTGTTTAAAGAAAAGTCTTTAATTTACTTAATTCTCTTCACTTGTTAAAGGGAAACAAAAGGAGAAACTGGACTCCTGATCAATAAACCCTCAGGAGCTGTTCTGAGCTTGACACGCAAAGCCTGCTTCTAAACCAGGCAAAGCTGGAAATCCAGCTGCAGACATTGTCTAGGGCTCTCTCCAAAGCTACCTCAATTCAGACAATCAAGCACTGTGAACAATGCACATTTTATCACTTACGCACTTCCCCTCGTGATCGCCTTAGCCAGAAAAATCTGTCAATTCCAGGAGGTGCTTAGGCACAAAAACAAATCATCTGCATATCTGCCTTCAAGTATAAAACAAGTTATTAAAGTTTTGAAGGCAATTGGAGCTGTAAACCAACAGCCAGTTGGAAGATCAGGCTATTTGCTGGTGTGTGTTGCTGGGAGGATGAGCTGGCTGAAGTGACAGAGCACTTTCACGTCTCCTTTTTTGAGGGTTCCTAATAAAAGAATGAAATGTAAACACCATCCCGGCTTTCAGGAACGGCGCACAGTTGACATTACTCTTTTCTCATTTCCTTTCCTAGAATTCTGTTCAACAAACAGTGCATGGAATTAATTCCTCCCAGCAGTTCCTCTTTATTAAAGCACTGTAACGTGATGTACTGGAGCACCAGCTATCCCTGTGTCATTGTGAGCACGCAGGCTGTGAAATCCCCGCTGTGCTTGTCACAGGCTGTGCACTCAGCCTTGTCACACTCTGCTCCTGATGGCTCATAATCATATGAAATAATCTCTTACTGAACTTGACCTACATTATTTTCTCCCCTTCACATCTGTACTCCTTTACCTAGGACAGAGTTTGCTTTATATGGCAAAATGAGATATTTTTTGGTATTGCAGCTGATCCTATCTCAGCCTCAGTCCGGTAGATCTGGGGATACTGTAAGTATTTGGAATAATGGAATACATACCGATGTAGGCTACTTTATCAGTGACCATGTACTTGTTGTGATTCACTCTCCCATGAGGAATGTTTGTGTGATTGAGAACAGGAACAATGAAGAGTTTCTGGAGAGAGAGGAATTAAAAATATTAACACAAATATTAGAGTGAGGAACAGACGTCATGATTGGACAGTGCATGTTTTCTATAGTTTCAAAGAATAGAAGAGTGTGGGAAGAACAAAAGAGAACATACTGCGCTCTGCTATTGAATAGACCATAGAAGAGATTTTACTCCTATCCAAGAAAACCAGCAAATAATACTTCCACTATACATAAAACTGGATAAGCAATTAAGATCAGATACAGAAAATGTTTGCCTCACAATGTTCCATTAGTGGCACAGCTATTATCATTACAGGGCAGACAATTAAATGCAGTTTTAGGCAGCTGTTTAATAGATTGCATTTACCACTGATTGCTGCTCTTATTTTGTGTGAGAATGGGCTGATCACAAACACAAGGCTACTGTAGGCAACTATAATGCCAAACTTTTTGTGCTCTTACCAAAATCTGCATTTCCCTTTTTTTTCTGAAACCCACTATACCTTCTGGGGTATTTCTCTGTTGTGATTACTGCATCATGTTGGGAGCATCCACATCATCCCCACTCCACCTGATGCATTCCAGCCTAATGCCAATGGCCTGTGTGCAATATTTACTGTTCAAGAACAGATCTTTCTGTATAGGCACACAGCAGAGCTCTCAGTTAAAAAAAAAACTGATACCAATTAGACCGACTTAACATATTCCATGCAGGAAAAGGTCTCTGAGAGGAGCACTAAGTTATCATATAAACTGTTGCTGTCACAGTGCTCAGCAAAAACAGCTGTCTGCATAATGTCTCAAGTGCCACAGCCAGGCACATACCTGATATCACTAGTAGCTTGAAATAGCTACTTCCTCAAAGATTATATATTGGGCCTTATTTTCACAAAAACGGGAAGCAGTCACTGCAAAAGCAGACAACCAGCTTCTCTAAAAGCTAACATTTGTACACACAAACAGCAGCCCATTCTCAGAAATCAGTGTGGGGCCATATCCTCAAGCTGTCTTTCCAAAATCAGGGTTCTCATTCATACCACGTCGACACTGATGTGGGCGTGTGGGTTGTTGAGGGCACGCAGGGACCTCAGGTAGTGGAGCATGGCTGGGTCAGTGTAGGCCCAGCAGCTGACCAGGAGCCGGACCTGCACGCGGTGGTTGAAAGCTGCACGTCTCAGGGCATTGTCAATGGTTGGCCAGTATCTGCAGAAAAGGAGGTGTGTGCAAAAAGGGATGGTTTTTTTTAAAGCAGTTCACTAGAAAGCTGTGAAGTTAAACTGAGACTAGGAGTGATGATGCACATATGGGGTTTCTGATGCGTAGTAAGCGAAGCACTTGTGGCTTCCCTGGAGGTACAAACAAGGTTTCTGCCTTCTACCAAGTCTGTTCTTTTCACAGAACGTGTTTTGAGAACTCCAGACCCTACCAAATTGGGGTGAAACTCATCCAAAAGTTTAAAGCTTAGTAAAGTACACATACACAGATACACAGTGTGGTGCCACCATGCTTATCTCCTTGGGAAACTGAAGATAACAATAGCAACTCCAGGGTAAAGCCAGTTCATACAGCACAGAGTAAAAAGGGCAGTGCAGAGCCCAGAGGAAAGTCTAAGATCCATTTTTCAGAATATGGCTTTTTCAGGCCCCTGGAGACTGTTTCCAGTGTCGGCAGTGGTCCTGTGCCATCAGCCAGCATGGGCAGACCCCATCCCTCCCCACCCCTCCCTGTTCTCACTGTGTGTGCCCAAGGTAATGGACACAGCTGTGCTCTCCATGTTCCCTGAACATGGGAAAATCCGTTTTCCAGACACTTGTGTTGGCTGTAGCTATGGGTGAGCATTTTTAACATCCTTCACCCAGCTACACAGCACTAAGAGCTGGACAATGTGCATCCCAGGGCTGGTGACTCCAAACACCCATGTGGCATTTTCATTGCGTGGATCCTAAGAAATGCTGCACGGAGGGTGACAAGCATGTTTAGTACAGATTGGAGGGCTGATACAGAGAGAGGTCCAGCATTTGCTCACGGTCCTATGAGCAATGATGAATTAATTTGCCCAACTTAATCCTTTTGGTCTTATGTACAAAGGCCTGTATTCTCTGATCCTCCCCCGTGCATCGTCCGATTGCAATCAATGGCCTGGCCGCAAGCTCTGAGGCTCAGGCTTGACTTACAGATCCTGAAAAGCTTGGAAAATCATGCTATTTGAAATGCAATTTTTGAATGGCTTCAATTTTTAAAGAATATCAGTTTCTAGTTGATTAACACTCAGGCATTAGACAGCAGCTTTGTTTCCTCTGCCTCAGCTGCTGGAGGAACCTAACCTGAACTAATCAGCATCAATTCATGGCACTACAGCTGGTTGCTGTGGAGATAGCCTGAGGCCCTGTGCCACTTTCTCTGGCCTTTCAAACCCTTGTTTGCATTTGATCAGCCCTATATGTCACAAACTGTGGATTAAGCCTTCAGATGAAGAATAAGGAGTATTAATGCACTCAGTCCTAAGGGGGAAAAGAGACTTTCTGGGAACTTATTCCCAGAAAGATGAGTGGGTTCCCAGAAGATGAGAAACCCAGAGACTCAATTGTATTACATATCAACTGAAAATCCTCTGAGGTGCTGGATTTATTAAAGATATCCTCCAAGCAGACGCTAGTCTCGATTTTGTTTCCTGGACAGTAGAATTACCTGCATCTCTCTGTTGTCCTAAAATCTTCCCCTTACACACCTATGTCTCAGCTGAACAACAGAGGCTTTACACAGATGTGGCAGAGGGACATGATGCATGGTATCATTCTGGGTAAATGGCAGCCTAGAGCTTACCCTATTCAACAAGACATGTTGCACATAATTCTTTCACTTGAACCTCTTTCTCAGATTATTTGGCTGGTTGGAAAACTCAGAAATGTTGTGAGCGGATAATTCAGAGCACTTGGTTGCACATAAACATCCCAGTTCAAGCATATCTAAGAGGATTTGGGAGTCTTAGTGCTGCCCCATGACTGTGTCACTTTCTGTGCTGCTCAGGTTGGGGTTCATGTGCACAGTTCTGCTGAGCCTTGGGCAGTCTCTGGACCAGGCTCTCTCAGGCTCAAGGCCAGGCTGGATGGGGCTTTGAGCAGCCTGGTCTACTGAAAGGTGTCCCTGCTGTGGCACAGGAGGGGAGGAATGAGATGGTCTGTAACCCAAACCATTCTGTGATGACTCCAGATCCCCACTATCACCTTATCTCTGAAGCTGCTGCTGGAACTTAGATGGAATTATTAGAAACAAAACAAAAATCCCAAACAACAACAAAAAAATCCCCCTCAACAACAGCAACAATAAAACACCAACCCCCAAACAAACAAAAGACCCAGAAGTTTCTTTTAAAGGCTGTTTCAGCTCTCACTGCAAAGGTCAGGAGAGGCAAGAACTACCCTCTAAACTATTGGTCAAGTGCATCAAGCAAGAAATAGAGCAGGAAGTCAAGACTCTTCAAAAGCAAAGGACAGCAAGAAAGAAAAATGGGAGCAAGAATGGAGAGCACAGCAATGTTTTCTCTGAAAAATCTGATGTCAGATATATTTCTGGTGTTCCCTTTCCTCTCTCAATTCATAAAGCTTCTGTGCTGAATTTTGGAGGATGCTGGACCTGACTGTCCCTAGTATAACATTTCACAGCTTTTCTGCTGTGTGTAGAGGACAGGAGGGTGCTCCAGAATACCAGCAAAGCACACAGGTGTTGGTAATCATCCTTCCTGCAGCATCAGGACTGGAATCACAGAATCCTAGCATTATTAGGTTCTAGAAAAGACCTTTAAGATCATCAAGTCCAACCCTCAGCCCAGCAGCAGCACCATGTTCACCACTATACCATGTACTCAAGTGCCATAGCCACAGAATTTTTAAACACTTCCAGGGATGGTGGCTCCACCACTTCCCTGGGTAGTCTGTTCCAATACCTGACAACCCTTTCCATTAATTTCTTTTTCCTAATATCCAATGTAAACCTCCCCTGGCACAACTTGAGGCTGTTTCCTCTCATCCTGTCCCTTGGTACGTGGGAGGCACATCTATGGGATGGTTGTGAATGCAGAGCAAAGCCTCTCTCCATTCTGAATATTTTCATTGCAGAAGAAGGGGAATCTTTTTTTTTTTTTTTCTTTAAATAGTACAAGTAGTTGATTTGCTCAGGATTGAAATTGTACCTTTTTGGTTGAACAAAACGGCTGGTAGGGAAATATTCCATAACAGAAACATAGACAAACTTCTGTGCCTGATTGATGATACTGAGTATAGCAGAGAGGTCATGGGTGCGACCTTCTGGACAAAATGCTGGAGGGGAAGCCTGGAATAAAAAAAGAAGAAAATATGTAGATCAGTGATGTAATTTTTAATTTTTTTTAATCTCAGACTGCAACTCATTTATGTTTAGATCTGTCAAGTTTTCACTAAAATATTACAAAGCACTTGAGATGGATCACCATCTTTCCTCATGCCTTCCATATCTGGCTGGGTCAGATACTTATTGCTATATTGAGGCTGCAGGTAATTAAAAGAGACCTGCACACTGTTCCTGCCATACAATTTGACAGCTTATGCTGGGTTTATCCCTATCTTTTGAACATCCCAGAGAAACCTAAGGAACAAATTATTATCCACCTGGAACACAAGCAACTGAGCAGGACTGCTGAAGAAACTTTCCTGCTCAATCCTTAAACACTTTACATTCTGTCGTGTTATTTTCAAACATACTTACAGAAAAATAGGTTTTTGTCAAGATTCCATTAAATTCTACTTCCAGAGGGTGATGTTTGTTAATGTGGGTTGAGTAATTAAGAGGCCAAGGGACTGGGATGGTAGCATTAGGATATCCAACATCCCAATAGGTACTAAATGTTTTCCAGAGGTCTTGGGCCAAGCAGCTGCAGTTATACATCACAGCACCAATCTCTTTCACCTGCAAAGAGAGCAAGCTGTGTCACAGCCCCACAAGGAGCCACAGGGGGATAGAATATAAGAAAATAAAGGTAGTATAGAAAGTTATTTACCCCTAAAGAGCTGCAGCTGGGCTAATTGTGAAAGATTAGGAGCAGGCCTGACTTTACCAGGCCACAGCTGTAGCCAAGAAGAAGAAAAGTGCTATAAAAGAGTGGGTTGGTTGAGGGGGAATTGGGAATGACTGCTGTGAGAAGAAGAGTCAGTGCTTGGAGGAGCTGCCTATGAGGAACATCAAGAAGGTATGAAACCCTTGCATTAAGGAGCCAACAATATGGAACCTTTGCCATGTAATGACAACGGGTTTCTTTGCTGTTTCTTCTTCTCTGACAATATTTTACATCATTATGATTTTTCTCTGTTATCTGCTAGGATAGGAATTTTCCCCCAGATTTCTGAATATGCAGCAGCAGATGTTACCTGAGATAAAGATCTCCAGTCCATGTTTGCACTACCAATGTATATGTGTTTCATGTCTACTATCCAGAATTTGCTATGCAACACTCCTCCGGTCAAATGTCCAAAGTCAATCTTTTTCACATGAGCCCCTGAAGAAAGATGGAGAGGGGAAAAAAGAGTTTAGGTACAGCACGGAGATGGTTCCTCAACAGCCAGAACACATCTGCGTGTCTGACTCTTGCAGGCAGTAACAACTACCAAAATTCACAAGCACTCATTCCTGGGAACACAGTAACTTGGGAAAAAAAAATGCAAAATGTGAACTTTCAGAAGATCCTAAAGAGCATGGCAACACAGAAGGAAAGCATGAACTAGTGAGAAGATGGTTCTTGTCCTGTGAATCCATTTAAGCACTACATCAGAACAGGCCTTGGAAACCAGTTTCCCACAGATGCCTTTTTGCAATACAGAAGCTGTGAGTGGATCACTGAAGGGAAATAATTACCTTTTTCCTCTAAAAGCTCAAGGTCTGTTGATTTTGTAGCCAGAGTTGGTGAACTTGCTGCAATATACAAAGAGACGTTCTCTGCGAGTAACCTCTCAAACCTCTGCAGAATATCTTCACCCTGTGTGGTGAATTGTTATTTTGTGTATTTTGTTACGGAAGGTGTAGTCAGATATATGCAAGGGCAGTGTTACTAATGGGTACTTCCTTTGAAGAATCCCAGCTCAAGGAAGGTCAGAAATTTCCCTTATTTCAGCCTAGCTTGACTAAAGCTGGAGTGCTGCTCCAGAAGAGCATGGAAAACCTTCCTGGATGTGCAGGAGGAGTTAAGCAATGTCTCTGGGAGACAGACCCCACAGCCAACCTGTCCTCTACCACATGGACGTGAGGAAAAACAACCACAGGCGTGCTTGCTGCTGATTTTACCTTACCTGCTTGGAAGAGGAGTCATTGACACCAATATCCTTCCCAGTGAGAGACCAATAGTAAGAAGCCACGTGCACTTTTTCCTGGGCTAGATCAAGCAGTTTCATCCAGGCTTGGTACAAGGGTTTGGCTGCAGTGCTGTTTATCTCAAAGGGTAAGTCATAAGGAACATTTTCCACAAGTTCAAGGCTGCAATGGCAATTTTGTGTTGTGAAGCAAGTGACTGTGACCCCAACAGGACACCAAACACCTGTCAGGCTGCACAGTTGGCCATGCTGGGTGTCAACCTCCACAGCAAGCGAGATGAGCTGGACAAACAGGCTGGCAGAGCTCCCTACCCCTGGTTTTTGTAGCTGGGCTTATATTGTTGTCCAGCAACCTCCCTGATTGATCAGAATGGTTTCTCAGTAGCCATTCTGAGCTTTTTATTTTACCGTGCCTAAGATGTGGAGAAAGGCAAACCCCCATAGCTGGATGTTGCTAGGGTACCCTCTTCACCTCTCCCAGCACAGACATTCCCTGCCCCTCCAGCCTCTGGGAAAGGCTGCTCTGCCAGCTGTGACACTGCTGCCACAAAGGGAGGGTGGCTGCAGGGGGCAGAGGAGGAACCAAGCTGGGGTGAACATACAAGCACAGGACTGGGAGAGGAGCTGTGACACTGCCCCTCACAGCAGGCAGCTGCCAGTTACCCAGTGCCTAAACAGCACCCCCAAATTAGCACTCCTCCCAAATGAGTGGTGCTTCATCACTTATGAAACAGTGGGAAGAGAATAAAACCCATGCTGATATTATCAGTCCTGTAACTATTTCTCCCTCTGGTGATGACTTCTCCATGTGCCATCTAACCTGACTCACCTGCAGGAGTCATTGCATCTGTTGGTGCCCTCCTCAGTTATTGTGGTTCTTGGGAGATCTCCACAGAATCCTTCTTCCTCTGGGAGATCTCTGTACAGCCCTTCCTCCTCCACATTTCTGTAAATGCTGACAATTGCTGCTTCTTCTCCATTACCATCAACTGTGCTGTCCATGCTCAGGAAGTAAAAAGCCATCAGGACAAGACCAAGAGTCAGAATTGCCCCTAAGAGATGAAACTAGGACAGAACCCACAAAGGAGAAGATTTAGGTGATCGCCAAGGCATTGATGCACCAGCTAATGGATGACTACCTGTGCAGGTGAATAAATCACAATCTTTGAATGGGAGATGTGCTTGCAGCTGCTGCCAGACAATTTTCTTAGGGGCAGCACTGAAAGTGAGGAAAAGGTGTTCAAGGTGTGCTTGGACAGGGCCCTGAGCAGCCTGATCTAGTTGAAGATGCCCCTTCTCTCTGCAGGGAGGTTGGATTAGAATGACCTTAAAAAGGTCCCTTTAAACTCAAATGAGATGCAGTGAGAAGGACCAAAAGTTGCCAAAATTTTACACATTGAAACCCCCAAATCAGGGAAGAAAGGTAAACAAAGAGACAGGAGAATAAATTGAAGAAATAAAATGCTAAAAAACAAAAGAGAAAATTCTGAAATTAAGTGAAAACAATAAAAGCCAATGGGATGACACGACATGCAGGGAAATGGACCAAAGCTTGCCCAGTTGATCCTCATTGAAATGGCAAGATTTCATTCCCTTCCTGAAAGGAAGAATTTCCTGAAATCAGAGAATCAAGTGGAACAAACACTCTGGAAAGGCGATATGATCAAATAAAGTGCAATTGGGGGGAAAAAAAGCAAAGTTTGGAAGTGGATTGGTGTTGGTTTATGTGAAGACCATGATTTTAGTTCTGTTTTTTGGTTTAATTTTTTGTGCCAACATATCAATCCCTTGGGGTTTTTTCCCAAATTTTGTGATTAATTTGACATTGATTAGCTTTATTTTAGCACAGGACCAATGGATGTTCAACAAAATTTCTACCAAAATCAAAATAGAGAAATTTCTAACACAAGATTAGCTGTGGGATTAAGCCAAGCATTACCATAAAAAGGAAGCTTGTGTTGTCAGGGGAGAAAAAACAGTGGTGTACAGTTCAGAAAGTGTCAGAGGCAGAAAGACATTTTGTGGTTTCTGAACACATCCTGGTTTTGTCTTAAACCTCCCTTCATTGAAACTACACAACTCTCATTTATCCATGTGCACAGTATTCCCATGTCACACTAGAGTGTGTCTCTAGTCAGTTTCATTTCCCTTTTGCTGCACTTTCATTTTTTTTTTCCTGAATGTAGATAGAAAAAATATAGCCTGGCTACCTGGTAGCTTCAGATCTGCAGTCCAGCCACTCACATGCTGAAAATTTTAGCACCAGGCTCTAAATGCTGCCCTGTGCTGAGCAGGAAAAGACAGCCAGCCACACATGCAGATCTGTTTCCCCCCAGTAATTACCATGGCTGGCTCCCCATGGCGATCTGTGCGAGCTGGAACCATCCACCAGCCTCTGATAGGCACCATGGACTTCAGAGCTGAGCTTCTGAGCTCCCAGGCAGGAGAACTGAGTCTGGGGGTGGTCGTGAGGCTGCAGCCATAAATCTGAGCACCCAAAAGGGCACATGGGAAAACCACACAGAAACCACTTGCCTCTGAGAGTTTCTGTTGCAGTTTCTGTGTGGATAAAGCTGTTTGCTTTTAATCTTCTCTGCTTTTCTCAAAACCTACAGTGCTGACATAGGTTTCAGGCAGTGATTTGAATAAAATAATCATCTTTAGGCTGTCTACTTAAATTTTTGCCCTTTGGCTTGTTCTCCACCCTACCACAAAAAAAAATCTCACCTATTTTCAACAGTTCCACATTTTATCACATGAACATGTTAGCAAGACAGGTTTTAGAAGATATTTCTAAGGTAAGAAATGTATTTTGAAGTCACATCATGGCTGTCACCATGCTGCACGCTGTGATGTCCACGTACTCTGGGCATCTGAATAAATGAACAAATAAATACATGAATAAATGCTGTGGCAGTGGTAGAAGTGAGGCTATATGAGTGTGATTTCCTTGTCCTGAGCCAGAGAGAGCTGCAGGATTTATCTCCACATTACTCCCTCTGGGCAAGGTTTGATCAGTCTACCGGATAAATCAATGAAGGTTTTGTCACTCACTTGTTTACAAATAGGATTGAAACCTACACAGTTTTCTAAAATGGCCAATAAAATAATTCTCAACCTGTTATTTCTTTTCAGAAATGTCAATACAATCTCAGCTCTTGTAAACAAATGTGGTGTATCCCAGTAATTACCGTTTTGACGTCTTTTTGATCGTTCACGCCTAATTTCATGTTGGAGGACTCATCTAACATCAGGGATGTTTTTAATGCTTTTTTCACAATCTGAAAAACAGAAATGTATGCAAGGGGAAAAATAAAGCTTTATGACAACATTTGTGTACAGCCAATTACAGACAAATAGTGCAGGTTACTGCCACTGCTTTACCCACTGCTCTGAGATCTGAGTATGGATCTGTGCATCATCCTCCTCTATTATGGCTCTTGAGTGACATTAACACGTTCCAAAGTGACAGAGAGATGTGTCCCCACTGTTTTTCCCCGGTGCTCTCTACACACAAAAATCCCTGCAGTAATTAATGTGTAAACAACTGCATCACTGCCTCTTCCAGCCATCCTTCAACACCCACTTTTGTCCTGTTGCAAGAGAACATATTTGCCAACAAGCAGTAATTAAATGCAGAAGCAGTGGGTGATAGTGTGCAGAGCATCAGCCTCATCCTGCATGTGACTCTGTCAGGCTCCTGCTCTCTTCCTGTGCCTGTTGTCTTCAATGCCAGCGTCTCTTCCAGAAGTGACTCTGTTCTGGGGACAGGGACCAGGCTGAAATACAAACTCCCCTGTTGCAGTTATGACTGTAGAAAATAAGTTTTCTTCTTTTCCTTCTCAGGCAGTATTTCTCCAATCTTTTGTTACCACCAGCAGAGGCAACCATAAGAGCAAATACCAAAATATGCCAACGTGGCAGCAGATGGCCAGTCAGGGGGAGTTGGCACTTTCTTATTTTCCCTCCTCAAAAACTTGACACATGCCCAGTGGGTCATGAATCATCCCTGCATTGGCAGAGGAGAATTTACCCCACAGTGCCTGATGACACTTTTCATTCTCAGAAGCAAGAAGCAGATCCTGGGGTACAGCAGATCTCAGAAGGTGCCACCAGATGATGCCTCCACCTGTCCAGTCCCTGAATGCCTGCTTCTGACCCCTGAGCCCCTGGGCTTTTGTGGCCTGGAGGAGGAACCTGCTGCAGTGGCATACTGGATGTGGAGCTGCTCTGTGGATGGCCAAACAAAGTTTGTGTAGGAAGGATCCTGCCAGACTTGTCCCATCCATCTTGCCTTGTGTTCACAGCTGTTGTCACCTGAACCGAGTGGGCTCACAGGGTCTGCCCTCCCCCAGCAGCAAAGCAGCATGGCCCTGCACATTCCCTGCTGCTTCCAGCTCCTGCCCACTCCACCTTTCTGTATGGAAGCTGTGGCTGCATGGAGCAGGCAGGGGTTGGACACAGCCCCAAAGGTGTCCTCGAGTCACAGGTACTGGTGGGGATGAACCAAAGGGGTGGAGGATGGACAGGAAGACAAGGGAGGAGGGTCTGAAACAGACTTGGGGAATGCAGAGAGGGATGTGAAAAGGAGGGACCTTTTCAGCAGACATGAGAGAATGACAAAGATGGAAAAGGTGGAGAGGGAAGAATAGGTACAAACACTCCTGCTTAAAAGCATACTAGCGCTGCATAGAAGAAAGCCCTGCTTCCATTTCAGGACCAGCTTGTTGTTATCAGCTGCAATCACTGTAGCAGGGCCCACTTCCCAAAGCAGTTTTACTCACACTCTTCACTGTCACTTCCTTTTGCTGCCCCAGGCTCAGCTGCAAGCTCTCCCACTAGAAATAGTTACAAATGCTGGCAGGTAAACATCCATTCTCCCAGCCCCGGAGAAATGGAGTGGCTGCCAGCAGTGAAGGACAGTTGATCATTCCCATAGCTCTGAAATCCCAGTTCATGTTTTTAGTGCAGTATAAAGACCCACTGTCTTACCCCAAAGAGCTGACAGCCCAAGCAGATGGGGCATATAACCCCACAAAGAAAAAGGTGCGACAGCAACACACATGAGAGGAAGGGGTCACATTCCAGCCCAGAAATCTTAGTGGGTAGAAAGGGAAGAGAGAGCAAGAGTGAAGATGTGAAAGAGTTGGGTAGAAAGTGAGACAAAGGTATTTTAAAGGAGGAGAAGAAAGGCATCTGACAAACAGCAGCAGCCCTTCAGGCTGGGCCAGGAGAGCCCACTGAGGCTGCAGGTCACACTCCACAGCTTGTGGCTTTGGCACAGCTGTCCCAGTCAGCTGGGCTGGCCGGGAACAAACAGCCACCAAGGGTGCTTCTCATCACAGAACTGGAGCTGAGAGGTGTTGCCTTATCCCTCTGTCTCCCTTATCCTTCTGTCACCCTTGTCCCTCTGTCACCCTTGTCCCTCTGGCTCCCACAGCCCCATCTGGTGACCCAGGCAGTGTCTTGGTAAGAAACTGCAGTTGTCAGGGCTATTAGAGCCACGTGATGGCCTCAGATGGATGGAGCTTACCAGAAACAACTTGTTTCACTTCTCTTTTTCAGCAGCAGTTACAAAATGTCTTCCAAAAGCAGTGTTTTTCTTAAAATACAAAGATGAACACATTTTGTATGTGTTGCGATAGAATCATCTACCATTCTGTTCAAACAAAGCCTTTCCTGATATTTTTGACTGGTGATGGGTTGAAGTCCCACCTGCTGTACAGAAGTTGTGAGAACTGCTCCAAAACAATTTAATTTTCAAGAATGGAAACATCACAGACACAACCAGAATTCCTAAGAATAATATTGTAGCTAGTCAGCAATTAATTATGGCTCCCTCAAAGCTTTCAGGGCTCTACCAGCTGCCAGTTTCAATGACTGAATGAAGTTCATCCAAGAGCAATGAGTATAAGCACTACTTAGCACTGCTGCACAGGCTGGGCCCAGCTAATGCCACTCTGCTGAGTACCCACAGGACACTGCTGTTTGTAACATTAAGGTGGCTTTCTCCTTGCCTCCAAAATACCTCTTGGTACTTCTTTTCTCCACCAGCAACAAATTGTGTCAGGCTTTGAATTGCAAACACAAGAATGTGATTTTTCACTGTACCAAATCCTCCCCAGGAGCTGTTTGAAGCTCCTCAGATGAACAAGGTGCATTCATCTCTCCATGACCACCCCAGCTCCCTCAAGATGAAGACAAAGGTACTTACCATCCTGGAAGGTCTCCTCCTGTGTGGATGTCCCCCTGTACTCTGATGTTGCTCCCAGCCTTGTGTACAAAAGGCAACGCTCATGCTCTGTCAGCACATTTGTTTAGGGTTCTTCTGGTTTCTTCCCCCTCCTGCTGTAGATCACTTCCTCTTAGACGCTGAGTTTCACAATGTGTACTGACAGGGTACTGAGTTATCCTCCAGTTGTTGTGGCCCAGTACTTAAACTCTGGGTCCTGATCTTCACATGTTTGCCATAACTTGCTCTGTTGGATGGCAAAGCTCCCACTCAGTGGTGGAAAGTCAGAGTCCACACCAGCATGAGAAGACGCTGCTTGGAAGGGCTGCTCAGCTTTGGTGCTGTTAGCAGCCCAAACATGGCTCTATTTTTACTGCGCTATTCTTAACCAGAAGCTTCATTTTAAGCAGACAAACAAACCCTGCAAAACAACCTCTCTACAAAGTTTTTTTTGAAAGCACAGTCGTGCTTGGGCAAACAGAAGGGAGCAAGCCAGCTCCTTTGAAACAATGCAGCCCTCATCTTGAACATGTGGCTTTTGGAATTTGCAGTGATGCTGTTAGGGGTTATATCTGACATTGAGTTTGGGGCAGCTTCTAAGATATTATGCCTTCTATAAAAATCCAAAGGCTGCACCTTAGCCAACATGAATCCTTCTAGGAACGCTGCTGTTTTCCTCCAGGCAGCCTCTTGTTCCTGCTGAACCCAAGGATGCAGCTCCCTAGTGCAGCTCCAGAGGAAGGGTCTGTAAGGAGTCAGTGGAGTCAGCTTGGAACACGAGGCTTTAGCACACCTTGTACTAAGCTGCTGAAGATGGAAAAACTAAGGAGCCAGAGGATAGGTCTGGTACAACAGAAGGAGGGCTTTCCCTGGGAAACTGCAAGTGCCATGAGTCCTCTGCTTCCCTCAAGACCAAAACACAAGCATGAAGTCAAAGAAGCCCAAAAAGAAATCAGTGGAGCAGACAGGACACCTCTCTGCCCAGCCACCTCACTCCTGAATTTACTGCTGTGCACAGATCACTTATCATGGGAGCCATCCCAAATCTGGATTTACAACAGGACTTAAAAACAAAGCAAAGGCTGCTGCTGTCCCTGTAGATCCGAGTTACCAGAAAGCTGGAGGCAGGATCTGCAGCCAATGAAAAGGGCTCCAGAAAGCCATCCCTGCTAAAGGTCCAAATCACCCCCAGGAAGTGTCCCTGGCCCTCAGATGACTTCAGAGGCTGAGCATTCCAACTAAATATTTCAGCTAAGCTCCTGCTTGTGTGCAGGACTGAAATCCTGGCATGAACTGTGTCAGATCAGTCACAAAAGCCCCCACTGACTGTGGGATCAAACCACACAAGGCAGCAGCACCTTTTTACCAAATTCAGGATTTATCATTTATCCCTCCAATATCACGAGTTCAGTTTAAGAGGGCTGTATCAGAGGAAGAGCAGCTCCCAGGAAAAGGAATGCTCTGTACTTCTCCTCTTTGTCAGCTCTCTAACCACTTGCAGCACTGATAAATTCCACTGTCCTGCTCCGCTCCAGCTTGCAAAATCCTGGCTTCCTTCTCATCTGACCTCACATACCAGCCCACCCATTCTGCATTTCTGATCTTACTAGCAGTGCTGTAGCTATGACAGCTTCAGGATGGAATAGGGTTTATGGGTAGAATATGGTTCTGTTTGACCAATTCATGCAGCTGGGGGGAGGAAAGAAAAAAAGAATAGCAAGTTTTAGAGCAAAGAGGAAATTTTCTTTATTCTTTACTCTTCCCCTTCTCTCAGACAAGGGTCCTTCTACCAGTTGCTCTGGCTGACTTGCCACCATCCCACACAGAATAAATGCATGTATAATATAATAAATGCATATACCTCTTGCTGTATGGTTGGGTGGCACTCTGTGGTTAACATAATCCCTCTAAAAATCATGCCTGGACTTCCAGTTGGTTACAGGGTGCATTAAAAGATAGAGTGGAGGAGCTTTTTCTGCCTGTGTGGGAGGTTTGCTAAGAAGAAACTGCCAGTTTAATGCATCCTCATCTCTGAGAGCTAATTATAGACAAAAACATCAGTAACACTGCAGAGATTACTACAAAACTACAATTTCTGTTTCATGAGAATGAGGCTGGGCTCCAAATACCAACAGCTGACAGAAGGATGGGAGGCAGGAGTAGTCAAGGTCTGCACACTTGAAAAGAAAAAGGCTCTATTTATACTTTGTGCCAAAAGATTGTAGACTTAAATTAGCTGGGGAAGGGGGGTGGGGAACCAAAAGAAATTATTTCAGGTTTAGAACTGGGAAGTGATTCAGCTGACAAGCCATGGGAAAATTTCAAAGTCTAAATAAAATTGTGATTTGTTTGGAAGTATTTTTAAAGATTTACTTAGTTTCCACTTTTAAAAATATTCAGTAAATTCACTAAGATATCTGATCATGGACTTGAAACATTTAACTTGAAATATATAACTTATTTGGAATAATTTTATTCAGCCTAAAATTAAATACTCCATGCCTGCCAGCCATGTTTTGTTTAGAAAAAAAAAAAATCAGGGGAAAACAAGTAAAGCTGTGATTCACACAGCACAAGAGACTGCAGAGTCCTTTGCTGTCTCAGTCTTGTCACATCTTTTGTAGCACTCACCCTCCAGTCACACCTGGGAAAGATGCCTTGCAAGTATTAGGAAAATACTTCAGTGTATGCTGTGTTGAATGAATTTTCTGTTATAAAAATTATACTCCTCTTATCTCTGTGGTTATTGCTGTTGCTGAAACAAAACCTCGCCCAGACCTCTGGATCTCCTGTTTGGGAAGTGTCTGCAGGTGCCAGGTGGATGCTGTATTTTGTGGGTTTTGGTGGTTTTTTTCCTTCCTGTGATTTGAATGTTGACAGAAGCATTTAGTGTTGTACAAAACCCTTCCTGGCACCAACTCTTTTGGCAAGTACAATATTTCCAGTATTTTCTGTTCAGAGGAGAAAAGGCTTAATCAGGGTAGAGGCCTAATGAGCGCTACTTTCTTATCCTCATTGTTCTTGGCTTCTCTCGCTCAGCCCACATCACACAGAGAGCTCAGCAGCCAACCCATGCAGTAACACCTTTTCTAGGTAACTGCACAGGGGAGTGTGCAGCAGTGTGCTGGTGCTCAGGGTTCCATCCAAATGGCTGCTCCCCACTGAGGAAAGCAGCACCCCAGCAGGCAAACTGCTGCCCCACAGCAGCCCCATCTCACCAGCCGGGCTCTGCTCTTCAAGGCCCAAGGATGTCCTTGCTGTCCTGGCTCTCCCACATCACATGGGCAGAACCCAGCAGATGAGGGTCTACTGCTGGATCTTCACACAAGATCAAAAAAAAAAGAACCTGTCTCCTCCAAAGAATGAAAAGGTTTGTTCTGGGAAAGGATCCTGAAACCCTGCTCAAGGCAAAGTGTTCTGGTGTTCCCTGCTGTGCACATGTGGAAAATCAGGCTCTATTTCCCAAAGCAGCTGAGGATGTTGGAGAGCCAGGCTTGCAGCTGAAGGCTCAGCAGGAAGATGCACAGAGGAGATCATTACTTTTCCCATCTATCCTTTATTTTTCAATTCTAGCAGCTTTCATTATGTTGCAAATAGTTTTGGCTACAGTTCTACTGCCTCTTATGTTTATTCAGTCAAACAGTTAAAAATTAATGAAGTGGGTGCACTATTGATTTCAAAAGGGCCCTTTGCACAGCATCCCAACTCAAACACTGCTCCATGCTGTCAGGGAAGCCTGGGGAGAGGCAATATTGCCAGTGTGTAATGCAGCCCTGCATTGTAGGCAACACAGAAACCTCTGCAGATACAGCACACAAAGCTTCAGAAGGCTTTTTGAGACATAAGATTTATTGGGTTTTTAAACACAAAATCCCTCCCTAAAACTTTTCAATGTAAAAGATTTCTATATACAAGTACCTAATGGAAAGGTAACCAGGAGATGGAAAATCTCCCAGTGATTCTAGTTAGGGACTAATATTTTCTTCCTCTTTCTGTTTTAGTTATTGCTGGCAAGCAATGCCATGTTTTAATCAGCTGCATGTGTTCTGCTTCCTACAGGAGCTGTGCTAATGCAGAGTCCCACATGGCACCAGGCAGGCTGGGGGAGGCTGAAGGCAGTGCAGAGAAGGAGGAATTAACATTATTTCTGAAGTGCCAGGAAGGATGCAAAGCTCAGACAGAACTGCAGGAGGAAAGAAGGACACTGGTGGAATGAAAGAAAACATCAAAAACTATTTCACAGACACATAAGCTATATATGTATCTACATCTAAAAAAAAAAAGCAAGCCTAATAATGTATCTGCAATCACATACCTCCTGGGGAATGATCACTTCCAGGCTGGATTCAACCACCATGTTAATCATGGCAATGAAACAAAACAGCATTAAAAATTAAATAAAGTATCACCACACAATACTGAGATGTGCTACCTTCATGTTAAAGGGACTTAGGGACTTAAACCCCAGAGGTTCTGGGGGAGTAAGGGGACTCCTGCTCTTTGGAGAGGGATCTGCCCAGCCATAGGTGTCACAGGACTGATCCAGTCGTGCTCTGAGTCTCCAGCTGCTGACAATTCTGTCATTTTACTGCACTTAACATCAGAGAGAGAACAGGCAGTTGAAACAATCCATCCACCAAACACACATCCTCCTCCAAATTAATGCACAAAATGCAGCATCACTGTCACATGATAAAAGAATGATTTATTAGAGCAACTTTATGATAAAATTATATAAAATAACAATTTGGTTTTTTAAAGACATCCACAATATCACCTTGAAACAAAATGTACAGATACTGCCTATAATCCAAACAAAAATAAATTACCGTTCAAAAAAAACACAACAAACCAAAAGTGGAAAGAAATCAGGGCAGAAGAAACAAATCAAAATTATACACAGCATTTCAAGAGGGCGTGGAAAAGAGAAAGTCATTAATTGATTCAAGTTATACAAACGTGTTTCAGCTTTACTCTCAGACAGCTCAGCTTGCATTTGTGTTGCATGCAAATGGAATGATCCAGTGAACAGTTCAGAACAGCAGAATCAGCAGCATAACAACAGCAGAGAGTGAAATAGGCACAATTCAGCACGGGGCACATTGAAAGTGAACAGGTAGTTCTGTCTGGTCTTTGCAAAAGTTATACACATTTACCAACTTCAAAAATAGCTAGTGTGATCTGCAAACCAAGAAAAAACTAGTAGAGTCTTGCACTTAAATACTTTACACCTTTTTATCTTTTTCTTTTCGTCTCCTTTTTTGTCAGTAGGCTGTATGTAAACATTCCACTAATTGTACCTTTACTAAAATACTCGAAGATGATGCAGACGTTCTTTCCTCCTGGAGCATGACCACAACATGACACCACCACAGATCCAGCTGGGTCCTGGCTCCCAAAGCTCCTACACACCCTCACAGGAATTTACATTCACCCCATCAGAACAGAATAACAGGATTTTACATTTGAAAGCGTCAAACTGAAAAGTTTTCAAGTATAGTGGAAGAGCTGAGGGCTGGGATTTTGGAAGGTGCTCAGGGCATCAAGCACCCGAAGCATATGGAAACCCCAGAAGGACCTGAGCACTTGCTTCCCCAAGACTTCAAAAATCCCACCCTTGGTTACATTGCTTTAGTCAAACACAGAACACACAAAAGCAGTGGCCCAGGAGTGACACACAGGGCAGTGCCAGCCCTGCCAAGCTCAATGCAGGGCCCATCCACAGCTCACAGGAGCAACAGGAATCTCGTGCACTGATCCTGGGCCCCCCAGATACACCACTACACATGGGGCAGGTTCACACTGGAGTCACACAGGCATGGTTCCATGGTTGCATACAGTACTGCTTGTAAGAACCAACAATCAGCGAAGGAGTGGATAGCTCTTTGGCTTATCTGGAGCAGACAAGTGCAAACCACAGTACTTCAGAAGCAGTGAACACAAGAGAAAATATGTTGCGTTTCATCGTTGACTAGCAAAACCTTTTCAAATGCAAAGATCCAAGAATGAGCATTGTGTCAGGACACAGAAGCATTTTACAGTTTGGCTGAGTCACAAATAAAACAAATCAAGCTGTGCATCCTCCCTGCCTTCACACACTCATTTCCAAATTATCAAGAGACACTGATTGTTGCATCCTCATTAGTCACTTGAAGAGGTACTGTATTCTGCAGGTTGATTTAATTGATGCAAGGTGTCTGTGGGCTTGCTCTCTTCTAGTTCAGAACAGAGCAACCAAGGGAGAAAAATCCCTCCCTGATGTGTTCAAGAATCAAAGAAGAATCAAGCAATTTTCAAGTGAAAGTAAACAGAAGTCCCATCAAGGACACATTGCAGAGAAACAGAATCCACTTGCGCATAGCCATGAAGATGTGGAAATAACAAATAATCAGAGAAGTCAGATTTTTGTCTTAGTAATTCACTTGTTTCTACAGCAAAACTGAAACTAACAGCAACACCTTATCTGTGAAGGTCCTTTGACTCCCAGTGAGTTGGGGTAGCACCTGGTCAGTTCAAACCCTAACTAAGAAGGGCTTGAAAAATTGTGTTTCATATGTCAGGAATGATACCACCACTTATGATATTCACCAAGGACACAGTCAGGTATTTCAAGAAAAGACAGATCAGAATCAACGACTTGAATTAACACATTCAGATAGTGCGTATATTACAGGCAGAACAACATCAAGGGCAAATTCTTTTTATTCTGCATTCATCTATGTGAAATCCAGCAGATTTCTTCATGGAAGGGCATCTCCACACAAGCAGATGAGCTTATAGCCTACTGGAAATCTTGGAAGGATATCTGCACCTACTGTTTACCAGCCAGCATCTTGCAGGCTCAAAAATAAACTAATGACGTGTTGACATACTCCCATTTTGGGACTGATCCTGTCTCTGCTGAAATTGATTAAATTTCCTGGCTCCACCAGGAAAGCAATCACCTTCTTCACTAGTAAGGTTAAACACTTTGTGAGCATCCCTATTTATTTAAATTATTTTAACAGGTTCCCACAGTTACAACATCCTAGCAGAAAAGCTCAGGTAACTACTGAAGCTAACTAAGGAATCCACTACTCACCCCAAAATATAGTCAGCACACAAGAAGCAGTCAAGCTTGGGAAACCATTTTCACTGGTTGAACTACATACTGTATGAGGGCAAAGTGGAACTCATCTGCTCACCTTTCCCAGTAAATGTATCCTCCACAGCTACAAAAGAATTTCTTTACCTGATTACCATTTGTTGACCTGGAAGAATGAAAAAGGAATCGATACAAGACAGAAAAAACTGGGAGCAAACACATCTGGAAGAGATCCCCTCAAAATTTTTGCTCTTAAAGCAACAAAAATTGCTTAAGTGTTTTGCAGTTTAACACAAAGACAGAATATAAACCCCAACTTTTGTTAAATAAGAAATTGCTCAAACAACTGTACACAATCCTTAGTGTTTTTAGGATTATAATGGACCAAAAATTAAATCCAGAGACAAAAATCCCAAACATATCTATACAAGTGCTTGACACTGTTGAATAGTTTCTGAGGAACACCACAATGGTGGCCTTCACAAGCACTTTTGCATTGAAAAAAAAAATCATAACAGAATTAGCCATAAAGGTGGAGCTACATTGAAGCCATTATTTTTTCAGTGCTGTCAAGTGATTGCACTAGATCACAGCAACTGTGTAATTGAGTTTATTCCATGAGCCATTGGAACAGACGGTTTTCTTTGCAATTGGGTAATTGCAAACATCTTAGTCTTTGGCCCAGCCAAGAGCATTTGTAGCTCATTACAAAAAGACTGTATATTGAAATTAAAAAAGAAAAGCAGCTTAAAGACAGCATTTGTACCAAAATCATGAAAATTTGGCAAGCTAAATTGTGAAATATAACTTTATGCACCTACCCCAAACTTTGGGTCTGAAAGATAATCAAAAATAGTAGGTGTACCAGTAGTCTTTACATTCATACCATTATTAACTTTTATACTTTCCCAAGAGAAAAAACAAAAGGGTTTATTCTGTCTTGTTTTGGTTTTTGGACTGAAAAACAGATGCACAGCTTCAGTGTGGCTTCTTTTTTATGACTGCTGAAAGGAAATCTTACACAACTGCAAGTAAGGGTTTCTCTCAGAAACCCATGATATTGCACAATTGTTCTGTTGGATTTGCAAGTTGATTCCAGAGTTGTAATGCTTCACTTGTACACTTCAAAAAAATTCAACCAAATAAAACCCAAACAAATATAGTACCAAAAAGGTGTGGTTTTTTTTTCAAATTGAGCCTCATTACAACTTAATAGTTATAAACAGGCCAATGCAAGAGCACTTTAGCCTCAGCAGTATTGAATGGAAAATATGCAAAGCCTGTTTCCTTATGGCACACTGGAAGAATAAATGAGTAATTTAGTAAAAATCAGTTTGCCTCTGTGCTGAGTATGTGCTGCTCCACAGTGCTAGTCTTGTTTAAAAGGCATACACAGACTTTCCATTCACCCTCACAGCATAGATTTTTCTTTTTTGTGCAACATGTTAGCAATCTAAAGAACTGCTCCACACAAACTGTCCACAAACCACTCATACACAATACTAATGCAACAGTAGATTACAGTATAACAGCAATACAAAATATTGTATCAGATCACATATTTCTCTCCATCTGGAATGAAATTCGAATCTTGCAAGCTAGAAGACCCACAGTTCGATTTCTGAGCGTAGTTTCTCATCTGTGCTAGGGACAAAGTCTCCAGTGTGGACCCAGAATTGTTAGCAGTCCTGACTTTAGTGGCTGTAGATTGTTTAGCAGCAGAAGATGCTTTGTTACTGGCAACTATATCCAAGTTTCCAGTAGGGTCAATGATGGCGTTTATGACTAAGGGGAAAAAAAAAAGAGACATAAACACATTAGCAGCAGTCAGCAAAGTTTCCAAACAGAGGTTTGCTGCCCTCGTTTTGAAGGCAGTAGAACTGTAAGCAGTACTTTTGTTCTTCTTAGTCAGGTTATTTTGCTCATTAATACCTTCAGGTCTAAACAGCATTAACAAGCAAAACCTCTCCCAGACTGAAGAGATGTGGACTCTCAACTTTCTGGTTAATTTGGAATAGACAAATTAGAGCAGCCAAATGGCAAGCTTTTAGCAGGAGCCCAAAATGTTGCCTGGATGTTTTTACATGCCTTTATTGCGTTTTTAGATGATGCAAGAGCTTGTCTTGCTTTTCCTAGTGCAGAGATCCATGTGAAATATTCAAGTCCAAAAAGCACAGCACAGCTTATTGGCTGAAAGAGCTGCTAAATATTATTTCATCAGAACAGTCCTGCACCATTTTATCTTATGGGAATATGCTAATCACCTCAAACAAAGCATTTCCATAGCAACAGCTTCTACACTGCAATAGTAAAAAATCTTCCTAAAAACAGGCAGTGTAAGATAAATCTACTGTTAATTCCCTACGCATTCATCAGACAGTACTGCAGTAACAGCCTGAACTTCTGCATCCTTTCCCAGGTTTCACTGACAAATCAGGCCAACAATACATTATTTTGTGTAACTCTACTGGCATTTGAGAGACAATAGGAACATTTTAGATGACCAACCTTCAAGCTGTTTTTGAACTCGCCTGAGCTCCTTCAGGATAGAACTGATTTCCTAGAAATAAAAGCATCAGAATGGAAAATTAAGCAACAAAGTACTCGACTGACACAGGAATCTAGTCTTACTGCTTCTGCCTTATCTGATCAAGAAGATTCAAGGTCAGGCCCAATCTTGCTCATTTACCAGAAAAGCTGCATTGAGGGGCATTTGGTCAGTGCACAGGGAGCCTGCTCTGCGTTGTGTCACCAAGTGCTGCTACAGCACCCCATTCATAGCCACAGGGCCTTTTAGACATGAAATGCTACACCTGTACAAAGACTCCTCCTTAATATGAAATACACAAAGATATTTATAAACTCAACTCCTAGACCAGACAGGGTATTTGGACACATTTGTACTGCTGCAGCACCAAGCTGCACAGGTCTAGCATGAGGTTGTTTAGCATTAATCATATTCACTGGGTCCACTACTGCACTTAAATCCTTACTGACAATCCCCTTCAAGGACAATGAAAGGCCATGAGAGCACAAGCACCATCTTGAGGCTGAATCACCTGAGTGAATGCACCCTGAGGTGGATTTTTACTGCCCTTATATCAAACAGTTCCAGGAGAAGAAAACAAACATTCATGAGAAACACCTGTCTGCAACTGAAGCCGTGGCAACCACATGGCAGGTGACCCTTTGGTAAATGTTTAAATGAAGCCTAATGACCCTGAACTTCAACATCTGTTAAGAAACCCAGGCTTTGAAGATCATTTGCAAAGGAACTGGGAAAGAGTTTGGTGAAACAAAACCACAGAAGGAACTCACTCTGTGACACTTCAAACAGTAACGAAATCCAGCAGTTCAACATATGAAAATGGATCAGAAATTTCAGAAATGGATTTGATAAGGGTCAGAGACTGTTGGTTTGGTTTCTTACAAAGCTTTCATGGATCAAGTCTTTAGTATTTCACTGGTTGCATGGACTTACTTTGTTTGATGTTTTCAGAATTGGCACTTCATTTTCTGAATTGATTTTGGCCTCCATTTCCTCCCAGGTCCTTTCTGAGTTTTGAAACAGAATCCTGTAATACAAAAAGTAGAGCAGATCTTAAAATTGCCATAAAAAAACTGCTTGTTTAAAAGACTTAATTATCACAAGACGTGGCAACAAAAGAGATTAGTGGATTAGCAGCTGGATAAAGCTCCTTTCAGCTGATTTAGGAACAATCCAAAGTCCTTCTCTCTGATGTCTCTAGAGCAACAACAAACTTTGAAAAGATTTCACAAGCTTGGTAACATATTGCATATTCACAAGAGCCTTGTAAAAAGAGACAGTCCACCAGTTTTCTGCTGTATCTCCTGCATAGGCAGCATTTCAAAGTCAAGGCATCAACAGGCAAATCCAGCATTAAAATTCCAAAGGCCAAAGATACGAGGAAAAGTGATAGCAAATAATCATATTACCTCTGGTTCACTACACACACACAATTTCCCACATGTAGATTCCTTGCATCTTGATTACAGAACCTTCCAAGACAACAGTACAATATCTTCCTCGAGCAGCAAGTCAACAAACTCACTAGCAAGTCAATATTTCAGGCCAGGGACAAGAAGTTACTTACTTCATTTTTTCAGCAAGGTTTTCTGTATTTTCACGGATTGTATGTGATAACTGGGACACTGGGTTCAACATCAGATTGTCAAAGATTACCTAAAATATGAGGACAGATTGGAAAACTTTTAGCAAAAGCAGCATATTACAAAACAGGAATTTTTTGTACAGTAAATCATCTCCACTGAAAGATCTTTGTTTGTGTGGACGATACTTGAAGTTCAAGGGAGATTAAGATGATGTGTGGCTTTATTGCAGCACTTTGGCAAAAAAGTTAATACCAAATTGTTCAGACTGTTTCTAGAGACAGAGACAGAGCTGTTTACAGTAACATAAGCATTTAAGCATTTCTGAAAGAACAGCACTTAGGACTTTCCACATCTCACAAAAAACTCCCCAAAAGTCAAATCATAATGCAAGAAGCCCCACAAGCAGCTGACACTACCTAACATGACACATATGAGGTCAAACCACCTTCACAGGCAGGTATCCCACCATATTACATTCTGCTTTATCAAAAGTAACAAAAAAATACTATCAAACCCCAAATATTCAAGTCCTGTGGCTTAGCAGAGCCTCCATGCTTGTGCCAGGAAAACCCACATCAAGCTGGGGGCACTCTGAAGCTGCACCTTTTATCCAGCCTTGGCACTTCTCTACAGGAGAGGAAGGAATTGCCTCAAAGCAGTCACAGGACAGGATGAGTTCCAGTGGCTCAGCCCACAGACCCCTGTATGTGCCTGTGTGAGTCACACTCCCCCTCCAGAGTGGCTGTGCTGGATCCAGCTCTGCCCCCATGAAGCCTCTGCCCAGCTCTTCCTTCCCACCACAGCTGGCAGGCAGAAAGCAAACAGGAGCAACAGCCAGGGCTGGATCAGCAGCTATCCCCTCCTCCTCCTGGCACCATCACCCCACTACATCCCTCATCCCAACACCATCCCCAGCCTCAAGTGCAGGCCAGGCTTTCCCAGCCTTTAGCATCATGCCAGCAATTTGCAGGTCACCCTGAATGTAACATTGGAGGGGGCAATGCTCAGATTGCAGGGCACAGAAAGCCAGCTGTGCCACCAGTCACACACCCCTTCCCAAGGTCCAGATCCTGCCACTGCTGCTCCATGAGCAGCTCTAACCAGGATGCCAGCTGCAGAACAGTAAGGTGCCACTAAACTATCAGTGCTTCAGGTTTCAAAGTTGAGATGTTTGAGTTCTTCTCTAAGACAGCAGTGAAACAGCCTAAGAAGGCTCTGACACTGAATGTGTGCTCCCAAAAACAGGTGATCAAGCCTCAGGTTTTACTGGCATTTTACACAAGAGAGGAAACTTCCAGTCACTGCTGGCAAGAGGGGTGGTTCTGTTCCTCTTCTTTTTAAACACTGTTTCTATACCCACACATCAGGGCTGCTGAGAAGTGTGGGTTTGGGTTTTTTTGAGCAGCCTCCTTTGCCAGCTTACAAAGAACAAGAAGACATAGAGCAGCTTAAAACCATGTCATATATAAAGTAAAGAAAAAGGTGGCCTGCCTCCTCACGGTTTCTTGTCCTTGTTTTTCTTGAGGGATCCTCTTCTCTATTGTCGTTCATATTTTGGTCAAAATCCTTCAGTTCCACTGATCCCGGAGGCACTTTCTGGTAGTTCAGACTTGCTTCTGGAATGTGCTGCACCAACTTGGAAATAATGAGTAATGAGTCATTAAAAATGAGTAGGGAAAGCAGGCTCACAGGCACTCACTGCAGGTATTGCAGATTTAGAGGAACCACTGATTCATTTAAATCTTGTTCAGACAGGTATGGGCTCGTAAGCAAATTACTAGACCCCAATCCTGCAAGTGCCTACCCACTGGAGTCATACCACAAAACTCTGGGGGCTATTCTACTTTAAAATTTTGAGTCTTGAGCATGTATAGAAAAGTACATCTTTGTCTTTTTTGAATTTAGCTAAAACTCAAAAGGACCCTGTTTTCCCATATCTTATGTCTTAATATATCAATGCAACATTAAAGACACACTCAAATTAATCAGAAACCATTTAGTAACACATGAAAGAGATGAAAAAGCAATACAAAACCACTAAAAAAGCAAATAATTAACAGGAAGAACAGAAATTACAAGACAGTTACTTCTGTTGGGTTTACTGACAAAAAAACTTTAAAAGAAGGGGAAGAAAATAACAGTGACAAGACAGAGATACAAAAATAATGGGATGGAAAGTGCACCTGAGATGGATATGCCAGCCGAAAAGATCTACGAGCAATCTGTGTTAAAACAGAAACAAAGAGATCAATGCTAGTGAATGACTGTGACAGCAAGTATCAAAGAGAACACAGGGTTTGGGGTTATTTGGGGTTGACATTCCCAAAAGCATATTCCTGAGGACCAGCACTTGCTGCCCACCCCCCATCATGCACTGAAGCCCACGGAGATCCTGGTCTGCTCTGCTGAGGTGGCCTTGGGCAGATCCCCAGTTGCTCCAAACTGGACTGTGCTGAGTGAAATCCAGAGTGCTCTGGGAAAGAGATGAACACCCAGCCCAAGAGGCTCTTTGGTTGGAAAAGCACACAGCTCCTTGTGAGGAAACTGTGTGCCATCCAAGGTCCAGGCTCCCCACACTACGCAGCAGCACTTGGGTTATACACAGGCAGCAGGTGTGAGATATTATAGCACAGGGGCAGAACAGCCAAAATATTTAGCTAATAAGCTTCCTTTCATCAAGTGCAGAAACGTAAGTTAGGCTGACTGCAGCAGTAAAAGTGTCAGAAGGGAATGAGATATTCTTACAGTGAGCAGGTCTCAGCCCAACGAGCTGAAAACAAGATAAGGACAGCACCTGCTCCACCATCCCAGGAGATTCTGTACATGACCTGTTCTGTTCTCACATTTTCTGTTCCATCACACCCGTATGCATTTCCTCTTGTCATACCAACGCTCATGTTACACAACAACTTAACAAACTTAATCAGCCTCTTTAGTTTTTGTTACATTGTTATCAAAAGACCTGCCAAAAGAATTTTATGCAGGGCTAAAATCTGCAGAAGTAGCCAGTGATTTGGGATGATCCAACCTGACTGTGTTTGCAGCAGCTGAGGTTTAAATTTGATGGCTGAGCTCTGCAGAAAGCTGGGTCCTGCAAAACCTACACACCTCCAAAGCAAAGCATCCCAAACAACCCAAGGCTTTGGTAAACAGGAATCACTAAGATTTCACCCTTGCTGAACTCTTTCTTTTGTTCTGTTGTTTTGTTGTTTCTTTTTTTTTTCCTTAAAATTTGCTTAATTTGTAGCAGTACTCAGCTCTGTATGCCAAGAATCTATCTTATCATAAACTATACAGCTGAGGCTAGAAAAACAAAACCACCCCAAACATACACTGGGGAAATGGAAAGCCTCCTTGGCAAACATCCAAGCCAGCACTGAACCTGAAAGAACAGAAACTGAAGAATAAGGTTTAAATCTAAGGCTCCACCTTAACTTATAAGAGAATACTCCTCATTAAAACTTTAATGAAGCTTCTTAATAAAACTGATTTTAAAGGCTGTACATTTGAGGCTGAGAAATGCTGTGCCACGCACTGCTCCCAAATTATGTTTCTGGTACAGCAATAAACACTCAAAAATGATTCCAGTATCAGTACTTGTTTTTCCTGCATTTCCCCCCACTTTTTTGGAATAGATATAAATATTTAGTACTAGCATGCAGAATGGCATACCACACTGCATAAGCCATTGCAGCATAAGAGACACCCCCACACAGAAAACTTTTCTTATTCACGTAATTCCTTCTATCAGATCTTTCAATATATTACTATTATAACCATGGTAGCTATTTCTCATCACTATGTCCTTTCCTAGAATATTTAATACAAAGTTTTTTTTGATAAACACTCACAAAATTCACAGTGCTTAGCATCACACACAGCGATCTTCAGACATTTCCCAACAGCTTCTCTGCATCAAGCCAAAATTATTAATTCAGCACAGTTTCAACAACACTCAGACTGTGGGAAGCAGGCGTGGTGATACACTGGTGCTGAATCTAGTCCAGTACCAAAAATGAGGTGTCTGTTTATTAAACTCACATCATTTTATACTGTTGGCATTCATAACAAGACCCCCAGGCGGCACTGTTTAGGATCCCAAGCTATTCAGGATCTGGCTCCTCAGCACTGGCAGCAGAAAGCCCTGCTGATGGAACCTGTTCCTGGCTATCGATCATGTAAGGCAACAACACCAATGCACTTTGGCATTTTGGTGTACTCAAATGGCCTGCCAGATGTTGGCCCTGCTGAAATGATGCTCATATCCGCTCCTGTTCAGAGGAAGGCTCATTAGAAGCCTTTAGAGTGTTTTCAGCCACTACCTGAACACACCAAAGGTTATGGCTCCTGATCTGTCTTCACTGATTAGTATCAGTGCTTTGTCCTTCACGCCACTGTAAGATCTCAAAAACTGCTCTGGCAGTGGGCACTGCCAGGAATACTCCCTACAGTGTGACAGTCCTGAACTTGCTCTCCTGACTGTTGTGAAGGCCTGGTTGGCATGTCCCACACAGCAGCCCTGCAAAGCCACAGAGAAACCCTCATCCAGGTCTGAGCAGTCCTGGGTTTGTGATTCTGCTATTCATCACCACACTTTGGAGCCTGTCATTTTACACAGAGCAGAAACACCATCTTCCAGGTGTCCCCCTCTAGCAGCTGGGAACATCCCTCTGTATGAGCTGAGTTATGGTTGAACCCTTCAGTGCCACGCCAAAAAAACAGCAGGGATGCTGCTCTTCCTTCCCTGCTTTTCTGTAAGCAAGTGGGAGCCCAGTAAAATGTTTCATTTGCAAGTCAGAAGTACAGTAGGTATGTCACCTTTACCGCTTGAAAAGAATAATACAAAAGGCAGCTTGGCAGGCGTGGCACTTGCAAGGAAACAAAGCAGTAAAACACTTTATCTCAGAGCCTGCAGTTATTGTGAAACATTTGTGCACTTTGGCTCCAAAAGGCCCCAGGACAAACCCCTCCCTGAGCAGGCTGCAGCTGATCTCAGTTTAGCACAACCACAACCACACTTGCCTGATCTTCTGGGCATCTCCCTAAACTTCTGCTTGATCTAGTGCTGATCACAGCAGGATCACAGGGCCTCCAAGGACCCTCTTGGCAGAGTAACAGACTTGGTCTCAGCTTTGAACCCTGCCTAAGATGGGTCTGCAATTCTCTCAACAGTCAAAGACAGCAGGGGCCTGGGGAACCATCTGAGCAGCAGAGAGCTGTGTATTTTTTAAGCCCACACTGGTGGTACACAGGAGGGAATTTGGATTTAAACAGTAGCAAAGACAATTTTGCTTCAGCATCTGAAGCCTCCTGGTGACCTTGCAGCCAAATTTGGGCTGAGCTGGTCCCTGTGCTGCAGCACTGGTGAAACAAATTAAGAAATTGCCTCTCTCCTTCCCAGCCTAGTGTGGACAAACTGAGCTAAGCAGTTTGGAAGGAAGCCACAGCTTCACTGAAGGGCTGGGGGACAGCCACTTCCCAAGCTAACTGCCTGCCTCCCTGCCCAGCTCCCAGAGTCCTTGCCCTCCTCCATCAATACTCAGATGGAGGGAAGGGATTCGAGCAACACCTGCACAGCGTTTCAATAGTCCTGGCAGAAAGGACACAGCAGAACACAAAACCCAGCTGACACAGAGAGTGCAGCCAGCACACATGGTCAGTGCCTTGTGTGAAACAAAGAGGAAGGCTCTGGCTCCCTGGCATAGCAGCACAACACATCCTCACCATCCTGTTCCTCAGATGCAAATTTCAGGGACTAGCATCCAAACAGAAGCCTTGGGAAATTATATGATTCTGGCTACAGCAGAGAGGAAAAAATAAAGAACACCCTAAATAGGCTGCAGTTGGTCTTTCTGGTGGTGCTTTTTAGGAGTACAAGGAATGAAGGTTTTTCAGTGCTGCAGCAACTGGGGATGCTGCCTCGTCTCCCACCCCAGCCATGCCCCAGGTACTCACTGGCACCAAGGGGCAGAGACGTCAGTGATCCCACCTTACCTCTTCTCTGGCAGATATGGTGGAAGCTGGAGTGTTGGGCACAGAGCTGAGGCAGGGGCTGGGTCCAGTCCCCGAGGAACTCTGCGAGTCCCCATCTCCAGCAACGTCGTGAATCTCCCGAGCAAGGATGGCCACATCCTTCACCAAGGTCTGGCTGAGCCTAAAGCACAGGCAATGAAGCAGAACCATCAGGACACAGAATACAACATGCCTCACATTCATAACATACAAAAAAGAGGCCACAAAAAATTTGTGGGAACTATAACCTCTGCAGAGGCTAGGGCAAGCAGGGTTTTTTGGGCTGCCTTGGCAGGGTGCTGAGGAATGCTCTAGTTGCATAAAAAATAAATCCCTTTCCCTCCTGAATCCAGCTTCAAAGTGGAGAATTGATATAAAGCAAATTCTAGTGACTACACACTGCCAGGAAGTACAGACAATCTGTAAAAAAATTTATGCTATTGCTCCCCCACCCATTCACTCTACTTCTTGCTCTTGTTAATTTGTTTTCTTAATACAGTACAGTTAATTTTTCTTCCTGGGTCTTGTTTTCCATTCAAAGTACATACAGGGGAAAAAACTTTTTTTTTACTAGAAGAAAAAAACCTCAATTCCTCTTGCATTTTCCTTGTGGTCTGTAGACTGAAAATCACAACGTCTCCACATTCTCCAGAAGAGCCGAGGGATTACGAGGATAAGCATAGCATACGTTAGAGGGATCTGGTTTTCAGAAACCAAATCTTGAAACTTCAAGCCCCTTGACAGGTGTCCAGTTAACACTGAGTGTTGGCAGGACCTTGCTTTATCTGCTCTAGAGCTCAAAAACAGTTCCTAAATCCCTGGATTGTTGGTAGTAGAGCTTTAAAAAACCCCTTCAGACCAGAAGTAGCTGTTGTGATAATTTTAAAGGAAAACTTCCATGAGAAAAGATAATCTTACAGCTAGTCAGATTCATTGAAACAATTATCTTATTTTAATGAAAAAAACCAAAACAACCAACCAAAAAAACCTCCAAAACACCCCACCCAAAACGCCGTCCCCCCCATGTTATTATGGAATATTCCAAGTTGGAAGGCACTCACAAGGAAAACAAGCAATGTGATAAAACTGTCAGTTCATCAAAACATTTCCTTGGAAAAAAAATGCACAGTTGAACTAATAAAATGCAGACTGAGCTGCCTGCAAAAGGTAACCCCTCTCTGTGCTGGTTTGGATAGAGCTGCCACCAAACACTTCCATTATGTGACTCACTACTGTAAACAAGTGGCATTTTCCCTTTTAACTCTCCCTGACTCCTCTAAACCCCTCCCAGTTAATTCGGGAGCAGCAAGGGAAATCAGAGCTGCAATTAGCAGGCAGACTCTGTGACAGAGCCCTGCACGGTGCAGCGCCAGACGAGGCTGACGCAAGCCTTTATTTATAGCTGCCGAGAGCCCCAGCACTCCCCGGCGCTGGGAATGCTGCTGGGAGGGAAGCTGGCATCTCACACACACACACATGCACACACACGCACACACACACGCACACACACACGCACACACACACGCACACACACACGCACACACACACGCACACACTGTGCAGCACAGGTAGAACAGCCTGCTTTGAAGGCTGACACACTTTCTAGCAGCCTGACAGCAACTTTCAGCAAGAAAAGCCCTTTCGAGGTGAGCGCAGCAGCAGCGAGGGCGATGTGGCCAAAAGCAGACACAAGGCAGCTTCCTCAGGCAAAAGTATTTCAAGTATGGCCAGTACAATGGAAGACCAGTATTTCTGGAAAGTTGGCATAACACAGTTGCATATTAGAGATGACAAACCTCAAATGCCACTGTTTAAAAAAAGAATCTATTTGCTTTATTGCTGAGGTCCTCCAGGCAACCATCAGACCACCAGTACACAGCAAGCACCGTATCCAGGATATCAAGCTAAGCAACGATTCATTTATATACAAGGTCTAGACAGGTTCAGATTCAGTTGTACTAAGCAAAGAGGTTTCTGCCCTGCAGCTATTTCTTACTGCTCCCTGACCAGCTTCAGGCAAAGCAGCTTCAACAGTTTACATATTCAGTCTTTGCTAATCCATTTGACTTCCTCTGCAGAGAATTAAGAGAGTTCACAACAACCACACCATACACACACACACACTGTGACTTCCAGCAGAGAGCAGAGTTATGCAGGTATAAACAATTAGACTTCCCACAGCTTGAACAAGAAACAAATCAAGAGACAATGCCCTGCACCATGGCCTTTTGTAGATACAAGGTACAACCAGCACATCCAGGCTGTAAAGGTTCATGAAAACCTTCCAAGTCAATGTTCATACATAAAGGAGATGTGGGCACACAAACAACAGGAGAGAGCCTCTCCTTCTACCCCCACACCTGGGTTTGATTTGAACACCAAGGAGAAAACAACCCGTTTTCAACTCATGGGTTAACAGATAAAGCCCCACCTCACCTGGCTATTTCTGCTATCTCTGCTGTTTGCGCCATGAAGTTGTAGGGGTCAGGGTTGTCATCAAAATCTTCATCCTCGTCTGTTTCTCTGCCGTTGTGCTTCTGCTTGCCCAGCCCAGAGCCACGTATCCTCGGTGTTTGTGTGGCTGTTGAAGTATGGGAGCGTTTGTGTTTAGGGGAGCTGTGATTTGAGCCATATTCCTCCTCCGAAGTAGAAGTGTAATCTGAACCCTGTGGTCTCCGCCTTGATGCTTATAAAAAATGAATTGGTTTCAGACCGAGGACAGTAGTCAAGAGTAACTACAAAAAGCTGAAAGGTAACACAAAACTAGCCCAAGAGCACAAGGAAAGGAGAGTTTCTGTGCAGATCATAAGTTAAAATACCACATTCTCTGAGCTTATTTCAAAGTTGAGCCCCTCTAAGGCTCCCATTCACTGTACAAATTTGGAGTGGAAAATTCCAATGGAAAATCATAATGACTGTGTTAACGCCTCCATGGCAGTAAATTACTACCACAGACTTGGCTTTCCATGCACAGAAGCTCTGTGTATAAGTAGCACACATTTCAGACTCCTCATAGTCCCACAGAAGTCCTTTTCTAAAGAGAGCCCAATTTTCAAGCCTGCAGATACCTTTCTAATTAGATTCAAGTACAAGCAGAAGGAGTGAAGAGTAGACTGTTGGTGCTTGGTGTTATTTGCAAGAGTCCACACCCTGTGTTCACCTCCTGCCTCACAATTAACCATTAATGACACTCTACAAGAAAGTGTTCACAATCAGGACGGGCTCCAAGCCCTGGAGCCAAGTGGAAGCTGCTCACTTATCCCAACTTGTTCTGCAGATCTGTAGACACTCAGGTCTTCCTTGCATGGGAAATGTCAAGGTGTCCCTGTTTGAAAACTGGGCTCCCAATGTTTGCTGCCTCACTGTACTCTCTACAGGTACTGCTTCATTCTCTTCTGTCCACCCCTGGAGAATGAAGACCCACCAAACACAGAACCAGACGAGTTATTTAGAATTACAACACTGAAAAACTTCACTGTGTTACCAAGACAATCCTAACACTGAAACACTACCTGTGAATTAAGTCAGCATCATACACCATACAAACAAAACCAACTAATTTGGCGTCTAAGATGCAGGTAGAAACTACAGATAATTACTGTATAGTGAAAGAAGAATTCCTAGACATTGCTATCTCACCCATAGCTACAATAATGCCTTGGCTTAGGATATTTATATATATCATAAAAATAAATTTGCTCATATTCAATTCACAGAGTTATATCTCTTTTTTAAATGCAGTTTTAGAATCAAGAGGTCACCCTGTCACTTAACAGCAATTTTAAAGTTATGAGACTCATTTTCTATCTCTGGACACCAAGGGAAATCAGAATCAGCTCCCTCAGTATAATTTAAATTACCCTGAGTAAACAAATTGTGTACACAGAGGAGTATGGGAGACAGGCCTTTAGCTCTTAGAACTGGTAACTTGGATAATTCTGATGTTATCTGTGATGTTATTCTGATGTTTATCTGTGACTTTCACAGAAAGCTACTTCAGATGGCCCAACAATATACTGGCATTTCTTGTCTCATGGGCAGACAGTTCATGCTGTTCCTCCACTAGTGAGATTAACTTTCTCCCACTGGGAGAGTTGGGAACTCCTGTGGTTAGCTAAACACTAAGAACTCCTGGAATAAATCAGCCACATCTGCCTCCTTATCCCCTAGGCCTGACACTCAAAGCTTTCAAGGGTTGTTGTATCATGCTAAAAAAGTCTTGATGGCACAGTGCAAGAGTCCAGTTTAACAACATGTCACTCTTGTTGCAGGAAGGGAGTTCTAGCTGTTGATTTGCTATGTCTATAACAGCATTAGTACAGGAGCATGGATCACACAACAGCAAGCACAATGAAGCTCAAAATACACCAGCGTGTACTTAGAGCTTGCACAAGGTTCACAATCCTATCAAAGAATTAGGAGGTTAGTATTTTAAGAGTGACTAATTCAGAGGAAGGATTAGCATCATCTGCTGCAACTATGGACAAGGAAAGGTGTTAGCATGCTGCTACAGAGGTGTGGAAATCAAAAACCAATTCATTTAAATAAAGAACTGGCCAACACTTATCATTTTTCTCCGAATGATTTGAAGCCTGTGGTCCAAAGGCAGAGGGAGTGCAAAGAGCACCTCCTGTTTGGAAAACTGACCACATTATCTTGTTTTAAATTTGTTTATCAGCATTAACAAGAAGTTAATAATAGCATCATCTCAAAAAAAGGCAAGAGCAGAGACTGTACATACTGTTTTAGCTTAATCACATTCTGATTTACATGCATATACAAGTGTGTAAGGAAAAAAATCACTAAAATTAAAGGTGAAGCTGAATGTACTAAAACAATCCAAAACAAGCAGCAAATAACATTTTTAGCATGCAATAAAAATGAATACTGCAAGGGGGATAAGTACTCAGCTGTATGAAAATATATTAAAGGACACATCCAGAACTCCAAGACCCCTTACAAAATCATGAAACTGCTGAAAATAGCACTCTACTCAAGAGGACTGAGAAATCCAGCCAAAGGGGTTCTTCCTGTCCCTTTGGCTGCCAATCATTCCTAAAATCCTAAGCAAACACATCTGCTTTGCCTCATCTGTGGCAGGTCAAGGACTACAGGCAGGCATATACTTGAACTTAGACCAAAGACAATCTCCCATTACCAATTACCATCCCAAAGTTGGCATCTGAATTGTCCCCACCTCTTAATTGAAGGCTGATTTCAATATGACAAATGCTGATATTTCAAGGGTCTACTGAGTGCTCAACTACAGGGCAGTGTAATCCCCACACCTCTGCCTCACGGGAACCCCAACTGTGAACCTGCCTTAGCTGTGGCAAAAGTCAGTGAAAATACACAGAAGTGTCAATCTCTTGGGGTAATCAGTGTGCAGGGTCTAGCTCTGTATTTATACTTTCAGGAACAACAAGGGAACAGCTTTCACAACACAAGGACATATATTTTTTGTTCTTCAGTTTCAGATGCCTTCAAACCTGCCACATGGGACATCAGCTGTCACCAACATCGTTACAAGCTCTCTGGGAGAAAACTTTGAATCTTACAAGTAAAACAAATCCGAATTTTTCGTAGCACTTGAAAGGCATTAAATTCTATCTTAAAAAAAAAAAAATTGGCCAACTGTCAAATGGGAACTGGTTGTTCAAAAAACAAACCACTGGAGTAGCTATTTGGAGTATCCTCACAGACATAACCACAATACCATCTCATGAGTATGAGAGTGCTCTGCTGTCTCCAAATCCACATGAAATCTCAACATCTGTGCTGCTCATCAATGTAGACTTTTGTACTCACCAATGCAGCACCTCTACTACTGTGATACTAATCCCTGGCAACCCCGTGCACCCTGTAGGTCAGAAACAGGGGAAGAGGGGAGAAACATAAAGCAGGAGCACTTACAGGATGATGAGGAGGAATACTTGACACTGCTTGAACGAGTCCTGCTGAAAGGCTGCTTGGCAGAGGCAGCAGCTGCTGTTTTCCTGGCTGCAGCTCTCACCTCTGACACGCCTGTCTTGCGATAGGACTCGGCGCTGCGCCCCGAAAACCCCGTCCTCGCCTGCGCCGTCTCCGAGTCACTGGGCACTGTAAATGAACCTGCCCGTTTCCTGGGCATGGCCAGGATGTCCAGCCGGGACAGCTTCTTCGTCTCCGTGGGCTGCTTGGTGCCCTGAGCAGCGGGTTCCGAGCTGGAGGCTGCTTTGTCAGCATCCACACATTCGTTGTCCGAAGCATCTCCCAGCCGTGCGCGGCGCAGCTTTGAGGCCCTCGTGGGCCGTGGGGTGGATAAACTGTTGGACCGGGTGAGAACCTGCTGGATTTTCTGCACGTTCGAGGTCGTTTTGCTCTGGTCCTCCTTGGTGGGCTGAGTGAAAGGTTTCCTCCTGGGAACAGGCCGGGTTACCGAGTGCTCGTGGTCAGACACAACCGCATCTGGGACTGGCAGGTAGGGCGAGTTTGAACTTCTCTCGTCATCTGTGAAGTCAAGTGACCCTCGAGTCCCAGCGCTCCGCTTCATCTGGAAGCGTTTGGCGGCCTCTGCTCGGCTGGGTGCCTCTGGTGCTTGTGTCTTCTGCTTCTCTGTCAGCCTGTCCCGAGCGCTGGGCTGCCCACACTGGTCCTGGATGGATGGCGTGGAGGAAGATTTCTCCTTCTGCAAGCTCACAACCGCTTTGCGTTTCGGGGCACTTGCTGGGACGTTTTTGCCACTCACCAAGCTGACTGTGCTGGCTGTGTCTACATCTGAGTCGCCTGACAAGGAGTCCTCCAGCTGACCAGCAGTTTCTGACGGCTCCAGCTGCTGGCTTTGACCAAGCAATTTGGCTTCCAGTGCTGCCAAGGCAGTTTCAGTGTCCTTAAGCAGAAGATGAGTGTCCTGACCAAAGTCCATACGAGTTGACCGAACAGCCTCTAAATCTTTAAGCAGAGGGTGACTTGAAATATGTGGGAGTTTATTCTGAGGAACACCACTGCTTGATTTATCTTTGGTAAAACTTTCTTGTCGAACAAAAGATGCCGTTTCCTTTCCTGACATGTTTTCTTGATCTTGAGGAAGACTCTGATGAAGGGAAATGACAACTTTTCCAGCCGTGTTTATATAAGCACTGACATCTTTGACCGGTGGCTTTCCAGAAACTGGTGTGCCAGCACACTTGAAGGAAAACTCCGTATCCTTGATGTCCTTGTCTGCTCGAGCATGGGATATACTCATAGAGAGCTTGGAGGGAACCTCTGCATCATTGCTGTCATCACCAATGTAGAAGGAAGTAGAAACTGGCTCACTCACAGCTCTCACGTGAGAGATTCGGGTGGCTCCTGGCTGCCGGCTCTCTGATCTATTGTCTTCCCTCATCTGCTCCAGCATTTTGCTGTTCTCTTTGTATTTCTTGCCTTTTTCCATGCTGAAGCCATCGTCAGATCTGCTGGCATCGCTGAGGCTATCTGGATCCAGGTCCTCCTGGATGAAGAGGTGGCTGCTGGAGTCGCCATAGGCTTCCACGCAGTGGTCCTTCACAATGGTTCTCTTGGCAACCTCCGAATAGGACTCCTGGCACACCAGGACTGTGGGAGTGGGGCTCTCTGATTTATCAGTTGGAGGGAGCTGGGGAAGAAGGCGCCTTGTTCTCGAGGGCACAGAGTTTTCTGGTTCTCCAGGTTTTGGGGGCACCCCACTTTCTGAAGAGAGTTAAGAGGAAAAGAATCAATTACTGTAAAACTGTGCCATTTATTTGTTTCTTTGTTTAGGAAGAGATTGATCCTGTAGAGTGCAAGTCCACAAAAGCACTCACAAGATGTGCTTAGAACTAAGGCTTTATGTAATATGAACATCAGCAGGGCCTGGTTGGTGCCTGCTCTCTTAGGTTTATCAATACAGACATTAAACTTGATTCCTTTGCTGAATCACACTGCTCAACACCTTCCCTTCTCTAGGGAGTATGTCAGATTCATTCTCCCACAATAGACCTCTCAGTACAAGCACTATGGAGTATAATGACATCGCTGGCATCTAGCATCAATCAGGCCACAGGAATGAGATGAAAAGCCAGACATCAGTGATGCAGTGTTTTAAGTGCCATTCTAAACAACACTGCCCATTTGACTAAACAGACTGTGTTTTTCACAGTACAAGTTCTCCTACACTCATATCCCAGAGCAAAGTCCCAGGAGAAAGACCCTGTAATAATCAAGAGGCTCTGAATTAGAGCTCCCTGCCCCAGCTTGTGTGGGCTTATCAGCAGGAATACTAACACTCCATAGAAAGAGTGTTCCTATTTCTCCCCTGCTTCTGGCCAGGCCTCCATATCTGATAACACCTTTAAATACCAGGATAACTGGTTATTTGGCTATGATAATATTACAAGTACTCCAGGAGTTAGGTATCCTACATGGTGTGAAAACAGTAGCAATGGTCTCTGAAACAAAGATTCCTTCTAATCCTTAGTTCCTTCTAATCTTTTAGCTGTCGATGGCAAGAAGGTATGACAAGTAATCACAAGCAAAAAAAAGTTGAAAACATTTGCAAAAGCCAACAAAGTGCTTTTCTCCTTTTCTCACACACCAAGAGGACCACAGGGTCTGTAAGGTGTCTTCCAAGTTAGGAAGGTGGAAGATACCAGACTCCCATTGTTTCTCCCCTACCATATCTAGTTTTCTATGCTGATCTCCACCCTTTTAAACTGGCCACTCAACAGCAAATCCCAGAACAGCCTAAATTCTCAGCACAGCCAGACACAGGAGAAGCATCCAAAAATATGCAAGCCAGAAACTAACTCCAAGGCTATGCACAAAGGGTTCTCATCTGGCATCATACGGCAGTCTAAGGAATCACAGCTCGGGGCTGGTTAACACCCAAAGCCCTTACAAGCTTTCTCCTTCCCAAGTTCCCCTTAGTCATGTCAAACCTAACATTTAAGAACTTCTTGAATAACTCTAAAATGCAAACCAGAGGCTCTCTCTATCTTCAGTCCACTGGGAACTACTCACTCTGTGCTTCCTATCTCCAACTACTGCAGCTAAAACAGAAAATTAACTACAGCCAGATGCAGAGATGCCCTCAATTTCTGCTTTTCTTATCATCCTGGTTTAGGATTCAGATACCCTCAAACTGCAGTGTCAGATGAGACTTACCTGCACTTCCATCACCCTGCCCAGAGACAGATCCAGAGTCAGAGTAACTGTCCGCAAGGCTCGCCCACCTTGACACCCACTTCTGACTCCCCTGAGATGCTGCAGACATCTACAACAAGTGGGGAAAATGAGGTCAGAAAGAGGGTTTGGACACAAAATGCTAGCCGCAAAATCTCTCCTCTCTCACTGACATCACTCGGTCTGTTCAAAATAGAAATCAAGCTACACATCATATTTACATGCAGACAGAAAACCCATCTACACCTCCACCGTCCCAGGAAATCCACCTGGACTGCTCATACCTGTGCTTCAGCCTGAGACCCATTCACAGCTTTTGAGGAAAGAGCCTGGAGCAAGGGTGACTTCTGACTAGTGCCATTTTCACTGATTAGATGCTGAGAACCGGAGTCATCTTTTTCACCTTTAATTACTGGTCTAAAGGTTGAAGAGATTCTGGAAAATTCAGGCGATTCAAGAACGCCAAAAACCTGAAAAGATGTTTGCATGGGAATATTAAAATGCAAGGAAACAGAAAAACATTAGCCAAAATCTATGAAAATCTGTGAAACATTAGTCACACACAAACTATGATGCCAAGGGGCCAGAAACACTTGCCAATGCTTCCATGCAAACTATGTAAATGATTTTCTTCTGTACTCCACAGCAGCAGCTTTAAATATACATAATCATAGAATTCCACTCACACCCACCTTTCCTCTCTCCCTCATTATTTGGGGGTGTTGCCTTTAACAGCAGTAACTTTCACTGAAAAGGAGTCCCTTTTCAGCCCAGAGAAATTTAGGATGAGTGTTGGGAAAGCTATTTACCAGCTCATTCATGAGCATTTAGACAGAGAAAATGGGAAAGCTCCATCCCCAGTGCCTTTCATAGACTGTGGCTGTGAGTGGGCTGAGCAAAGCAGCGCTGCACTGCCACAAGGAACTGGGACAGGATGCACCTCTGAGATGGGTGAGTGTTTGAGCTCGTTGCACAGATTCCCCCTGAAGGTAAACAGGCCTTCCATGGGGGATGATGAAGACTCATGCCTCAGAAGGGCTTGTTCCTCTCACTTGACTGCAAGAAATTCAGAGGAAGATACACCACAGCGAATGCCTTGGCTGGGCAGAGACAGCCATAAAGATCTCCACTCTCACTGATGTTGAAAAAATGTGCTTGCAATGGTGGAGGAATAAAGAACAGAAACACCTTAGAACGTAAGTAAGTCCAGAATTTCTTTTCTTTCTTCCTGGACAGAAGCACTGAGGTTCAGTTACCAGCTGTTTCACAAGTGGCAGGTCTGCACCGCACCAAGTCTATGGCACAGTCAGGACCAGAAGCTGGCCAGTTTGTCTGCCAGAGTCACATGACTGCCAAGACTACTCCCCAGAAATATTTGTATTTTCGTGGCATTTTCCCTCATTTTTCCCCCCCAGAACAATTAGTCATCTATTGTCAGGACTAGGACCTTGCTGTGACCTAAATGCCATGCCCTGAAAGCTTCCAATCACATTTCAAATAAGATGGAAGGAACAATGTAATCAAAAACAAAAGAGAGAAGCTAGATCCAGGCTCATAAACACTGTATACAAAGCTCTAAAGCCAGGTTCAATTAAAGCTTCCTTTAAACCTTGCCATCCTCCTGACTACATTTCACTAAATCTTCGTAACAACTTGCCAGTTTTGTTTTCATAATAGACCGCAGATGAGAGTTCAACCTGAAAATCAGCCAAACTTTCATTTGCCCTGCGGTTGGTTAGTTGGGTGGGTTCTTCTTAAGCCTTCCACATCTCTGGAGTTTATTTTTTATGCAATCACTCACACTGCAAAATCCAAACAAGTACAGATCCATCTGGGATTGCCTCTGCCCTAGATCACACCCTTTGCTATCTCAGCCAGCTGCCGCTTGCCCTGACAGCAAGCACTGCCTTTCTAATCAGGCACAGCCAAATACAGAAACATCTGCCACTAAGGCTTGTAAGCACCAGCCCTTGGCATTTCCTGTGGCCTACCATGGGATGATGCATCAGTGATGGGCTGCAGCTCCCATCTTTATAACAGTGGGCAGGAGGTGATGCAATGCCAAGGCAGAGGCTTGGGAGCAGTCCTAGAGAGCAGAGCTGCTCCCAGCCACAGCTGTCAGCAGGATCAGACTGATCTTTATTCAGGTGTTGCCTTTCCTCTAAACAGATGGCAAATCCATTCTTTCCCTTGTGCTTCCAAATTCCATTTTTAAAGCAAGCAGCTCTTTGCTGTGGGCATATTTTGCCTTTTTTTACTCCGCAGTTTTTTGTTTGTAATTTTGTTGTTTTGATGGGATTTTTAAAAGACAAGCATCACAGTTTGTTGGGACCTATCCTTAGCACACGTCACCCAGGATGATTTTCCACCCCAAACTATAATGCCCTGCTGCACCAATTGCATCCCTTCATGATAACAGTTAATTTAAGCCCTCCAAGCCTTCAGCCCTCAGCTCACTGGCCAAGCACAGAAAAGCAGCACTTACCTGATCTATCATTTTTCGGGCTTCCTCCACTTCTTTGTCCTGCGACTCTGTCTCAATGGTGTATGTGCCCGTCTCACTTACACTGTCTTCCTCATCATTCCTCCTGCCCTGGGCAGACTTCACCTCTGCAGGTGGAGCGGAGGCAGGCTCTGGTTCTGAGGATATAACCACGCGTGGAGCTACGGGCATGGGCACAGGGGCTGCTTTCTCGGCGTTTGGCTTCCCAGACTGAGCGGTCTCCCGCAAGTACTCAGCCATAAAATCCTGAGCCATTTTCGACTTCCTCCCAACGCTCCCATAACTTTTGGCTCTGGGAGCAGAGGAGGACGAAGAGCTGATCCGATCCTCCGTCTTGTCCCTCTTGAAGGAGCTGGTTCTTTGGGTCCCGCAGGAGCTGTTGCTGGCTTTGCCCGCCTGGGCTGTGAGGTGGGACGGCGGCACTGAATTTCCCGGCTTCTCTGCCGGCAACGCGTTCTTGCGCTTTTCCACCTTGCTCTTCATCCCCGGATCCGTGTCGCTCTGGGATGAGTGAGCGCTGTGCGTGAAGGACTGGGACCGCTTCTTGCGCGGCGTGTCCTCGAAGAACTCGATGACGAAGGCCTGCTTGTTGTGCAGCATCTCGTGGGGGTCGCGCCTCATCTGGCGCTGCAGCCTCGTCTGCTCCGTCGGACGCTCCCCGCCCGCCGTCGGCGTCTCCTTCTCCGCCTTGGGGTCTTCGGTGTCGCTCTGCGTCCCGTCCTCGTGCCTGTTGCCTGGAAACAAGGTATGTAGATTTGACCTTCCCACTCTCAGATGCTGTGGGCCTGTCATTACCTCCCAGATGAAATTTATAATTTCAGTTACAAGAAAAGCATTCTGTAAGATTAAAAAACTCCAAAGACATCTGTGTGGTACAGGGATTACACCCCATCCCAAGAAATAAAGAGAAGGTAGCTCTCTCCTGACCCCACTTTTCACCACTGGTTGGCTACCAAGTTAATTATTTATTTAAAAGGAATTCAAGAAGTACTTTCAGCCTTATTTTTGTTCTTATTTTAAAAGAATTCAAGAAGCACTTTCAACCTCATGGATTTCTGATTTTTTTCTGATTCTGGTGGTGATTGGTATACATATGTAACGTTTTGTTTCTTTACTTTTTCAATTCAAATAAAAATGATGAGATTATTTTGCCATTCTATCCAATTACTGTAGTCCAAGACCACCTCACTGGGTTTTCTTTTTTACAGAGCAGAAATATCTCTGCAGGATCAGGAAATAAAACCCTCACACTGCATACCATGAAACCAAATCCCCACGATGGAAGAACAGACAGATCACTGCATTACAAGTACATGCATCTCTGAGCACCCGTGTCACCCTCCTCTACAAGGGGAAATAAACCAGAGGCTAAAAGAAAAGTGGATTTGCAGGATTCTTTACTCTTCCTGGAGATTTAAGAATCACACCATGACACCCCCCATGGGAGTTACACCATCCTATCACCAGCCAAGCAAAGGTTAAATCATTACTTAAGAGTTCACTAAGCTTAAACTAAGTTTATAATTATTTTCACTTATGTTAGCAGCAACCGACTTTACAACTGTCTCTATGTATCAGTGACTGCCTGCCCCTCAGCACCTTAGCTCAGGACTCTCAGAAAGTAAGCTGAAGTAAAACAAAAAGTCAAAATTAAAACAAAAAGTTAAAAGTAAAACAAAAACAAACCTTTTTTTGGAGAAGGAAACAGGTGTGAAGGCACACAACACGATTCAGTCAACGACCAGGAACCTGTCATCGGGAGAACGGGGAAAGAGGTCTCTGCGCTCTAGACTGTAATATGTAGCAAGATATACTGGCTAAAACACCACGTGTTTGAAGGAAAACTGCTCAAACCAACTTGGCAAGTTCTCCAGACTCATGGGTGAAGACCATTTATTACATCAAGTTAACTGCAAAAGATTAGAATTTAATGCAAGGTCCATTCAACCCAGGAGTCAATTCTATGAAGAGTTTGCTAATACACTGATGAAGAAAGCCAGCAAACTTTGCATTGTGCCCTGAGGGCTGATAAGCTTCACCCTTGGAAGGGAAAGTTCTTAAATTAAAGGTCTTGATTAAGAGCTCTGATGAATGCAAAACGGTGAGGACACAAGGAAAACATGCACCATGCCCACGGATGCCCCAGCAGAACATCATGCACATCCCTTCAAGCTGCTAAGACCTGAACACCCTGTAGTCTTGATACTGAGCTTTACATTCACCACATTGTTGCTGGAAGTGAATAAATGCTACTTAGATAGCCCCAATGGAGGGCATTTCTGATCCTGGAGACCCAAACCTGGTAGGCAGCCAGCAGCAGCCTCCAAGACATCTTGAACATTAGCCCTGCCAGAAGAACACGTTGCACAGCTATCGTAGATAAATGACACCTGCCAAAGCAGAGGTGGATCAACTCCTCGGGCCATCAACACTCTCTGTTTTAATCAAATGTCCAGCGTTGATTTCTTGATATGCAAATTGTGCCCTGAATTACCTCAGCTTCTTTCCAGGCCTTATGGACTGTAGAGAAGCAAATGCAGCGAGTCTCTAGTGTTCTTGTGCATCACAACAGCAACAGCTGCCCAACTCTGCAGTTTTCTCCAAGAGGAAGAGCAAAACCACTGAAGCACATTTCTATCCCTGACAATGTTCTCCAGTAAGTCAACAAAATCCAGTATGACAATAACATAAAAAATCCCAGCACAAACCCCTTCATCACACAGTCACAGTCCACGGAAAATAAGACCCTAAATAACAAAACAGGGCATTTCAATGCTGTCCCTTATTGGGAAGAACTAGAACCAAGCAAAGGCCAACAAAGTAGTTCAATTTCTTCCATGCCATGTGAAACCCTGTGACTGAATATAAGACCTTTATGATCCTACAGGGTTCCCAAAAATATGCACCCAAACCAGTAATTTGGAGGTGTAATACGTAAAACTCTTCACATTATGACGAGTTTTGGGTTTTTTTTTTTCACAAGAAGGTCAAAGCAAATATTCCTTTAAGAGAAAACAAGGCATAGATCTTATTTAAGTAGGACCTCAAGCACAACTAGGTCTGGTAGCCTTCAATTTGACTTCATCAGCTCAAGCTGCAGTTCAAAACAATAGGTTTTCCAGAAGCAAGGCAGTGAGAATGCAGGAATCACTGGTCTCCTCCAAGCTGTTCAGTGGATGGCCCAAGAGAGACACCCAAGCAACCATAAATCTTGCAGAACGTATTCCAAGTTGCATCAGAAACAAGTAAGTGCCACAAGCTGCTCTAAGAACTGAGCTCCAAACTTCACTTCAGATCTCTGAAAATCTCCCAAGAATTCCTCACAAGTGACACACTTAACAAGCCACAGGTTCACTAAATCTGATGCTTTTGAACAGAGTAGGATTTCAGAGAAGCTTTGGGTTAAGAGAAGAAACCTTTTCCTACAAGCACAACAATTTCCTCTACGAGGGATCGTGTGTATCTCAACTCTGCCAGTATTGTCTCTGTCATGCAACCAACTGGCTCTGGTCATTACCAGATGACCACAGTTAAGGCAGCAGGATGATCATGCTCAGATTCCTGTGGACTACAGGTAAAAAGAAAAGCCATTCCATCAGCTAGGAGAAGCCAATAGAATCAAATTCACTGAAATATCTGTGTTTATCACCCTGCCTGACCATATGGAAATTATTTTAGACATTTAAAAACCAAAATCTTTTTTTCAACCAATTACTGCTGAGCTGGCATTATAGATGCAGAGGAGTCACATTAGTGTCCCCAAGCCAACATCACACATGACTTCAGGGCCAGGTGAAGAGCATGCTGGACGCATTCAAAATATCAACAGTCATTAAAGTAATATTCTTCATCTTGCAAATTTGGAGCAGAGATAATTAAGTCCAGTTCTCCTTGACAGGAGAAGGGTTTTCCTATTTCATTATGAAAGGCTGCATTTTGCATGGCCAACAGAGAGGTATGTCCACATGACAAGACATTCACTCACCTTTAAGCGTCCTTACATGAACTGGCAGGTCACTCTTGGTACTGTAAACATCATCTCCTGCAGACTGCCTTCTCATCAGGCTTGGGTCATTCTGGACAAGCCAGTCAGCCACTTTGCTCTCTGCTGACATCACTTCTGTATGAGCTGGTTCCTTACTGTAGGGTCTCCTCTGTCTGAGTGAAAATTTTGTTACATGGTCTTTTATCTTTATTTTACCAGGGGTACCATCATCAAATTCAATGGTGAAAGAGGCATGACTCTGTACCACAGGGGCTACCACAGCATCAACATCTTTTGTTGGGATCTCATGGACCTGTGTTTCTGGAGATTTTGATGGCTGCTGAAATTCTTTAGTTGGAATCTCAAAATAACTTGGCTCTCTCCGGAAGGCAAACACAGATTGTTCTTGGGCATCTCTATAAGTAGAAATATTCCCATTCATTTCCTCTTCATGTTGGGTTATCTCTTTTGATCTCTCTACAAAAGTGGGGGGAAAAAAGGATAAAATAACATTTTTTCATTACTACTTAATTCACTTGTTTCAGCTTCTTGGAAGGGCTACTAATCACAACCCCTCTCTGCTAGAGAATAGATACACTGTATGGGAATTGAAATAAAACACTTCTTTGTGCAGTGGAGCACATGCCTGATGGAAACATCAGGTTTACTGCACAAGTGAAAACAAGATGCCTCTTCCATACACGCAGATTGACAACAGTAGTGTTAAGACCAAACAGCTCCCAAGGATGATGAGGTGAGAAACAGATGCAGGTACACAACTAACTCTAAAAGAAACCTAGTGATTTACTCCACAACTACTGTTTCTAATGGTCAAATGTTTTAGGGAAAACATTTTAATTCCCCCTTATTCCAGTTTCAGCAGCAGCAACCTACACACAGGAACATGCAAATACAAGCACAAAAAAAGAAGTAGTAACTACAAGTCTTGAAACAGGATGGCTTCAAACAATAAATATCAAAAGTGTGCCAAAATTTTGTGTCCCATATCTTCTCCCACCCCATGTCCCCTCCATTACCTGAGTAATGTTCCTCTTGCCTTCTCTCTTCCTTGTTATTTGCATCATCTTCCCCCCACCAGGAGGGCTGCCCATAGAGAGGGGTGCGGTAAGTATTTGTTTCTAGGAAGAGGATAAGCAAATACTTTAACACAGAAAATAATAATTTATCAGGTTCAATTGCACAGCAAAAGGGGAAAAACAGCAGGGCCAGATGAGACCATGAACCTGCTACACCACAGCTAAAACAACAGCAAATTATACATAATAATATGTTCAGGCTTTTCTTTGTTTCACCCTTTTTTTTCTTTGCATTCTATTGCAAGATACTAACTTCACCTCCTTTCATTGTCTTTCACAGCTGTGTTTCCCAGATACTGGCTTTTGTCCCTTTCTTGCCTTACTATACACAAAAAGTAGAAGATTTTTGGCAGGACAGACTACAAAAAACTAACCACAAAACTGTCTTCAACTCACCTGCAACTCAGGTGAAAATCTTTTTTCCTCACCTTAACTGGGAAGATTTTAGCTCTACCCTTTTTTGTCCCACCATGTCCTTGGATGTGTCCAGGCTAGGGATTTTTTGCACTATTTACCACTCCCACTGTAAGTGACACACATTGCACAACAGGAAATTCTTGAAGCATTACAAACTTAGGGAAAATAGTTAGACCATCTCCATATACTTTCCTAAAGAAGCAGTAAACTCTTGCTCTCTAAAGCTTATTTATAGTAAACCAAATGAGTTGCATAGTCATTGTAGAACAGAGGTTTTTCTCATGGAGAATTTCCTCTAGAAGAGACAGGCTTACATTATTTCTCTGTTCAGTGAGCACTCAGTGCAAGATCAGGGCTTCACTGCAACAACTGGCACCCACTCAGTGGAGCTGATCCACTGCTCCTCGTTTTGTATCCCACAAAACAAGGCTGTGTTATGGCAGTGCCTTGGGTTGCTGCTGTTTATGCAACAAACAAAAGGAATTCACCCAGTTTGCCTGTGGTACAGTTAATACTACAGTTTTTTCATAGTTCAAGAAAAGTAAATAAAGTAGCTTTTGTTCTTTCATCTAGAGGTGACAGAAACACCAGGATAGGTCAGGGGCTGAGGTTAAGATCCAGCTTTTGTTAGGCTGTGTATGCCTCTGCTCACAGCAGCTGTAGCTGGCCACGTTGAAACCCTGGCTCCAGCTCCAGAGCCATAGCTGGGCTTCTACTGCCAGCTGCTGCTCAGCTTGTGGTTTTCAAGCCACACACTGCTCTGTGCAAAGCAGCTCTCAAACAGCCCTGCAATTTTGCATTCCCTGCTTTAGTAGGGACATGACAGAAAGCAGTTGTTAGCATAAGGGAAGTCAGGAAAGGAAGGGGAATTAAATAATTCAAATTTAAAAAGCAGCCTGATTTTATGCTGTTGTTTCTAAAGCTACACAGACCCAGTGGCCACTTCAGATATTTTTGTCCTAGGATCATTCCAGATATATAAGCTCATACACTGACAGTCCACAGGCAAAAATTTTCCTTTACAGATGCAGCCCACAGTCCCTTTTCTAGAGATCTTCTTCGTGTTTCAAAGATAACCACACAGCCTCCCTTCTCATTGAGGATCAAAAGAGGCTGAAAGTATTGCTCTCCTCCCTGCCTAGAGTGCAGGGAAGATAAACCTTGTTCCTATTATGTGGGCGGCCTTTGAAAGTTCAAAGGAGGAAGCATTTCTCACCATGATAAATTGGAATTGCCAAGCAATATGTTTCATAACTGATGGGTAAACCACTCATGGGAGAGGGGGGAAAAAATAATAAAAAACCTATTCACAAGGTTGTCAGTGAACCCTACTCCAGTGCAGGGTTTGGTTTCTCCTAGGCTCAGAGCTGCTGTCACACAGCCTAGCAGAAACCTACCATCCTCTTTTCATGCCATAAAACTTGCCCACCAGACCCCACCCCACCCATGCAGGATCTGCTCCACCAGTGTCAGGCACTTTGGGCACACCATGGATTGCAGTACAGACCTTAGGGTTGATGGCCAAGAGGCAGCTATCTGGGGGAAGCCAGGGGAAGGAGATCAGCACTTTAACACAAATCCATTAGCAAGAGCCACCGACGTCTGAAGTAATTTGTGCCTAAAGGGATCAACTACCCTATAGATGAAATGCAAAGACCACCTGCACTCCACTGTTGCACAAGCAGCACCTTTCCCAAGGATGGATGCTGTTACTGCTTGCATCTTGCAAGGAGCTGCAGCTCATTAACAGCTCATCTCTCCAGCACATCCCAGCCCCAAAGGGATCCCAAAGGCCCCCTAGTCCAGAAGATGCCAGTGATGTATTCCAAGATAATTCTGTGTCCAGAGGGGCAAAAGAGAGCTAAGAGAGCTCACACCCATCCTGCAGGACAGAAGTCTTCCCAGAAACTGCTTTAAGATCTGTGTCCCATCTGAGTACAAACACAGGGGCTTCTGCCTTTGTTGGCCAGGAGCTTTTCTACCACAAGGAAAAGGCAGCCAGAGGAATAAGTCAGACTTTTGGTCAGACCTCTTCTGTTGATGAGGAACTTTGGGATTACAACTGAAGATGAAGGGGGAAAAGAAAGGATTTATAAAGAATAATGATCCAGTTCCTCTGCTGTCTCAGATTTCCCTAGGCCCTAATAGGTACTTGGAAATTACCCTAACTGCCCCTCTGACAAAAGCCAGCACAAAGTCAAAACCCCAGGGCAGGTCTAGGAGCACCTAAAAAGAGTGCACCAGGTGGCCAGAGTGCACAGATCAGGTGGCAGACACTGCACTGCACTCACTGCACAGCAGCAGAAGGTTCCTCGTGCCCCATGACACAGAGCTCACATGGCTCCACCTGCAATGCCTGTTACAGCATCTGTGACAAAGCTGCACATTTGTGTGTGTGGCATTTCATTCCTTTCTTCTCCCAGCCTCCACAATGAATGGCAACTTCATTTTAAAACTGCAAAAAGCACAGGTGGAAAGCTGAGGAGTCAGTATCTTGCTGTTCAGGGACAGTTTCAATATTTTAAGAGCAATTAATATTTCCCCATAGCATTTATTTTAATTTGCATTTTGAGTAATATTGTCAAGTGACACAGTCACCGTCATTCCTGGCTGCTGCTGAAAGCAGACAGATCCTGAACCAGAGTAAAATTTCTCTGACTTCAGAAGAGTGTTGTGGTTTAACCCCAGCCAGCAGCCAAGCCCCACAAAGCCACTCACTCACTCTCCCACCAGTGGGAGCAGGGAAAGAATCAGAAGGGTAAAAGGTAGAACAGTGATGGGTTGAGATATAGAGAGTTTAGTAAGAAAAGCAAAAGCCATGCACAGAAGCAAAGCCAATCACGGAACTCCTTCACCACTTCCCCTGGGCAGGCAGGTGCTCAGCCATCTCCAGGAAATCAGGACCCCATTACACATAACAGAGACTTGGGAAGACAAACAACATCACTCCAAACATCCCCTCCCACTTCCTCCTTCTTCTGTACATTATATACTGAGCACGTGATATGGTCTGGAATATCTCTGTGGTCCCTTTGGGTCACCTGTCCTGGCTGTGTCCCCTCCCAGGCAGCCCCAATCTCCTCACCAGTGTGGCAGTACAGAGAGCAGAAAAGGCCTTGGCTCTGTGTAAGCCCTGCTCAGCAATAACAAAAACATCTCTGTATTAACAACTCTGTGTTCTGCAAAAATCCAAAACACAGCTCCATACCAGCCACTGGGAAGAAAATTAACTCTACCCCAGCCAAAACCAGCACAAAGAGCTGCATGAATTTGCTGCCCTGCTCATGTCAGAAGCTTCTGTCCCTTCTAATTTGCCAGCACAACTGACACCTCTCCCAGCTCCAGCTCTAACACAACAATATTGTAGAAAAAGGGGAGGGGAGGGGAGGGGGGGAGAGCACGAGGGGGAAGGCAGCTAAAACAGATGGCTGTGACAGAAGTGGGCCAGGGAGCAGCTACACATGCAGTTGTGCCAGCGGGCTTTGCTCTTCACCAGCTGGGATCCATTTTAGGTAGCAACCTCAACCTGGACCTGCAGCATCCAGAGCAGCATGTCTGCCTGTGTCCCGAGACATGCAAAGCACCCTGAAGCCACCTCCTGTCTGCTCTGTTTTAGTGTAAGATGGATGCTCTTGCAAGAGCAGAGAAACTCGGGGCTTGCTCAAGTCAGCAGTGAAGGGAGGAACAGCAATGAAAATGAACTGCTCAGTCATTTTAATGACATGAGACTTCCTCCAATTGATGGCAGCTCGTTACCACCTCTCTCCACTCCGTGCCAGGCTGCCCAGATGGTGCCAATTCATTTAGACATATTTCTTGGCTCATCAATTCAGGCAGGCAGCCCGAAAACCATCCTTTTAGATAACTGAATTGAGGTCAGCACAAGCATTCAGCCAGATAAATACTGAGCTACCAGTGATGCTGTAATACAGGGAAGACCACTGACATACACATGTTCTGCTCCTGGATTTCATTCTTTGGGGCAGTCACTCAAAAGGAAAAATGAAGGCTGTTTTAGCACAGAACAAGGGAAGTCCATGTGCTTAACAGTCTGAAAAAAATGTGGCCTGTTAAATTAATACAGAACTATTGATGATCTGAAGGAGAGGCACCAAAAGAGAGAATGAGACATGCCAATACAAAGGGTGTATTTATGGAGAAGTGAATCACACAAAACACAAGGTCACAACCAGAAATGCACTCCAGGTGATGAAAGGCAAAGGAGAAAGACTGTGTTAAAGCTGCTTTCCATCATCAAGCAGGAAGAAGAGCTTTTAAGACAAGCACACTGCTCCCACTCTACAGAGGGGTCTGATTTCCCTTGAAGGTGTCCCCTGTGGTCAGGACAGGACTGAGCACTGTGCTTTGCCCCAATCTTCACAAAACTCCACACAGTCATGAGAGAGAGACAGTCAGCAACAGCAAATTTCTTTGCTCACAGAAGCACACACAGCTTTGAAGCTCGCTACTGCAAGTCATAACAAAAGCATGAGAAATCCAGCTTTCTTTAAGTCAAACTGTTTGATTCATTATTAATAACAATAATGTCCATCTCCAGAAGATGCAGAGTAGGTTTCTTACAGCAGAGGCCTTGGGGGGGAAAAAAAGATGATTTAGCTACAGCATTTTAAAATTAATTCCTTACATCTCTGCTTTTTAACTCCTCTCCAAAATAGAGAATTCAGACCTAGCAGGAATAATCATAAAGCAGTTCTCTGACTCTTTGCCACACAATTTATTTCCTACGTGCATGGTTAATCTAGGCCCTGGTCTTTTGTACCCGCTGTGAACATACACGGATCCCAGGGACTTTCAAATCAGGCTGATGATCACAAATGTATCAATTACATGGTCAAACCTTAAACAGGCTGCAGTTACCACCACTCTAGTTCAGGCAAAAAAGCAGATATAACACCACTCCCTTAAATTAAAGGCTAGGGCAGAGCTGGGTGTCTAAATAGCTATTGCCATGATCTCATGGGGAAAGCAGCCAAAGACCATGGAAACCACTTCACAGCTGGGCACAGCTCCCACTGCCTCCATCCATGCTGCCTGCTGACCTCAGCCCTGGACATCAGCAAGACTTTCAAGTTGTCCACTCTGCTGAGAGAACTAATGACATGGACGCTGACCTGGTGAGCAAACCTATTTCACAGATGCTGGGAGAAGCTCCTGCAATTGGTCCTACTCCTGCAAGTGATGATGCCCATTTCCCTGCAAGCAGCCTCCACCCCTGGAAACTCAGGCCTGCAGCAGTTATTCAGAGGTTAGTCATCAGATTCAGGATTACCCAGTCCCATCAGGCTGTGGCAGCTTTGAAAAAACAAAAAATTAAGATCAGCCTGAGGATTTAACCACGTGCTGAGAACAGAAGACCACAAAGCAGCTTATCTCATCAAGCACCTCAATTCAGGTAGCAACAGATGGGAATAGGGATTGTGACTGTCTTGAAATCTACTCAGTTCAAGGCTCTACCTGGCCTCCCGATAACTTAAGGCTTTAGACATGAGAGCTAATAGCTATTTTTAGCATTAACTAGCTGAGCTGTGGACACTTTTATTCATATCCATCTCCAAGCTATAGAATTAACCAAGCTCCTTGCTTCAAACATTTCAGAGACTGATGATTTTCTGCTTACAGGCAACATACACCCAAAAGCTGCAAGTTCAACAGCATAAAGACTAAACTGACTGTTTCCCATTCACTACCCTGGATCTCTTTATCCTCAGCCCCTCACCTCCTCCCATTTCTAAGCAGCTCTAATTGTTCACATTGTTTTGTTAAACCTCTTCCCTGAAAGCTTGCATTCCCTCTGCCTCCTTTCCACCGGGGCCCTGGGAACCGATCCTTCTAAAGGCTTTTGTCAGCCCAGACCTTGCTTTAATTAGTCAATGCAAATTCCTAAATACCTACAGGCTTAGCAAAACAGCTCTTTCCCTAAAGCCTCTTTCTGCTGCCACTAAGCAAGCCCACTCCCCTTAAGAACACTACAACTATTCTTTTCACTAATCATTTCAAATTGCCACTCCTCCCAGCAGCCAAGGAGAAGCAGTGCATGTGTGCAGCTGAGGACAAGGTGAATTAGTCACCTCGCAGATGAGAAAGGGATCCACTGATCATTCTGCTCACGTGACAGAGATGCTTTTGGGAGAGCCAGGGACTGATTTAGCGCTCAGGCTCTTGTTTCCACAGGCTTCAGTCCAATCCGGCAAAATACTTCAAACAAAAAGTCCTGATTTCCTCTATAGTTCAGTGGGGTTAGCAGCACTTTAAGTTTTTTTAGCTCTGCCCATCAGTCCCACTGCACGTGACATACTTCAGTGCTGGTCCCCAGTAAGAACACAGAGCCTGTTTTGCCTCAGACCTCTGGTCTGTGCCCACTGAAGATGACAGAAACAAAATGCAGGTCTGCAAATCACAGGCCAAAGAAATGGGTCACCTTGCTGAAGAGTCACTCAATGTCCTGGCTTTGAAGGTGTTCCAAATATCCACTGCTTATGCTATGTAGGTTAAAATCAATGAGAGTGTATTTTGGAAGGTGGCAAGAATAAAAAAATTGAGTGTTCGTGGAACCAGCCAGTAGCAAACACGAAGTGGTTCCAGTTACTGGCAAAGCTTTCCAAGAGCCTCCTGCCCCTTGAAAAGCGGTGGAGAGCTCCTCCCCCGGTGGGGTTCACCTCTTCTCACCCTCCCCAGTGTCACACCTAATCATCCACAATTCCATCCCTTTACATTCACACTTGTCAGGCTCAGTCTCAAACACAGCCACACAGACACAGCCTGAGCAACACAAAGAAAGGTCTTCTGGTGAAGAAAATGGGAGTGCTTCCCACACAGCTGGAGACAGCAAGGAGACCAGGGAGGAACATTTCACTGGTTTAGTGCATTGTGCTAGCTTAGGGGGATTTTCATAAGGACAATACATGGGAGATTATGGTCAGTCAGCCCATTCCAATTAGTTATCATGAAGCCTTAACAGATTTACCCAAAGCTGTACACTTTTCTAGAAAGCTGCTGTACCTGTCTCTAGGCAAACTCACCCAAGATGTTTACCTCACTCTTTTACTTGCCATCCCCTTCCCTCCATTCTCCTCCCTGATTCTTCCTCCAACAGGGAGTGGGCAACTCTCCCTGCTAAACCCTAAAGCTTTCCAATTGTTCTGCCATCCTGAAGCCACAAGACCACCACTGGCAGTCATGTCACCAGTATGCTTCAGAACCGCGTTTGTTCCTCCCATGCACCAGCAAGCTCCAGAAAGCCAGGAACTGACACCTGACCAGAACTGGGGAGAGAGACCTGTCAAGACAGCACACACAGGAGGCAGGAATTTGGGTGAAATGGGTGAGACAAGGCTGCTGGGAAGGTCCTGGCAAACCATAATGGGGAACACAGAGGAACCAAGTTCAACAAAGGATCTCTAAAGGCAGGCAGCAGTTGTTAACAAAATGGAGGAGAGAAGGAATTTCTCAAATAGAAAAGGTTTGAAGCCAGGGAACAGTGAACCTGAAGCAAACATCTCCCAGTTTGGCAGTCGGTTTCAATCCCACATATTGGCACATTAGGAAACACAGCCACTTAAAACCATGCAGGGCTTTGTGAAAGAAATGGCTTGCTGCTTCTATGCCTGCCAGCACCATGCCACAGCAGCTATACATTTTGTACTCTGAGTCACCCTCTGTTCAAACACCAGCTCACGATTAGGAAATTAAAAATAGACCAGACAGGTGCCAGAGAACTTACCAAACCTGCTCTGCCCACAGGTTTTCCAGAACACACACAGCGACAAGGCATGTAGGAGCCACCACACCAGCTGATTTTTTTTTGAGACTGAATCTCCAAAAACCCAGAGTGTGGAATACTCCAGCAGTTTAGAAAGACGATCCTTCCAGAACTGCTCCCAAATGCAACCCACAAGATTCTACTGTCAGAATCATAACCCAGCACAGGTCTCAAGCTGCACTTTGCTCAGAATCCAGATGAACTGGTTCCCAGGCAGGTACCTGTAATTGCTTTCCTCTCTCCCTTCTCCAGCTTTGCTTGTGGGGACTCTGTGTAGACGCTGTGCTCCATGGGCTGCTCCGCCCTCTTCACGGCCGTGCCTTTGTAGTTCATCTGGAGCTGGCTGGTGTACTTCTCATGCTGCAGAGAACCAACAGCAGTGAACCCCTCTTCCCCACCAACAGACCACCCAAAACTCCACTGCAGCTCTGCCCTTCAACAAAAAGCATGCACACCTGGGAAGAAGCTACAGAACAGAAGTACCCCATTTGGAAGCCATTAAGTGACAATTCTAGTACACAAGAAGGTCACTGTGACTTAGCTCTGCAAAACAACTAATTAGCAAAATCCTTTAAAAAACAGACTGAGAAAAATCAGAGCACAGGCCATTCTCCACTCAGGATTCAAATCCTGAAATCCCCTTTGTTCTTAAAGGAACATTATAAATTATTTCAGGACGCTCATCTGCATTATCTCGGTTTTTCAGCAGAGGCAATTGGAATCTATTTTAATAATTTTTTCCAAACCCTCTCCCCAGCTAGAAAAGTGATTCTACCTTAAAACAGGTTCTATATTAACACAGTAAATGAGCTATTTAGAAGCTGGTTTATTACAAGTAAATGAATAAAAGGGTGAAGGCATCCAGTTTATCCCTGAGTAAGTTCAATGAATCATTTGCCCGATTCTAGCTGTTAAATTTCCTATTCTTGCCAAGTCCTAAACATGGAATCAGGGCTAGGAAGGCAGTATCTGCTAGCCAAGGGCTGATGCATGGCACTGATAGCCCAGTCCTATGGCTGAACATTATACCTTTCTTGCCCAGAGGGGGTTGCTTTTCTGCCTTAGATAAGGGGATGCTTGAATATTTCTTACCTGCTACTGAACCCTGTTTAAAAAACACCTCACTCCTAAGAGGACTGACTGCTCAGTAAGTAAAAATTGGGAGCTTGAAGGCAAAAATGAGATGATACCCATGAATAAATTAAGCAAACTTCAGCCTGATTGAGGAGGTGTGGTGGAGCTGGCATAAGTCATCATGCTCAGAAAAAGACATCTGCACTCCACTTCTGGGAAGAAAAAAGTTCTGCTGTGCTTCACCCACAAGTTCATGCGCTGGTTACTCTTTAACATGTTGCAGCTTTAAGTAACCTTTTTTTTCTTGGCAGTCATGAACATAGAGAACTTGATCTACATGTTAGCACAGGGATAGGAGATCAGAGTTGAGATAACTGGGAAATGTATCTCTCCTCAAAGGAGGGTTTCATTAAGTCCAAATCCAAAGAGAGCCTCACATTTTTAAACATTTCACTGCCATCAAGATTATTTTAATATTTCACTCTGCTTGACCATCACTAGAGTACTTAAAGTTTTATTTTTTTAAAAAGTGCACTGCACCCAGCCACTCTTACCTTTAATGCTTCTTCTGGGACTTTGTGTTGAATTTGTTCCAGGACATACATATTCGAATGTACAGAAAATTCATTAAGAAAAATACAAAGGACTTGAATGGACAAAGAAATTTAGCATTTAGTCTCAGAAACAGGATCATAAAACCAGAAAGTCTTAAAATACACAGAGTAGTTAAAGTTGCCTGTGCTGCAGCCCAGCATGGTCTTTGCTGTGCACAATCACATTTGCTGGGCAGATCCAGGACAGCTGAGGGGCAGCAGACATGGGAACATGAGCAGGAGAAGCCTGGAGGAGCATCAGCAGCTCTGTGCAGGACATGGGGGAGCAACCAGAGCCCCAGCTCAGCTCGCACCCTGATCCCTTCCACCTGGCTGGTGGCTTCAGGCAGACCACTGAGCATCCTGGCCAAGATGGGCCAGTCTCCCATGCTGGATAAGGGAGTAGCAGAGTTCAGCTCCCTGCTCAAATGCCTGGTGCTCTCTTGCCCTGGCAAGGCCTTTCAGTCACTGCAGTTTTCTAGATGAAAAGTAAATCAGGTCATGAGCTGCTGTGACCTCTTAGGGAGGGAGGCATTCACGTGGTTGAGCCTAGGCAATAATCCTCAGCAATGCTGTATTAAAAAAAAAAAAAAAAGAAAGAAAAAAGCTGGCATCTGGAATGTCATCATGAACAACCCAATCAGCACAGCAGAAAGCAAAGAGGAGGAAAAAGGAAAGATGGAAAATGTTAGACTAAAAATAAACCCAGTGATACTGGCCTAGCAGGGAAACTCTGCACAGCCTGTAAGTGAAACTGTAAATGGAAAAGAGAAATGCTCTCATGCAATGGGACACAGTGACTCCAAGACCTCAGGAGATGCTGCCATCCACACCAGGCTGACTGCAGTGTACACAGAAAGCTCTTCTAAACAGAGTGGCACCAAAACAGCAAAGCAGAAAAAGACCTTATAGCTGCCATAGGTACAGTACATCTTAAGAAGTTTACTCTATAACCTACATTCTTTAAAATTTTCCTGTTGAGGGCAATAAATTCTACAACTCATAAGTATAATCATTCATTTCACTTGAATATCCATGAAAGGGCTGCAGGACTAAATACTTCAACTCAGCTGCTCATTGCTGAGAATTGTTTTCTGTAAAAAGTTTAAACTGGTATTGCAGCCATTAAAAACCACCCATGCTCCAGGCACTGATTTTTGCCTTCCCAGGACTGGAGTTCACATCAAGTCCTCTCTGCATTTCCTCACACATCAAGAGACCAGAACATAAACAAGCAGCTACATAAAAAAAAATAAAATTGCAAAGTCAAGAAAAGTTTCAACTGAGGTTGCCTGTAAAAGATTTCATCACATGTGCAGCAAGACACCACCTTTAATGACAGGATCCCAGAGGAGAGTGACCAAGACCCAAATTATGATCCATGGTCCGGAAAAATCTCTTTTCCTGCAGATCCAGAATGGCACACACAAGTTTAAGCAATCCTGGTGGCAACAGTGAGTGCTCCTGCACTGTCACTGCTGAGAGCTGAAGTGCCAGATCCCTGGGAGACCAGCAAGGCTAAAGGTTTGGAGTATTTCAAGGGCTAAAGCATGGCCAAGCACAAATGGATTATCATGGGGACAGCAAAAGGCGGAAGAATGTGGCCTCGGGGTCAAGGACGCACAAGAGTTTTCCAGCCAAACATTTTCCCCCACCAAATGATAAAACTTAGTCTCTGCCTCTATTCTCAGAAATGTCTGGACTGTTTTAATTGACATCTCCCCAGAAAAGAAAAAAAAAACCCTGGAGAAGACACTTGCTACTTCTAAATTCAGCTTGAGTGGGCAAAGTTTGGCAGATAGGAGCAACTGAAAAAAAAGTGAAAAAAGTATTAGATTACATAAAAAGACAGCAATAGGAGCCTCCACTTACCACTACTGCTCTTCAGGCTCAGAAAGGCATGTCAACATCTATTCTTATAGCCAGCTATACTGTCACATCAGGGTAAAAAAGGAAAGGGATGAAAGTAAAGGTGTTTTAGCAGACACTGACAGGATTTGTGGTCTGTAAATAAAGCAATAACTGCAACCCAGCTTCCCTTGCTAGAGGTGAAATGTGCTATTGCTAAAGATTTATTCTTGCATTTTGTGGCAGAACCAATTTGCACGGGCAAACTTTAATCAGTACAGAGTCAAGGTCTGGTCACAAGCTCCACAGCTGAATGTTGAAGGCTGAAGGCCTGAAAATTGTCTGAAAGAAAGCATCTGGGTGATATGACTAATAAAACAAGGCAAATTGAATGAAAAAAAAATAGGAAGATGTTAGTTCATACAAAAATATATGAACTATGTTTGTTCCCAGCTGGTACTAGCTACAGTTGCCACCCAAATAAAAAGAAAAAAAACACAACCCTTCCTTAGGAGGAGACTGGAAAGGCACTTCCACAGTGCTGCCAGTGCAGGGCACAATCCAAAGTACAATGAAAAAGCAAGCAACATAATTAATGCGCTCTGAATCAGGTTGATGGTGGAGAAACACAAGCTCATGAGACACCCAAAGGCTCCAAAGGCAAAACAAACACTTTACTCAGTAGACACAATTAGCCCTGGTACCCCTCCATGCAGCCAGCAGCACAAAACCCAAACAGAGCCTGAGTCCCCATCCTCTCCAGAAAGGATATCGTAGCCGAAGCGAATGACATCGTTCAGTTTCAGGGTGATGTACTTCTGGTCAGGAATCCTCACATCATTGACAAACGTCTGCAGGAGAGAAGCACAGGAATGGGTTTGGACTGAGGGTACCAGGGTGATGGATCTCAGAGGCATGGTGCTCCTGGAGGGCACCCATCTGCTGATGGCACTGCACATAGTCAGTGTGCCAGCACCAAGTCAGGAGCTAGGAGCTAAGTTCCCTGGAAAAACCAACACCAGCAAGTAGCTCCCATGGGCAAGTCAGAGCACCCCAATTATGCTTCAAAGCAAGGTGCTGTGAAGGGACCTTTAGGGAGATTTCCTTTGCACCAACTGCAAATGCAATTTCAGTCCCTGACTTGAGCAGGTAAATGAGGTGCCTGAAGTTAAGAACTTCAAATGCTCTTGGTTCTCCTACACCCGTCTCAACCAGCAAACGGCTGCAACTCATGCCCTTAATTACTGAGCTAGGAATCAGCTTTCTGCTGGATGGCAAACAACACTGGTGTCAGCCCCAAGGCCTGATAATTTAACAAGCAAAGCCTATCACAGAGGAAGGGGAAATGAAGATGCACAGGGAAATGGGGAAAAAATTTGAAGCAGCATCATCATGACACCTGAGGCCACAATGTCCGAGATTACCAAACCCCTTGTGCTAAAATTTCACCCACCCCTTTTTCCCATGCTCCAGGCAGTTAACTGAGGCTGAAAGGAACCAACATCCTTCTAAAGGTGCAAGACACGTATTTCACACCTGTGAATAAATGTCTTTGATGTCTGTGCTTCCTCAGAGGACCCACTATAAAACAATTCTCCCAGACCAACCCAGGATCACATCAAGCATGCATCGACATCTTTCACAAATAAACCCATGTGCCTTTGCAATGACCTGGGCCAAACAAAAATAAGAAGGGGCTGAAGAAGCCCCAGAGTGCTGATGGGGATTAGCCTCTCCCACAGCTGGATTTGAGGCAGTCAGACACCAGGAGTTACCCACTTGGCAAGGTGGGATTGACCCAGCCTCTCAGACCAGGAATCTGCTGCTGGGGCTTTGTGCCATTAATGCAAATGCAGCTGTGGAAACAAAATTAAACTAGAAAACGAATTTACATGTTTTCATGACTGCAGCACAGTCTTTTCCTTCTGTCTTCTCACCTCAGCCAAGCCAAACATGCATGATAAGACCTAGTATTAACCACAGAGGAAAAATAAATGGTAGAGCAGGAAACTAGAATCTCAGCAGACAACAGCCCCCAGTTTCCTGGCAATTTACAGAAGGGCTAGGAAATAGGCCTGTAATTTCAGAATAAAAACAGTGAAGCTAGTTAAAAGGCACAGAATTCCAATTTGCATTAAAGTTTTTAATATTTAAAAAACCCACAACAGTCACATCTGGAACAGGAATAATTGTTTGCTGAATTTTCTTCAAAAAAGTCTGCAAGAACCCATTTTGATAGTTACCTATTTGTCCATGTTTATTGAGATAAAGTAACTTCAGTAAAATTCTTAATCTGGATAGAAATGCTACCCTTAAAAACAAAAACCTCTGAATAGAGTCAGCAGAATTACCTGAACATTATAACAAAAACAATATAAAACACTTTGACAATTAATATGAACCAGATTATCCAGCAAAGCCATATAATGCATTGCTGACTACTCAAATACAAAATAAAAGGAAATTCTGAAAATGGATTTAAAATCAAGATGCTCAAAAGTGATTTCTTTAGTTTCAGGGGGGAAAACAAGTTTTTTTGACAAATTTCAAATAAAGGTATGTTTCTTGCATGCAAAATTTGGTTTGGCCACAACAGACTTTTTCAGCAGAAGTGTTTGATCAGCTGCAGAAGACAGGCACTGCTGCAACTCCCTTTTACTCCACTGCCTCTCTAAGCATAAGTCTGCTATTAAAATGATGTAAATTTTTATGTTTTAGCATGTGAAGATAGAAAATAATTAGTGGTCTTCCCTCCCTTGCTAGCAGAATCTTTAGCTGCTATTTTGCCACCATGAGTTAAATACCATCGCTTTTGAACCAGGGATCCAGCTAGAGTGCAGACCAGTTACTGGAAATATTCCCATTTCAGCAGGGCTCCGTGCCTTCAGCTATTAGGCTGAGAAGGCTTAGCACTCATTCTTGCTGTGTTCAGATGCCAGAGGAGGCAGAATGGTTGAGGGCTGCTTCAGCCACTGTTTTTGTACAAGTTTCTGGGCTCATCCTGTGGTTTTGTGGGTGTGATGGTGGAGGGCTTCTACGTCCAAAACAATGAAACAATGGGTGCAGTAAAACCCCCACTGGGAAGACAATTATGTGAATCTAGCTTAGGCCTGCTCCAGCAGAGGAACAGCTCCACTTGTATGAAGAACCTACCAAAACACAGGCATGCTATGACATCTGGACATTTTTAACAACAATGGTATATTTAAATACCATGGAATTCAGGTGTCTAACACCACTGCATAAGTTGAACCAGAGCAAGGGTTAAAATTCAGTCAGGCTCAGTTCCTTCTGTGCTCACAGTATTCCTCGGTCTTCATGCAAACCAGGCTCAAGGCAGGCAAAAAAGCGATTTTTATTATTTAAAAAAAATAAAAGAAAAAAAGAGGTGGTTTTAAGTAGCTTCTCCCCAATGAAATTAAATGTCTCACCACCCCATAAATCACTCCACGCACTGACAATGAAATCACCAAAAGGTCACCCTGCTCATGCTGAACAGCTGCTCCAGAATCTCCACCAGTTTAAACTTAACATCTCCAACATAAAACTGAATTTATTTCCTCCCCTTTTGCAAGAGGCTTTATAATTTTGTGAGCCCTGAAGCATTCTGCAAGGACACCAGCAGAGAGGGAAAAAGCAATACAATATCCACCAAAGCCTTCCCCTCCCAAGATGAGATGCTACATGACCTCCACCTCAGGCCTTGCAAATAATGATGCATGTTTGGCTTAACTCGTGCCAACAGCTGCAGTGACCCAAAAGGGTCTGAGAGCAGGATTCAGCGAGCACATGAGTGCTTGCAGACTCAGCACAGCACCAGGCCACCCCTGCCAGCTGGGAGGTTTGGTACTTACCCCGTTTAAGCTGCCGAGATCCTTCACCCAGTGCTCATCCTTGTCCTTGTCATAGTTGATGACGGCGTGCTGCTTATCCACACTGCGGGACTGGCGATGGAAGCACAAAACGAGAGTCAGGCACAGAGACACCGGTCACCAGAGCAACACTGAGACATCAAACTGCCTTCATGGGGGTAGGGGGGCAGAGGGGGAAAGCAGGGAGGATTAAATACTATTTACTGCTATAAATAATGGAAGGATAAGCAGTAAGTGCTTCCATGGTTGTTTGCAGAGTTTGAAGACAATACGCTGTTTTCATGGAGAACGGAAAAGAAAAAGTATTTTTAAAAGATGCTAAAGGCTGTCAAGACTATGCCACAATTTCAATAAATTATATCAATACACACTGAACAAAATCACTCAAACTGAAAGCCTGGGGGCCAGGATCTAAGCCAGCATGAGCTAGAAGATCTCCATTTTTCAACTGCTGAGGCCAATGGCCCCAAGACTAGGGATACTCCTACTTGGGATCATTTCTTCCTATTTTTCAAAGAGAAAAAAAATCATTTTCTTGAGTTACAAACCAAACTTGTTCTCAAAAATGTATACTGTTGCCGGGATTATGTCTTGGAATTGATTTAAATTTTAGGATGTGTTCCAAGCTAGAGAGAGGTTAGTAAACCTGGAATGAGAAAGAAAGCAACTCCAAGAAAATTTAAATTGTAAACTGGGTTCGAGTACACTGAACTTAACAGTGCTCTGGTGCCACTGGCTTTGTCACAATGCACAAGTAATGCACCTTATCTTCAAAACAGAGTGTGACACTTGAGCAGGCATCATGTCAGACTTCTGAAAGAAGTGCTAGGACAAGATCTATGAATAATTTTGAAATATGGTGTGTTACAGCTATAAAGACACCAGACTGTCTGTTTTTAGACCTGCTGCCTCTCATAACTTGAATCCCTGGTGCAGCTGACCTCAGGCAGACACTGGAAGCAGTCACCCCATCAGCACGTACACACAGCACTGAGACCTCCCTGGTACCCCAGGCCAGGGGAGGGGAGAGCAGGGAGACCAGCCAGGCTCCAAGTCAGCTAATCCTCTCCTCCTGGGCACCAACCAACAAGTTCTTGCTGAAAATCCTTTCCTTTTGCCAAGTATAGCCACAGGGTTTCCACAGCACCGCTCTCAGCAAGCCATTATCTGGCTTCTTGCAAGCATGCAGAGGCAAAGATTGTTGCAGGCAATTCCTTGGTGAAAACAAAAGAGGCATTTTTCACACAAACTGCTACTATTTGCAGGAATTTATTCTGGCCCCGCCAGTGTCAAGCACATGGGAAGTACCACAACACCTGAGAAATGGCAGCTGCTTCCCCTGCAGAGCATCCATCAGCCCAGGAGACACATCCTCCAGAATAACCCTGAAGTACCAATATGAAGCAAGCACATACTTGGCCAGAAGATGTAGGGGGATAGAATATAAGAAAATAAAGATAGTGTAGAAAGTAATCTTACCCCTAAGGAGTTGCAGCTGGGCCAATTATCAAAGATTAGGAGCAGGCCTGACTTTACCAGGCCAGAGCTGTAACCAGTGAGAAGAAGAGTGCTATAAAAGAGTGGGATGGCTAGTTGAGAGGGGAATGGGAGTCAGTGGCTGCTTTGTGAAGAAGAAAGAGTCAGTGCTCTGAGGAGCTGCCCATGAGAAACACCAAGAAGGTATGAAACTTTTGTGATAAGGAGACAACAGTGTGGAACCCCTGCAATAAGATGACAACAAAATGATTGCCCTTCCACCTTGCAACATCCCTCACACTATTCATGACATGTCACCCCAAGCAAAGGCAGTGAGGATGGGGCAAGTGACCCCAGGCCCCCAGCTCCCTCACTAATACAGTTATCCACATGTTGCTGGACTTCCAAAGAAGCACTTCATGCTTTGCTGCCCAACTGATGCTGCTTGGACAGCAATCACCCCCCAAAGACACAAACAGAGGTGGGACAGGCAGAGAAACCATGGTTGGGGACACCCTACCTGTGCCTCCTGCTATGCTGAGCACTAAACAGAAGAAGCAACACACAGCAGGGACACACACAGGGGGCACACACAAGCCCCTGACCCCCATGCCATGCCCACACTTGGTGTCTGACCCCTGACCTCAAGGCAGGGCAGATCTTAAGCATTTGCAGTGGAGCTACTGCTTCTCTCTCCTATTATCCACACCAGATGCAGCTCCTCAGTCCATTTTCAGTGACCTGAGTGCCTGTGGCAGGTGTGTGCAGTGCAAGGTAGGGATGGTCCAGGTAAGCACAGCTGAGGGACACTGCCCATGCCCTATGCCTCAGCATATGGCCCTGAGGACAGGAGTGTCTCCAGGCACAGCCTCAGGTACCACAGCAGCTGATGCTCCACAAGCTGGGGTAGTTCCTGATCTGTCACATGGTCCCCACACCCTTTGGAGGATGTGAGCCCAGAGTTTGTCCCCACAACAGTCTGGCTGTTTGAGCACTGCTCTGGACAGGGCTCCTGGAGGGATCACCACACCTCACCTACAAAGCAGAGGGGGATGACCATCCCCTCTCCCTGTCCATGGGCAATTATGTGCTGTGCTGCATGCCACTGGAGTCAAAGACAACCATGCACAGGCAACCATGCAAGGCCTGCCCAGCACAGACGTTGTCTGTCATCCCTGCGATCCCTCTGCTACTCAAAATTGTGGATGCCACTGTTCCCAATGAGATACAAGGGAATGCTGATAAACTGCTGCAGCAGTGTTTGCTTTAGCTTTTTACAGCACATCATGGAGGCTCATTTAAAGATTAACAGATTCTAAAGGCAGAGCAAACCATTTAGCTCCCTTCCAAGGGCTGAAAGGTTTCCAGCCCAAAAAGTTAACCCAGACAAAAAATTGGGGCAGATCTGGTATCAGGTCACTTAAAAAGAAGTTTATTTCTGGGAACCAGCTGTCTCAGAAAAATTCAATTTGCCCTGCATCTGACCCTGATGTAACTGAGCACAGCCCTTGGTCTGCTGTGTTCTACAACAGCTGACTTCAGCCACTCAGGGGTCTCCAATCAGATGGGGGTCATCTCAGGGGAGCAGACATGTATTCCTGCAACATGATATTCCCCTCCATAAATGCAGAAAGAGGTCACCAAAGGAACCAATTTATGCCACCCTGTTTTCCAAGGAAGTTTCAGCTGTGTTCAAGAAAGCCTAGGGCAAAAAGAGTCAAAGCAACATGCAAAATCTGACCCACAGTCTTCATCCAACCTCTCAGCATCTCTTTAAGAGCACATCAGGAACAAGACAAACTGCTATGCATATTGCACTTCTGTGAAATTTCATGCTTTTGTGGAGAAGAGAGGAATTTTCTTTGTTTTGTTTACGTTAAGCCAGCAAACATCACAGGAACTGGCAGCAGGAGTTCCTAGGGGCCTGTCTCCAAGGAAACTCAACTTAAAGTAACTAAAATCACACCTTATTTATTTTGATGCAGACTTGCCAAAGGTCACTCTTGAGAACTGAGGTGTGGTTTATTTCAACATCAGTCACATTTAACATAAACTGCTCTTATGTGCAGTGCCAGCAGCAACCCAGCAGCTGATGGTGCTTTTTTCTCTTGCAGAGAGGAACAGGCTCCCTCAATCCCACTTCCCAAGAGGAGACTAACCAGTTTCCATGCTGGCAACAGCTGAGAGCCCAGGGACAGTCACTTCAGTCCAGCAGGCTAGTGGTTTCTAAGGAGTGACCTGCTGAATCACAGAAAGTGATTTAAGAAGCCTGAGTCAACACATTACAGAGCTACCCATGGGTGCAGAGCTCCCAGCCAGCTGCAACTTCACTGGAAAGATTTTAGGCATCTATAAATTGAAAAGCTGCAATTAAGTTGACTGAGTCACTAACATAAGAGGACTTCTAGCCTAAATGCACACGTGCACCAAATACCGAGTCTTGCTTAATGATCAGCCATGATCTCCACAACCAAAGGCAAGACTGGTCCATCAGGAGTAGACACAGGGGTCCAAAATAAAAAAAATAAAAACAAAAGAATTTCCAATAAAGTGTTAATAAAAAACCTCAAATACCTATATCCAGATGTCAAAAGCAAAAAAATAACCAGTACATCCTTGCAGTTAATCTGTTTCACCAGAAAAGCACTTGTGATGGGCTGAGCAGCAGTCCTGAGCTATGGGTAAGAGATCCAAACAACCAAACCAGAGCTGTTGAGAAGGAGAAAAGAAAGAAGGGAGGTAAGCAGTGGTGATCTTCAAGCAAGAAACAAGGCTACACTCCAAGAGGCTGGAAATGAAGGAAGCACATAGCATTCTCACCATGTCCCAACACTGGACCTGTTATCAAATGAAAACAACTCTCAGGAAAACACGTGTGCTTTTCTGATTAAGAATATTTACACTGCTCTGCAGGGAAAACATGGCCACTGATTTGTTACTACACTCAGTCTTCATCCAGGGCTGGAATTTCCAGACATTCAAATCACTTCCTAATATAAGGTTGTGTTGCTTTTCTATCATACTATCTACCATGCATCATGTTTTAAGTACCTAGTAGACAAAATGCACACACAGCATATAACTGAGGATAGAGGTACTTTATATATAGCTCTTCCTTCTTCCACAATCATGTTAAGCAGATGGTACAAAACACAGGAATGGTACCTGGGGGACTGCCAGTCCCACAGTGGTACCAACACCTTGGATCACCAGTTTCCAATCAGCCATGCAACCAGGCAGCTCACCTGTGATTCTCAAAACTGCACACATCATCAAATCACAAAATCAGCTTCAAAAGCTTGCAGGAATCTCCACAGAGGCACAAATCACACTGTGGCTACGTGTGTTGCACACACCCTCCAGCTTTGTGTTGGTGAGAGGTCTGATCCAGAGAACAGGGATCTTGGGATGAAAGCATGAGCTGCAGAGATGCCAAGCAAAATCCACAAGGCAAAAAGACCTGCTTAGGAAGGCAGGAGGAGAAATACAGCCAGACAGCCTGTGTTTCCCCACAGGGCCAGGGAGCAGACACAGCTCAGCTGTCTGTGCAGATACAGATGCTACTTTTTTCTCAGGAGAATTACCATGGGTGAAAACCTACCGGTTGGGGTTGAGATTTGGACCTCAGCCCTGCCAGTGCCGGAGGCACTGTGGCACTGGAGATAAAATAAACAAACATGAGCAGTTTCCCTGTTCCTCACTGCAGTCTGCTGTGCACTTCTGGCACAAAGTAACTGCAGCGTTCTGGTGGCAGCATGCAATAAAACAGTTGCTCAAATACTTTCCATAGTGAACAGGTTACATTTCTGCCAGTACTGTGCTCTGCACAAGTGTCCCAGTAAGGAAATATAAACCTCTGCTGGTGTCCCACTTTAGAATGGAGACAGACAAAACCAAATTAAAAACCAAAACAAAACAAAAAAAAAAGCCCACCCAACAAAACAGTAACAACAAAAATCCTTTTTCAGGCACGCTGGCCTGAAATGTGAATTTTCCTTCTCAAAA